>JANAVB010030816.1:3367558-3702558 GCA_029216955.1 Iris pallida
AAGGATATAACAGAATCAAGATGAACCCACATAATGTAATACTAAGATATTATCTACTACTAAAAGATATAGTGATAGGTTGTCGTATCATCATTGCCGAGGGATGAGGGTCAGAGGACAGTCAACTTTATCTACGGCTACATAGTTTCTGCCTCGCCAGTCGAATAGCTACAGGGACTATATGTCCCGATCACCATGTTACCAATTAACCAACCAACAAAACTACTTGTTACAAATATCGGCACTATCGGTGCGTTCGAATCAGAGTATCATATTTTTTGGTGTCGAAAAATAAATAATTATTACTAAATTATCAGATTTTTTGGCACTATCGGTGTCCCTGACCAAGCCCTATTCCTCCCCCTACACCACCCATAACCCTAACCCGAATCCTAACCCTAACCCTCCCCTCCCCACAGCCACTCCCCTCCTCACCCCCACCCCTAACCCGAACCCTAACCCTCCCCTCTACCCTGCTCCCCTCCCCAAGCCGCCCCCACCCCCCTGTACCCCTCCCCAAGCCGCCCCTAACCCCCTGCTCCCCTCCCCCAGCCGTCCCCACCCCCATGCTCCCCTTCCCCAGCCGCCCCCACCCCCACTGCTCCCCTCCTCCAGCCGCCCCAACCCCCACTCCTCCCCTCCCCCAGCCGACCCCACCCCCCTGCCCCCCCCCGCTCCCCTCCCCCAGCCGCCCACACATTCCCACCCCTAACCCGAACCCTAACCCTAGCTACCCTCCCCCAGCCGCCCTCATCCTCTCTAACCCACCCCTCCAGCCACCACCCACTCACCCTCCAACCATCCGCATCCACCCTGTCACTCCCCGTTCCTGGAATGCGTATTTTTATACATGTACAACTCATGAGTATTTATTTAGTATTTATCATGTAGTATTCTGTATTTAAATTCCTTTGAAATTTTTATGTTAATTAATTATCTGCTCTTTAAATTCCATGTTAATTTATTTCCTGCAATTTTATTTCTGTATTTTTTTCCTGCTTTTATTTCCTGCTTTTAGTCTTGCTTATTTGGTTCGACCTTATTGGGTTCGGATTGGTGGTGGACAACCCGGCCCACTAGCTCCCACCTACCACCCCCTTCCTATTTAAAGCTTCTATCTCTTTCTCTCTCCTCATTACTTCATTCTCACCATTACTTCTTCTTCTTCCTCTCATTACTTCTCCACCTAACCAGCAGCAGCAGTAGGCAAGTGCAAACTTGCTCCTTCTCCACCCATTTTTATGGTTCATTTGCCTTCTTCTCGTGATTCCAAGAGAGATTAGTTCTTAGCATTTTTGATTTCTACGGCTAGTTTTCTCTAGATCTAAGTTATAGTATTTCGGCTGTTCATGGGTTCTTGGTCCACCAACTTAGCGTGTATTTCTGGCACTGAAACAAGGCTCCATGGGACTTGGAGTTTGGGAGATGTTTCACGCATACGTTCTTACGTGCTCGCGTAAACATCAGCCCAGTCACGCACACGTCTATACGTGTTTGCGTGTATTTCAGTCACGCTAACATTCTCATGAGCGTGCGTGTATTTTAGTCACATTCATGTCTATGCGTGTCTGCGTGACTTTTGAGTTACGTTCACTCTGTGCGTGCGTGTATTTTTAGTCACGCTCGCATTTGAGTGCGTGTATTTTCAGTCACGCTCGCGTTGTCTGCGTGTATTTGAGTCACGCTCCTGTCTTTGTACTGCGTGCGTGACTTTTCACGCTCATGTCCCCGAGCTTGCGTGCGTGACTTTTCACGCTCACATTGTGCGTGATTTTGGCGTGCGTGACTTTTCACCCTCACGCTGCGCGTGCGTGCGTGAATTATTTGTCACGCTCATACGCTCATGTTGCTAGCACGTATCACTTGTCACGCATCACTTGTCACACCTCACTGTTTACGCTCACGCTTACCAGAGTGTACTACTTTTTACGCTCGCTCCTTCATGCCAGACTTGGCGTACTTTTCATGCATACGATTCTTGCGTGACTTTTGGACTTAGCTTAGACTTGTTAGCATGACTTCCTGACTTGGGAGTTTTTATTTGTTCTATATTTTATTCATTTAATGTTGGCATGATAATTCCCTATTATATCCTTACGCCTTTTTACATGAACCCGAAAATCTTAGCATGTTAATATTTTAATACCTATGGTTGTGTATTAGTGCCAAGTGTCTGGATTGGTATATAGATATCTAGTGAGACTGGAATTTGACCTTGAGAGTTATAGACTCAACCCTATTTAATGCTAATGACTTTCATGCCTTATCACCATTAATGACGATGGTTATCTTGACTAATTTGATCATGCGTTCCTAGTTGGAACTAAGAGGCTGGCTAGTCATCTTATTGAAATAAATGAATGAGACACGTTCATGTTATGAACTATTGCAATCAACTGGCTGATCCCGAAATATTGACATACATGCACATGCAGGCTTCAATCTATTTATTTATTTATTTATTTATTTATTTATTTATTTTCTACAAAAGAAGCATGTATACTTTATGGTCAAGGCATGATTACCGTGGTTAGATTTGATTGTTGTATTACGCTATGTAAGACCTGCAACCTAACAGCACTGGTATCGTTGTAGAGTTGTGCATATCGTACCCCATACGAAAGTACTCATTTGAATGACCATGATCCACGGCATGGGATTTCACTCAACGTAGGGACTATTAAGTTAAATAAAATAATGATTGCATGGAGAGAATGGATTCCCGAGTTCTTACATGGCAGCCCCCTTGGGACGAGTAGTACCCGACGGGCCGGCTAGTTCCCACAGATACTGTAAATCTGCCACACGGACAGGGAACAGTATCTTCTTTTATTATTATGGTATATTGTATATTGGCGGGCTTCCTGCTAGGACTCGTCTAATTCATGCATGGCATACATGATTGACTGGATAGACTAGCCTTGCTCGCACATAGTAAGAACTGAGGAATCTTTATTGCATAATTCCAGGATAACTTGGGACTCACAATAGCAAGCCGTAGGATTTGATTGGCCGTTCAAGATGATTTGTTTGTGTACTGTACTACTCTGTTACCTAACTGGGATGATCAGAATGTCAGGACATGACGGGTCAACTTCTGTCCTTGTTTGGTTGGGAGGTTGGTTCGAAGTGTCGTGATGTGATGTGAATCCTAGTAGCAAGCAGAGATCTATTATTATATTCTTTTACTTACTGGTTTATGTCCTTCATATCGTCCTTCCTTGTGGTACTTGCTATTAGAGGTCTAACCTCTCTGGTTTTGCATGGCCAGATTTAGAGCCGGTTCCCGAGGATCCAGCATACTTCTACCTCCAAGATGGTCAATACTAGGGGAATGATCGCAGGAGGACTCGAGTGGGTTCCTTACTTCACCGCTCGTTTTGTTATTTACCTTTATACTTAGCCGTTTGGCACCGACATGTTAGTCGGATTGTCTTGTACTTACTTTTACATAATTGTAATTAAGTCAGACTGCAGCTGATAACAATTGTGTATACTTGCTATACCATCTGGCTATGTTTTGTAAAGCCAGATCTCAAGAACATTTTGACTGAGCGTTTGGGACGCCTTACTGCTTTATCTTACATGTTCTCTATTAATGTTTCTTGCTTGAATGATTGAGACAATAGATGTAAAGTGACCATAGCAAGACTTTTATGTAGTATGCACCCCCTTGTCTGGTTAGACAGCATTGATCGTATTATACGGTATTTATCTACCCGTAATACGTAGCTGGCTGAGTCATTTCCCCGCTCTCCAGTATTATGGTTCTGGGACATGACAAGGTTTTAGTGGTGGCCCATGTAGGTCTGATTTCAGACTTGTGGGGTGTTTTGATTTATAGGATGTCTCAATCACACATATTTCCCCTTGATCTCATGATTCGTTATTCTCAAACCCTTGCTTGACATTCCGGTATCCTTTGACTTCATTGATCCTTCATGTCCGGTCGTTTGATTGTTCTCTTGTCCCTTTTCTTAGGGGCACTTCGTCCGCATCGGTCAGAGCTGGGCAGCAACAACAAGGGCAACATGGGCAACATGACCAGGTTGGTCAGCATCAAGGGCCGGTCTCACCTCAGGAGACTATCCAGGAAGAAGTGATAGTAGAACCAGCGGTTGGACCGCAGTATCCAGATATTCCAGACCCACCCATAGTTCCACCTACCCCTGTGGAAGTGGACACACCAGCCCTTCTGGAGATCATGAGAGGAATGATGGCTGCTCAGTAACATCAGATGTTGGCCCAGCAGCGCATGCACACTCAGCTACAAGAGCAGAATATGTTGCTCAACCAAGGATTGCAGACGGCTTTGGAAAGAGGAGTGAGGGCTGATTCAGGAGCATCAGCCAGGTTTTGCAAGTACAACCCCCGTCGTTTCGAGGGCACGGAGGATGCCATCTCAGCAGATGCATGGCTTAAGGATATGGAGGCTATTCTGACAGCGGCTAAGGTACCGGCGGAAGAACGTGTGGATCTAGTGAAGTTGTTACTTCAGGATCTCGTACATGATTGGTGGGAATCAGAGGAAGTAGGCATCAGACGTCCTGTGGCTTGGAACGATTTCACTGCAAGATTCAAGACTAAGTACTATGGAGTTGTGGCGCAGTTTGAGCTACAACAGAAGTTTATCAACCTCAGGCAGGCCGGTAAGACTGTAGATGCTTATGCAGCGGAGTTCTACAGATTGAGTAGATTCGCCCCAGAGATGGTAGCAACAGAGCGCCATAGGGCCATGAGGTTTCAGCAAGGGTTTCATCTCGAGCTCTTGCAATTGATAGAGGGGTACAACTACCAGACTTTTGATGAGATATTGACGGTAACTCGAAGGCATGAGCTCACCATTCAGAGGCTTACGACAAGGACTGGGGGTCAGAAGAGATCCCACAGTCAGATTGAAGGAGGAGGGGGAGCAGCGCCCCGAACAACAGCACCATCCACTGGCATTCGTATCCACGATGTGGCGATACGAGGACTAGCACCACCCAGACAGCAGCAACAACAGCAACAGAGAAAGAACCAGCAACCCCCGGCGGGCTGCACTTATTGTGGGAAGATGGGACACACTAGAGATGTGTGTCGGACATTGAATGGACTATGTATGATATGTGGAAATCCAGACCATCGGGTTACCACATGTCCCATGAATTCGAGGTCAGAAGGACCAGGGCAGTAGTTTCCTGCTCTGCCAGCACCAGGGGCAGGCCAGTATCGAGGACCAGCGGTGGCAATTAGGTCATTGGTACAGCGTCCGTTAGTACCGCAGGCTCAGACGTTTCGGCAGCAGGGACCGCCGATGCAGCAACACCAGCATAAACCACCCCAGCATAATCAAGGCAGGGGCCAGCAGCAGCACCAGGCTAGGCCGTAGTATGGAAATCAGCAAGGAGGTCGAGGGCAGGCATTCACTCTGTCCTTGGAAGAGGCATTGGCATCGGAAGATGTTGTGGCAGGTAACATTCTCGTTGCCTCATATCCTGCAGTAGCATTGTTTGATTTGGGAGCATCCCATTTATTTATATCTGCACGATTTGCGACACGACTAGGAATAGAGTTCGAGGCATTGCTAGGCAGGTTGAATATACTCACTGGTAATGGGCTCGTAGGAGTTAGTAGAGTTATTTTAGCGTGTAGCGTTGTAGTTTGCGGGCATTCCTTACCTGCCCGGTTGATAGAATTTCCTGTGGGAAATTTCGACGTTATCTTAGGCATGGACTGGCTGAAAGACAGTCATGCGACAATAGATTGTCGTAGAGGGAGTGTATCTTTTGATATTCCAGGCATGAAGAGGTTTACCTTAGTCAGATCAGAGGCAACTCAGCAAGAGCAGGGAGTAGTGACGGCAATGGAGGAAGTTCAGATTTCGAAGGTAGTTAAAGAGTTTCTAGATGTATTTCCTGAAGAACTTCCAGGTCTACCACCAGTTAGAGATATTGAGTTCAGTATAGAATTGGCACCAGGAACTAAACCGATATCAGATCGGGTTTATAGAATGGCGGATTCGGAGCAGGCCAAGGTATATCAACATATAGCGGAACTGAAGGAGAAGAAGTTCATCCAAGCTAGCGTATCACCGTGGGCAGCACCAGTGGTACTTGTAGGAAAGAAGGATGGGTCATCCAGATTATGCATTGACTACAGGAAGCTTAACGCGACAACAGTGAAGAACAAGTACCCATTACTCAGGATCGACGACTTATTTGATCAGTTGAGCAGAGCTAGAGTTTTCTCCAAGATAGATCTTCGTTCAGGGTACCATCAGGTGAGGGTTCGGAAGGAAGATATTCCCAAGACAGCATTCAGAGCGAAGTATGGACATTACGAATTCTTAGTAATGTCGTTTGGTTTGACCAATGCTCCAGCAATATTTATAGATTTGATGAACCGCATCTTTATGCCATATTTAGACCAGTTTGTCGTTGTTATTCTTGACGACATTCTCGTATACTCTGCTAGTGAAGAGGAGCATAAAGACCACCTCAGGAAAGTGTTACAGGTTCTGAGAGAGAACCAGTTGTATGCCAAGCTCAGCAAGTGTGAGTTTTGGTCGGACCACATTTCATTTTTGGGTCACATCATCTCAGGAGCTGGAGTAGCAGTAGATCCCAAGAAGGTAGAAGCAGTAGAGAGTTGGCCAGTACCCAAGACCGTAGCAGATGTGCAGAGTTTCTTGGGATTGGCAAGATATTACAGAAGGTTTGTGTCAGATTTTGCAAGGCTTTCAGCGCCCATGACCCGCTTGACCCGAAAGGATGTGCCATTTGTTTGGTCGGCAGAATGTCAGGCATCATTTGAGACTTTGAAGCAGAAGTTGATATCAGCACCTATTCTTACATTACCAGTTGGACCCGGAGGTTTTACAGTATATTGTGATGCGTCAGGTAAAGGACTTGGATGTGTCCTTATGCAACATGGGAAGGTGATAGCGTATGCATCTAGGCAGCTTCGGGACCACGAGAAGAATTACCCAACTCATGATTTAGAGTTGGCGGCAGTAGTGTTTGCTCTGAAGCTATGGAGGCAGTACTTATATGGTGACCGAGTGGAGATGTACACAGATCATAAAAGTCTGAAGTACATCTTTACCCAGAAGGAACTAAACATGAGGCAGAGAAGATGGTTGGAGTTGATCAAGGATTATGACGTGGAGCTTCAGTATCATCCAGACAAGGCTAATGTGGTAGCAGACGCTCTCAGCAGGAGAGGCGGCGCATTTATGTTGACAACGCAGAAGCATATCTTAAAAGACCTTCAGGAGATGGGCATCAAAGTTATATTTCCTAATGATGTAGGAGTTCTAACTAGTCTACAAGTCCAATCTGACTTGGTAGACAGGATCAAGGCAGCTCAGGCACAGGACCCAAGGATTCAGAAGCTTAGGGCAGAATGTGAGTCAGGACTCAGAAAGGAGATGAGGATTCACGAAGATGGTACACTTAGGTTCGGATCGCGTTTATGTGTGCCTAGTGGAGATATCAGACAGGAGGTCATAGCAGAAGCTCACAGTTCTCAGTATTCTATTCACCTTGGAGGGACCAAGATGTACCAAGATATCAAGCAGCATTTCTGGTGGAACGGAATGAAGAGAGAAATAGCTAGATTTGTTTCCCGTTGCTTGGTATGTCAGCAGGTGAAGACAGAACAGCAGAGGCCAGCTGGGTTATTGCAATCGCTTCCTATCCCGGAATGGAAATGGGAGCATATTACAATGGACTTTGTGACCGGTTTACCAAGATCACCAAGTGGTAAGGATGCTATTTGGGTGAAAGTAGACCGGCTTACGAAGGTAGCACACTTTTTTCCTTTCAGAGTAGGGCAATCTACAGAAAAGTTGGCAGAGTTATATATGCAACAGATAGTCAGGCAGCATGGAGTCCCTGTCAGTATTGTGTCGGATCGAGATACCCGCTTTACATCATACTTCTGGAAGAGCTTACATCATAGTCTGGGTACCAAGTTAAGATTTAGCACGGCTTACCATCCGCAGATGGATGGGCAATCAGAAAGAACGATTCAGACTTTAGAAGACATGTTGCGAGCTTGCACTCTAGATTTTGGAGGGTCTTGGGAGAGTCACCTGCACTTGGTCGAGTTCTCATACAACAATAGTTATCAGGCCAGTATCCAGATGGCGCCATTCGAAGCATTATATGGTAAGAAGTGCAGGTCACCGCTTGCATGGGATGATATCGGGGAGAGGAAGATGCTAGGCCCAGAAATGATTATTCAGACGGTTGAAGTAGTTAAAGGAATTAGAGAGCGACTTAGAGTTGCACAGGACCGGCATCGTCATTGGGCGGACCAGCATCGTAGGCCGTTAGAATTCTCTGTTGGGGACCACGTATTCTTGCGGATCTCACCTACTCGTGGGGTCATTAGATTTGGCGTTCGCGGGAAATTGAGTCCGCGGTACGTGGGCCCATTCATTGTTCTTGATCGGATAGGCGATGTTGCTTATCGTTTATCCCTCCCACCTTCGTTACGAGAGGTGCATGACGTATTTCATGTATCTCAATTACGTAGGTATGTATCAGACCCAAGCTATGTCCTCGATCATTCTGAGCTGGTTGTTGGTACCAACCTGTCTTACGAGAAATAGCCTGTGTCCATTTTGGACCGAAGAGAGAAGATACTCAAGAACCGAACAATTAGTCTTGTCCGTGTTGCTTGGGATCATCACTCCTTGGGAGAGTCAACGTGGGAACGTGAGGATGATATCCGATCACGGTATCCACACCTGTTTGACTCACAAGGTATATCTCTTTCTGTATACCTTGATTGTCTTGATTTCTCATGCTTATCGCTTTATAGGTAGAGCTACTTGATATCGTAGATTGATGGATTTACATATATAGTACTTGCTTTTGATATGGTAAAAACAATTGCTTGTTCACTAGAATTGCTTGATCACTAGAATTGCTTGTATTAGTTTAGCCCCGATGTTTCTATCCTGCTTGGATTTGAAATTTCGAGGACGAAATTTTTCTAAGGTGGGTAGAGATGTCACTCCCCGTTCCCGCAATGCGTATTTTTATACATGTACAACTCATGAGTATTTATTTAGTATTTATCATGTAGTATTCTGTATTTAAATTCCTTTGAAATTTTCATGTTAATTAATTATCTGCTCTTTAAATTCCATGTTAATTTATTTCCTGCAATTTTATTTCTGCATTTTCTTCCCGCTTTTATTTCCTGCTTTTAGTCTTGCTTATTTGGTTCGGCCTTATTGGGTTCGGATTGGTGGTGGACAACCCGGCCCACTAGCTCCCACCTACCACCCCCTTCCTATTTAAAGCTTCCATCTCTTTCTCTCTCCTCATTACTTCATTCTCACCATTACTTCTTCTTCTTCCTCTCATTACTTCTCCACCTAACAAGCAGCAGCAGTAGGCAAGTGCAAACTTGCTCCTTCTCCACCCATTTTTATGGTTTATTTGCCTTCTTCTTGTGATTCCAAGAGAGATTAGTTCTTAGCATTTTTGATTTCTACGGCTAGTTTTCTCTAGATCTAAGTTATAGTATTTCGGCTGTTCATGGGTTCTTGGTCCACCAACTTAGCGTGTATTTCTGGCACTGAAACAAGGCTCCATGGGACTTGGAGTTTGGGAGATGTTTCACGCATACGTTCTTACGTGCTCGCGTAAACATCAGCCGAGTCACGCACACGTCTATACGTGTTTGCGTGTATTTCAGTCACGCTAACGTTCTCATGAGCGTGCGTGTATTTTAGTCACGCTCATGTCTGTGCGTGTCTGCGTGACTTTTGAGTTACGTCCACTCTGTGCGTGCGTGTATTTTTAGTCACGCTCGCATTTGAGTGTGTGTATTTTCAGTCACTCTCGCGTTGTCTGCGTGTATTTGAGTCACGCTCCTGTTTTTGTACTGCGTGCGTGACTTTTTACGCTCATGTCCCCGAGCTTGCGTGCGTGACTTTTCACGCTCACATTATGCGTGATTTTGGCGTGCGTGACTTTTCACCCTCACGCTGCGCGTGCGTGCGTGAATTATTTGTCATGCTCATACGCTCACGTTGCCAGCACGTATCACTTGTCACGCATCACTTGTCACACCTCACTGTTCACGCTCACGCTTAACAGAGTGTACTACTTTTTACGCTCGCTCCTTCATGCCAGACTTGGCGTACTTTTCACGCATACGATTCTTGCGTGACTTTTGGACTTAGCTTAGACTTGTTAGCATGACTTCCTGACTTGGGAGTTTTTATTTGTTCTATATTTTATTCATTTAATGTTGGCATGATAATTCCCTACTATATCCTTACGCCTTTTTACATGAACCCAAAAATCTTAGCATGTTAATATTTTAATACCTATGGTTGTGTATTAGTGCCAAGTGTCTGGATTGGTATATGGATATCTAGTGAGACTGGAATTTGACCTTGAGAGTTATAGACTCAACCCTATTTAATGCTAATGACTTTCATGCCTTGTCACCATTAATGACGATGGTTATCTTGACTAATTTGATCATGCGTTCCTAGTTGGAACTAAGAGACTGGCTAGTCGTCTTATTGAAATAAATGAATGAGACACGTTCATGTTATGAACTATTGCAATTGACTGGCTGATTCCGAAATATTGACATACATGCACATGCAGGCTTCAATCTATCTATCTATTTATTTATTTATTTATTTATTTATTTATTTATTTATTTATTTATTTTCTACAAAAGAAGCATGTGTACTTTATGGTCAAGGCATGATTACAGTGGTTAGATTTGATTGTTGCATTATGCTATGTAAGACCTGCAACCTAACCGTACTGGTATCGTTGTAGAGTTGTGCATATCGTACCCCGTACAAAAGTACTCATTTGAATGACCATGATCCACGGTATGGGATTTCACTCAACGTAGGGACTATTAAGTTAAATAAAATAATGATTGCATGGAGAGAATGGATTCCCGAGTTCTTAAATGGCAGCCCCCTTGGGACGAGTAGTACCCGACGGGCCGACTAGTTTCCACAGATACTGTAAATCTGCCACACGGACAGGGAACAGTATCTGCTTTTATTATTATGGTATATAGTATATTGGCGGGCGTCCTGCTAGGACTCGTCTAATTCATGCATGGCGCACATGATTGACTGGATAGACTAGCCTTGCTCGCACCTAGTAAGAACTGAGAAATCTTTATTGCATAATTCCAGGATAACTTGGGACTCACAATAGCAAGCCGTAGGATTTGATTGGCCGTTCAAGATGATTTGTTTGTGTACTGTACTACTCTGTTACCTAACTGGGATGATCAGAATGTCAGGACATGATGGGTCAACTTCTGTCCTTGTTTGGTTGGGAGGTTGGTTCGAAGTGTCGTGATGTGATGTGAATCCTAATAGCAAGCAGAGATCTATTATTATATTCTTTTACTTACTGGTTTATGTCCTTCATATCGTCCTTCCTTGTGGTACTTGCTATTAGAGGTCTAACCTCTCTGGTTTTGCATGGCCAGATTTAGAGCCGGTTCCCGAGGATCCAGCGTACTTCTACCTCCAAGATGGTCAATACTAGGGTAATGATCGCAGGAGGACTCGAGTGGGTTCCTTACTTCACCGCTCGTTTTGTTATTTACCTTTATACTTAGCCGTTCGGCACCGACATGTTAGTCGGATTGTCTTGTACTTACTTTTACATAATTGTAATTAAGTCAGACTGCAGCTGATAACAATTGTGTATACTTGCTATACCATCTGGCTATGTTTTGTAAAGCCAGATCTCAAGAACATTTTGACTGAGCGTTTGGGACGCCTTACTGCTTTATCTTACATGTTCTCTATTACTGTTTCTTACTTGAATGATTGAGACAATAGATGTAAAGTGACCATAGCAAGACTTTTATGTAGTATGCACCCCCTTGTCTGGTTAGACAGCTTTGATCGTATTATACGGTATTCATCTACCCGTAATACGTAGCTGGCTGAGTCATTCCCCCGCTCTCCAGTATTATAGTTCTGGGGCGTGACACACCCTGCCCCTCCTTCCGAGCCACCCGCACCCTTCCAACCACTAACAACCAAAACGGCCGGAGAGAGAGAGAGATGGAGGGGGAGAGTCACGTACCGGAGACGGAGGAGAGTCGCCGGAGAGAGTGAGAGTCGCCGGAGAGAGTGAGAGCGCCGGAGAGAGTGAGAGTCGCCGGAGAGAGTGAGAGCGCCGGAGGGGGGAAGGAGAGAGAGTGAGAGAGTAAAATGGGGAGAAATGAATCGTTGGGGAGAATATCATTAGAATTTAGCGACGTTAATATTACCGTTGCTAAATTAGTCGCTATTAGCGACGTCAGAGCGACGTTTTGCGACGACTAGCGCATGTAATTAATATACGTTGTTGTTACGTCGCTTATTTCATCGCTAGTAGAGACTATTAGCGACGTTTCAGTAAAACGTCGCTAATGAACACAATTTAGCGACGATAATCGAACATCGCTAAATTTACGTCGCCAATTGAGCAGATTTTAGTCGTGGTAAACTTTCCGTGACAACAAAATTCGTCACTAAAAATATTATAAGTGGCGCACTATATTGTCACAAAATAGCTTTTTATTGTAACTAAAAATAAATATATATTTTTTGACAAAAATTAAAATTATTTTCGTGACGACATTTGCTATCACAAAACAACTTTATAACACTTTTATTGTTGTCACAATAAACGTGTATATTTAGTGACAAGTACATGTCATCATTGTAAACACTTGAATAATACTTTTATTGTTGTCCTGTATACTTGTATGTTTAGTGAAGGTAAATGTTGTCACCGTAGTGTACACTTTATATGTTTGGTGGCAAATCAATATTGTCACGAGTATCTTTGTTTGTCATTGTCATTGTCATTATAAATTGAAACACAAGAACACACAATACAATATCATACAATTCTTGTAGAAGAGGGTACATGCATAATTGTGCTCATCTTCCAAGAACACCCTCATCGACTTTTCAATGTAAACCATAACTAACCTTCACAAATTCTAAATGGCTTTATATAGGCGACCAACTCTAAGTAATTATGGACAACAAGAAGATGAAAAGTAATTATATCAATCCACAAAAAGTAATTATATTGCACCTCAAAATTTAGTACATATAATTTGAAGAGAAGTAATTTGTAGTACTTATAAAATAAAGAGTATCCAAACTAGCTGGTACATAAAATCAAGAGTAATCTATAAATATAAATTGGTGATCAATTGCATATGCAGCTCCTGTCTTGGTGATGATCAATTTTTAATGACCTCCATAAATCAATAAAGAGAGTGTTTAGAATTTGTGAAGGTATATATATACAATAAAAAAATTGTCAATAAAACTTGATCATTCATGTCATGCACCTTGTAGATAAAACTTGATCATAAACTAGTAGAAGAAGAAAATGTAAATTCAATAACAGCAACAACGAGGTAGAAACCCTAAACAAAAAAAAAGAAGGGAATAGAAGCTAAGAAGAAGAGAGAACAACAAGAAAATTAGGGTTAAAGAATAAGGATTTAGGTAGACAAAATAGAAAGTGATCATTGATCTGCATAAAATAACCTAAAAGAAATGAAACCAGAACCTGCTAATCAAATCAAAAGAACAAAAGTTGCCAATTGATATTATAATCTTTACAAAACTGAAACATCCTACAATCTGAGAGTTTCTACCTCATTTGTTGCCGATATACTTCACAAGATCAAACTTGTGGTGGTTTATATGAAAGGAATGATAGCAAAATTTCTATAATAGAAGAAATAAAAATAGAGAAAAAGACACAAATGTTTGCAGTTTAGTTCAAAAGCCAAAAGTTAGTGTCTTTACATTTACTATGATAAATAGAAATATAAGTTATCTTGTTTTTGACACTTACCAGAGTTTGTAGCTCTTGTATTTGAAGGAATTGAAATATCTGCAAACAGTGTCGTAGAGCCAAAAAAAGGCAGCCATTCGTGCTTGGAACAAGGCATTAGACCTTGAATTTGCATCGTAAGATCATTCATGATGTCGTCTTCCACACTTTTTCTAATTTCATCTCTGAGTTCATCACAATATTTGCCACAAGGGCTACTCTATTGTCTATGCGAAATTTGAGTCTGCTAAGGAGAAAACAAACAATCAGATACTCTTGCAAGTATTGCCAAATCAAGCCCCATCCACCCTCTAAAACATCTTACATGCGCAGATGGAAACATATAAAAAACCAAAAGACGGGTGAAATTTTGCTAATTACCAAAATTTTTGAGAATGGAGCGCCAAGAAACCATAATATAGAAAATACTTATAAAGCCACATAAAGGAGGGAGAACAACCAAAATTCAGTACCCTGTAGTGAAGATCAAATCCATCGAATTTCTGGGAATGGAATGCCAAGAAGCCATAATATAGCAAATACTTAAAAAGAACAATATAAAAAATATAAAGCTCTTTCTAAGATGAGCTAAATTAGTTTGTAGAGCCATAACACAAAGCTCATGTTCTTATAGCAACAGTTTACTGACATGAAATTGACTCCATGATGGTCATTTGCATTAATTTCAAACAGAAAAGACAGGATTATAATGGTTTTAACCAGCAATGAAGAAAGGGTGTGCCACAAGTTGTGGACTTTCTAAGTATGTATGGATATGAATGAATCACTAATAAATTCAACTGACAATGGATTCCAGTTGTTTGGTTGATTATAACTCATAGAATTTTAGGCAATTTTCTATTGATAGCTAACTCATAAATTTAACTGCTTGTTTATTAACCAGGAACACTAATGTTTCTCCCCTATATTTGTGTAGGTTGGATGAAGTAAGAGGATTTCTGAGGAGCTTTGGTTGTGGATAGGCTCGAAGGGTTCGAGCTAAATTTTGGATATGCAATATTTTGGATATATGTATGAAAATAATTAAACGCTGACTACGCTGTTAATGTTTAAGTTTGGAGAAATTATGAAGGATTTTGAATGTTCTTGATAGTGAAATTAATGAATTTACTTATCTTCGAAATTTATTATGTGATTGATTCGTCGAGAAGCATTTAAATTTTTTAATACCCGCATTCTGTGTATATATGCAATAGATATCTGTGGTATTCTGTATATCTGCAATGCTATTTTAATGTGCTGTAATACTATTCTGATGTAAATTATTTTTTTACACTAATGCATTCTACAATAGCATTCTGACATGATATTGGTGCACATATAATAGCGCGAAAGAAACGCTATAAAAATCAATTTGCATCGAAAAGCTATTCAAACGTTATTATGAAACTATAGCGTTCATAAATATTATGTAAACTCTATAGCATTTGTCACTGCTATAACAAGTCTATAGCGTTCATGGACGCTATAATAACTAAACAGCGTTCATGAATGTTATTACTTTCCTATAACGTTCTTATATGCTATAAGACTTGTATAGCGTTCATAAATGCTATAACCTGTCTATAGCGCCAGTAACGCTATAATCCATCAATAGCATTTATGAATGCTATAACTTTATAGTGTTCTTGTACATGGGGCAATTATAGCGAGGGGCATTTATAGCGGTCCGAATACGCTATAATAGGCATTATACAGCGTTCTGAGCACGCTATCGTATCCCATATCTGTTATAGTGTTAAGGTCATTTAGTTATGTGATTCTCAAGTCGATTCTCTAATGTACTAAGACTACGCATTAGTTGCCATATATGAACCTTTTTCTATTTGAACTAATATTGTGTTTTATCTAAACGTTAGCAAGCTTTAGTCTTTATCCCATGATGGGTACATATGTGGTAAAATATATTGTTCCATGTACAATTAATAAATTGATTAATTCTATCTTAATTAGATATTCATGGATCTATATTTTTCTTGTTTTTGAGCTCTCTTGCATTTTACATCATATATGTTCCAATTTGATACGTATTCTAGAATTTCATGATGATTTTTTTTTCACAAAATGTAACATATTTTTTCCTAACTTGCCCATCATCAATGTGTCATCTTTTGCTTTATAATGCCTAATTGAAAATTTTCTTCTTGAGTATGCATCTTCAAGCATTTTCTTAATTGTATATTTATATTATCTTGTCTAAAGATGATAGTTTTTGAACTTAAGATCCCACTACGTTTTTGTGTGCACTGGACAAGTGGGAGAAAGATCAATATCTCTCCTAGAACTTGTGATTATCTATGGATGCATATATTGCTAAGTATACCACTTACCTTTTTAATTGTTTATTGTGTTCTTAATTCTTTTGTGAATGTGAAATTTTTTATGAAAGAGCATGATAACTTTTGTAAATGGTGTTACTTAATCTCTCTCATAGACTATTTTTTAAAAAATTTTTTGACATTATTCTCTTGATATATTTCAATGTAGGTTTCGAGTTCTCGGGCATCAAACTGGGGCTAATCCGAGTACTTGGGCATCTTCATCTTCATCTGCCATTACATTTAGTATCCTCCAAAGAACTGGCAACCTTTCTACAGGCAGATAGGCTCATCTCATCAGAAATTGTACCCAGAACCTAAAAAATATGGAGGTATTGTGGTGTTATTTTATAGGACGCTGCAACGTGGACTGTGCTTTTGGCCCACAGTCCACGTGGCAGCCTCCCATTGGCAGGTCTACGGACGGTGATCCTCACCCTAATAGGGGGGACGAATGGGGTTCGGCCACGTAGGCCTGCAGTCAGAGGCGTAGGCAGTAAGTGCCCTGCGCCCCCTGGATTTCAATTTTGTTTTTGCTTGTTGTTGTTGGTACTCTTGCTGTAGTGAGCAGACAGGCTAGACAGCAATAGGCATAGCCTCATGGCACTCTTGCTGAGTTAGTACTTTTACTAGTTGCTAGTTGCTACCATGCCTCATGGCTAGCCAATAGTTAAAGAGTGCTTATACTTATAGTACTCTTGCTGCCATGTGCCTCATGGCTTCACGCCACCTATCCGAAGATCAGCTGACTTATCTGATGGGACAAATCAGACTCAGAGGTCATAGACTCTTGCTGCCATGTCTTATAGATATTGGAGGACTGCTTCATTTCAACCCATAACTTCTTCAACCCCTATATGTTTCATTTTCTTCTCTACAGACTGCTTCCATGCTTCAAGCCTTCAAAAAAAATTTATTGAGGTAAGATTTCTGATTTTTTTTCCAAGTATTTGCTCTTCCATTTGATAATCATGTTGCATTTTTCTTTCAAATATTCATTCTTCCATTTAGTAATGCTAAAATTATATGTAGCTAGAATGTCCAAATGTGCATTTTTCTGATGTTGCAGGGGTTAGTGGACTTGGTAGAAAGATGGTTCAGTTAAAGAAGCATCGAACACATCCGTTGGTGTATTTGCTCTTGAAGTTGGCATTATTAATACCCGTTGCAACTATAGAGAGAGTATTTTCTGTAATGAAAATTATTAAAACTTCATTACATAATCGATTGGAAGATACGATGATGAATGATTGTTTGGTGGCATATATTGAAAGAGACGTATTGGACGTCGTTGACAATGAAGATACCTTTCAATATTTCCAGAATATGAAGTCTCGAAGATTTTTTTGTCAAAGAAAAGAGCTATTTAGCGATTGTAATAGTTTATGACATCTGATATTAATATATGCTACATTTTGAATTATAAATATGTTATTATAATTTATTATTATTTTATTAATAAATATTGCACCCCCTGAATAAAATGTCTGGCTACACCACTGCCCGCGGTCACACCAGCGGGCAGAAATCGCAGGCCATTTATTATTTCCGTATTTTATATTTAGTATAGGTAAACTGCCATGACGTTCGAGACACCGACTATGTACTTGTTGTATCTGCTTGGATTCTGTATTTTCTACAGGCTATAGGTTAGCTTATTGTGGTTAAGTAGGATAAGAACTCAATTTTAGAAATCACCATTGGAGATGGTCTTATGGTCCAGTTTACAAAGAGTTGCGGAGTCGAATCCACTCTTTTTGTATGGACACATAATCTTGTCCTTCTAAGAAAGAAATCCCAATCCTAAAAAAACCAAATCTTGTCCTTCGGGAACTATTGCAAAGGAAACACAAATGCTAATTGGAGCAGAGTGTGATCCAATTTGTTACTACAATGTTCACCCCATAGATGATTGCTCTCAATATCCTTTAAAATGCTGGAAGAAAAGTAAGTTGTTATGTGTCAGAACCTCAATGAATTCCTAATGATTTTTTTTCCAACCAAAAAATTAAAAAAAAAAAAACTATAGCTTTTTCGAACTATATTGAGATACCGCATGTACCCGCTATAGTACTGAAAAATGCATTTTATAAGATAGTATATAGAAAAGTAGGTTTCATGAAATAACATCCGTTCTCTCTTTTGTAGATAACCAGTTGCATTTGATTACTATAAAATGCTGCACTAGATTAAAGAAAAAACGAGTTAATTTAGAATCCTTCTAACAACTTAATTTGAATGAGTAAACAGATAAGAGTGCTCTTATGCTTTTATATAATGTTAAGAAATATTCTTGCATATATTGGGATTGTTCGTGTTATGAGTGAAATCTATGGTTTGTAATTTAGCCCAAGGATATTCCTCAACATGTGTTAATTTGTATGTGTGTGTGTGTGTGTGTGTGTGTGTGTGTGTGTGTGGCTCTATCACTCTGAGAATAGATCCTTGTCAAAATTATTTATCAGTAGATGTTATAACCAAGTCATGTCGAGTACTCACTTGATCTGTTAATCAACCAGCAAGAATTTTGAGGGAAAGAAAACAAAAATGTAGTATGTTGGAAAAGCTGCTGCTATAACTAGTAAAGGGAAGTGGGACAAATATATTAAAGAGAGGAGAGCTATTAAGAAAGAGAACTTTGTATTCAAAAAAACTTCAGTCTATACAATGTGAACAAAGCCAGTCTTATATAGGCTTCCATCAACGGTTTACAAGGAAAGGAATTATTCAAACATACCTATTCTTCAGTAACAGCACTGTTGGAGATGTAAACCAAATTTGTCATTTATGGATATATCTAGAATGTCAAATTCATTAGGAAGAGTCAAAGTTCATTGTTGCATGCATAAATGAATCTAGAAAACCTAAGAGTCATGTTCATTGTTGTTAATGCATCTTGATGTATCTTGAGTCCTATAAATAGCTATGTAAGCAAATAGTTGATGTGTGAAAAAAATCAAGCAAGAAAACAAAGTTGTTTATTCAGTCCACTAAATCAAATATCCTTCTTTTGTGATATCCTCCTCTTTGTATCCTACAAAGTGGTATCAGAGCCAAGAAAAAATGTCCACCTCAAATAACAACCTTGTCTCTCTTGTGCCTCGCTTCAACGGAGAAAAGTATGACTATTGGAGCAATCTCATGAAGCTATGCCTTGAATCTCAAGATCTATGGAGTGCCATTGAAGAAGGAGTGGAGCAACCAGCAAATGAAGGCCAACTATCCAAAGCACAAAAAAGGTGTTGAAGGATAAGAGACAAAGGACAAGAAGGCGCTCTTCCAAATCTATCAAGCAATTGAAATTTCAGTTTACGAGAGAATATCCATGGCAAAAAGCTCCCATGAGGCGTGAACAATTCTTGAGACAACATATTCTGGCCAAGACTAAGTAAAAAAATGTACGCTTGCATGCTCTAAGGGGTGAATTTAAGAAGCTAGAAATGAAAGATAATGAAAAGATTGAAGAATATTTTACAAAAGTGAACTCTATTATGAATCAAATGAGTTCAAATGGAGAAATTTTAGAAACTCAAAAAGTTGTTGAAAAAGTTCTTCGAAGTCTACCAAGTAAATATGATCATGTTGTAGTTGTTATTGAAGAAAATAAAGATCTTGCATCTCTGTCTTTGGAAAGTTTACAAGAAAAATTAGAAGCTCATGAATTTCAGATTAACAAAAGATGTTCGCAAAGTGTTTCTTCTCAGCCCGATCAAGCTCTCAAGTCCAATGTCGCGTCTACGGGAGGCCGTGGTTCTTCTCAGAACCGTGGACGCGGAAGAGGCAATAATTTTCGAGGACGAAGTACAAATTTTCATGGCAAAGGAAGAGGTTATTCCAATAATAACCAAAATGAAGAAGAAATAGGGCTGGAAACAGTCATTCAACTCACATTAAACTCAGGAATTCAAAATCTGAGTAGCAGTTCATCACAATACCTGAAAATAGGTATAACTTTGAAACTGCAAACTAAATACTCAACACAAAAATTGGAAGTAAGTAAACCCAATGAAATCTGAAATTCAACATCCCAAACCCATTTCCCTTTTCAAAAACCCAATCAACCACACATCAAAACTAAGAATCTATACAATCATCAATATATATATGTTTAAAATCTTAGGAAATTTGAAACCGAAGTCCAATCTCAAAAGAAACCACATAAACCTGGAAATAAATGTTAACATATCAAACAAATTTCGAAAACTCAAACCAACAAATCAATTTGATACCAAAGCCATTACTATCTCAACCCAAGCATCCATAACTTAAATTTGGAAATCTATTTAACAACAGCAACATTGAATTAAACCCAGGGGATAGGAAATCAATCCCAAATCATAACCCAGTATCAGAGTTTAGGGAAAAATCCCAAATCAATATGAAAATTACAAATAAATATCAAATTAAAGTGCACACAGGTGTCGAGTGTGTGCATACGTGTCTGGGGAAATGTTCGTGTCCAGGGAACTGGACATGAACGTTTCCAAACATAAATAGAAATGTGTCAGTGAACACGGCACATGCAGTGTGGTGCGCGTGTGTCGATCATAAATGGACGCGACACACGACACGAAAAGCCTCGTGCTTGTGTCTAGGGTTAGGTCTAGTATAGGTCTTCGTGTTAGGTACCCTGATTCATGTCCTTGTCGTGTCAGGACAGGACACGAAGAGAGTATCAGAGGGCAAAATTCGACTACACACGTCTAGTACAAAACCAGTGCGCGTGTCCGTGCTCCCTCGACACAACATGAGATCGTATCAAACTCGAAGGGTGTGCTGACAGAGGTTGCCCCTACCTCCGTGCCAAGTAGCACGTGTCCACGTGGCGTGTACGAGGAGAAAACCCTCTCGAGTAGCAGGGCACTGCTCACAGTATGCTACGAGCGTGTTCGTGTCCGATTTGGACACGGACACGACTTGATATTCAGCTCAGTCATATAGAAAACCAAAGAGCACATGAAGCCCTACAAACCAGTTCAAAAAGAATTCAAAAATAGCAATAAAATTGCCATTGAGGTATTTCATCAAACACCTAAAAGCCTACACTGATACGTGTCTGATACGGACACCAAATCAACACGAATTTCTACCAAACTTTTTCTACAGCTAGGGGACACCTAGATGGATGCATCTATGAAATTAAATCGAGATTTTAAGGTGATTTGTAGGGATAACCTATAGAGAGCCAATCTCCAAGAAAAAGCCCCAAATAGTGAAGTCTCCTTCCTCAAACAATGTCCCAATTAGCTCCCCTCCTTGCAAGCTAGCCTTCTACTTCTTCTACTCCAGATTTAGAATCAAGTACAAAAGATTGGGATCAATTTGGTGGAGGAATGGAAAGATTTGATGAAAGGGAGAAGAAATTAGGGTTTCCTACAAGGGGGTGTTCTAAAATAGATAAGTGGTTATGAAGAGACATTATATATGTTGAAATTAGGTTATTAGTGGGCTGTGGTGGCTGTCTAAATTAAGAGCTAGGGTTAGGGTTTCATGTAAATGGGCTTTGAGCCAAGTTCATAAGCTAGCCAGCTCAACCCCTTAGCTATAAGTCCAAATACAAAACTCTCCAAATCCTCTCATCAACCCTAGTCACACTCAAGTCAACTAAGACCAACTTAAGTTAGATTAGGGTCCTACACCATGCTAACTAAGTAACCAAAGTCAAATTCAACTCTAGGTTAGTCTCTTAAGTCACAACTAGCAAAGTCAAAAATAACAACCATCAATCAAATATATAATTAACAACTAATTCCAAGAAACCAAAAAGACCAAAATACCCCTAGGCCAAAAATGATAAATAAAACATCCTAATCACATGGTTAGGCTCTAGGTCAAGTAGTCTCTAGAGTTTCACTAGCAGAACATCAAAATCACAAGTCATGGTTTTAATTAGTTTTAAAATGATTAAAATCACCAAAAATGATAACATGATTTAAATAACATTATTAAATAATTAATAATACAAAAGTTCAAAAATTTTCTCATTTAGAAAAATGGGTGTTACAAGTCTACCCTCCTTAAAAGAATTTCGTCATCGAAATTAAGAAAGTCGTACTAGGTCAAACCCCCAATCAATCAAAGTCTCTAATCATATAATCATATGCGTCTGTCCAAAATCATGAGACTCAGAATTTTCGTCATACTAGTAAGCAAGGCTACGATAATCATAGAGTCTCCAACTATGGTACATACCTCTAGAATCATGGTATTTAAAATTTTTGCTTTGTCGCATGCTTGGCCGCAAAAATATTAAATTTCCACGTCCGAGAAATACGTCCAAAATCTGACTATATGCCCTTACTATGCTAACTAATATGACGGTAGAAAATTCTAAATTCCATAACCGAGACGACCTAGCCCATACGACTTATATTGGAGAAATCAAAATCAAATCAACATAGAATACTAAGAATTAAATTATCGATGAACAAGGAGGTAGACAAAACTGTCGGAATTGAATTTCAAGATAGTTATTTTAAGGCAAAAGTGAAAATAGAATCAAGAAGAACAGAACCTGCAAGTACCCCTCCTACTGCCTGTGCATCCTCATCTGTCATGGCGAAAGCTCGCCCCTGCTGGCCTCCTCCTCTAGCCTGCTGCTTGTCACACCCCGCTCCTGTAGGAGCGATCGTCCTCGCTAAGGTGTGATGCCGCACGAGCCTAGATTGTGCTCGTGCAAGGCGAGTTCCATAACGGTTGATTTCAGCGGCTGTGACAGGGTCAACGCACAGAAGTCCCAAGCAGAGAGATTGAATAATACCAGCAGAAATTTAGAACAAACACAAGTTATTCAAAAGAAGCTCTTTATTGATATTGAAACAAAGGTTACAATGGGACACAAGACCAAGATTAGAAGTCTCTTAAGCTCACTCAAGCTCACTCATCTCACATTATAAGTCACTCAGCTCTCTCTCATCTCTCAATACATGTCTTGAACCAGCGGATGCTTTGGAAGGCGACGTCCATACATTATGTCCCGTATAAGTCTTGACTCCATGCGGCCACACGCTTCGAATCGCCAAGGAACTCCGTGCCTCGTGTAAAACTCCTAAATTTCTACTTTTTTTAAAAATAAAATTTGGTATTGATTTTTTTTGTTTTGTATTTGTACGTAGCATAGTTGCTTTGTACGTCGTGCGCGAAATTTCATTTTTCGTAGTTGCTGGACGAGTGCGAATATGTGCGAGTGTATATATTTTTAGAAAAATATTTTTCTATTTTTATAGTTTCAAAATAATATATATAATAATTATTTGTATTTGTATTTTACTTAAAGTTGTGAAAAGAATCAAGATGGCAAAAACTTATTACTTTTATTTATTTATAAAAGGCTATCTTATTTAATAGTGGTAATTTAGAAAACTATTTTTTTATGCAAATATTCCTTGCATATGAGGTACATGAATTTGAATTCATATATATTCCATTTTCAAAATTTATTAATATTAATATTTTATTATTCAAAAAGATATCTAAAAATATTTATTATTTTTGAAATTATTATTATTAGTATTTTTGGAAAATATATTTTGAAATTATGATGGCAATTTAAATCTCGATTTGATTCTATGGATTTGATTTAAATAGTTTAAATTTAAGGATAGAACTTATATTTAATTTGAGTTTCGATTATCAAGATTTAAATTAATTTAGATTTGGATTTGAATTTATTAAATTGATTTAAATTAATAGATTGAATTATCTAATTGGGTTTAAATAAATCCTAATCCTTATCCAACTGGGAATTTTCACCTACTATATAAGGAGAGGTACTCATACATATATTGCTACCATCCACAAAATTCTCCACCAACCACATCATTGCGTGCATCGTGTCCGTGTCTCCATATTTTCTACTATTTTCCTCCATTACAATTACATTGTCCCCTTTTTCGTGTCCACACATGGACACATGTCATCATCCACCCCCGACATAATAAAAAAGTTTCTAACCCTAAACCTAACCACCAACTCGTCTTCTTCGTCTCCACCAACAGCTAGCCCCTACAATCGTAGCACACCACCTTTCGTCCTCCGATCCAGCCAAACTTCACCCCGTCCACTTTCTTCGACATCACCGCCGACTTCACGATGCTGACACCGTGGCCACACTCTCCCATCACCACCACGTCCTTCCGACCATTTCGGCCCCGTCTACAAAAACTACCCCGCCACCATTACCATTGCCACCATCATTCTGGCCCAGTCCCATCACCGTCACCGTCACCCCACAGATTTCTCGGACCCCGACCACCTACCACTCCCCATCATCGGAACCCTAGCCACCCGATCCTGTCCGGCCAACACCGGAAACCATCACCACCACCAACACTCCAAAATAAAGACAGGCAGACCCCATCACCACCACCGTCGTTTCCCCCTCCGGCCACTGGAGTACCACCGCCCTCTCTGCCCAGGGTCGCCACCACTGTCACCGAAACCACCACTCGCACCTTCGACACCCTGCCACCGTCGCCCACCCAAAAACCCACCAAAATCCCACAAATAAAACCCCACCTGACTCACCTCCGTCGAGGCGTCTAAACGTCGTCTGACGTTCCCTCCGCCGTAGTTTCAAGCCGCCCGCCGCCCTGTCCTCCTCGCACCCGTACCGCTGTATAAACTACTCCACCGCGTCCAGGCGAGCGACGCCCTGCACCGAGCTTTGAGAACAGCCACCTTCTCGCGGAGCTGTCGGCCCCCAGCTCCGCCCGGCGTCGCGACCAACCGCCTACGACCCCTTCCTTTCCCTCTCCGCCTTGCTCGTCTCTCTCCTCCACGCCTCCGCAGCGTTCGGCGCCGTCGACTCTTCCCCGCACGTCGATTCTCCGCTTGCCAGGGGCAGCCGCATCACCGAACTCCGTCAAAGCCCCTTCCCCTTTCTTGCCGCACCCGACTTCTCTCCCTCTCTCCGCTCACTTCCACCCCTCTTTTTCCCTCCATTGATTTTTTCTCTCTCTGATGCTCCTCTCTCTTATGTGACATTGGTTTCTTTTCTTTTTTTTATTAATTTGCTACTTGTGTCGAGAGAAGAGAAGTTAGTGTAAAGTTAGTGTATTTTTTTTACTTTTAATGATAACTGATATACTTTTATATATTATTATCAGGATTAGTATTATTATTATTATTATTATTATTATTATTATTATTATTATTATTATTATTATTATATAAAGAGAGTTAATATTTGTATTATAATTATTATTATTATATAGAGAGAGGCAGTGTCCCCTCGAATAGAGAGAGAGAGGTGATGACAGCTGCTGTGCTGTTGCTTTTTACTATTATTTTTTTAAAAAAATTATTATTATTATTATTATTGCTATTACTTTAAATTGTGCTATTTTATTTTCATGATCTTTGTTATACAGTTATTATACAGTAGGTAATAAAGATGTGATAAATACTTTAATTATTATCTCTAAGTCTTTCTCTACTACTAGTAACAAGTGTTTTACTAAATTTTTATTAACTATATATATATCGTAGATAATTATCAAAAACTATTTTATAATTTGTGGACTAGGATATTTTATCTAGTTAGATAAGTTACATGACAAAATTTCGGCTGGTATTAAAATATTCTCTAAAAATTCTAAAATATGTTATTATAGTTTCTTTTTTATTTAGAAATCATATTCTCTAAAGTATGTTAATATAGTTTTTCAAATTTGTATATGTATTATTTATCTAATCTACTTTGATTATCCTCATATCCAAGACTAAGCCCATTATTCCTATCCTCCTGCCAAATCTGTCCTTACTCCTATCGACCCTAACAAAGTCAACCGTTCTGGACCCAATAAAACTGTCCATGCCACCATCAGAGGTCACCTTGTGTAGTTGTTATCCGAAGTCACAGTTCATGCCACATTGATCATTACAGCACACCAGGCGTACTACCAGGCAAGATACCTTGCCACCTTACTCTGTGATTACTTTACTTTATTTTTCAGTTATTTATTTTCAGTTACATATATATTGTTCTATATTTTGTATCACTGTGCGTCCGAGTCATACTTGGGTGCAAGCGACCATATCTGTCGTTCATTTGCCTTATATTAGTTACTTGCATTGACTTAGCTTAGTGACCACCCATTGATGATGAGGTATTGGTATATCTTATACGGCCTTGACACGTACTTTATCACGTATTGTGAGTCACATATAGGATATGTACTCGCATAGTCGGCCGGCCACCGATACGTTTGGGGCGTACGACGGTTAGGAGTAACTGCCAATAGAATTGCATGCTAGTGGACTTGGCAGTTACTAGATGATCATATGAGTCATGGATGTGACTCCATTAGACATTAGGGGGAGAATAGTTCCTTGATGTATGGACCATATTTACATACTGCTGTTGTACCTGAAGCTCCGTTGGAGACGCAGGTTCACCCTATTGTACTGATTCCCTCTGACATTCATGGAATGTTATGGACGTTTTCTTACTGATTCCCTCTGACGTTCGCCGAACGTTATGGAAGGATTGTACTGATTTTCGATGAGAGGGATGATGCCACTGCTATACAGCCTGAGTGCCCATATGTGAAGGATCGTTCTTTATTGTATATTCACTATAGTACGGTTAGGTACCCTATTACATGCATCCCTTATTTTCTATTATATATCACAGTTTATATTGGCATGATATTATGTGTCTTGTTACGTGCCTCTGAGGACCTGGTTATCTCGTCAGGTGTGTGCTATTGTCTTTCGCAGGTGTTCTAGCTCTAGCCGTGATCATCGCTATTTCTTCGAGGATGATTGCACTTGGATCGTCTTTGCTTCGCTCGCCAAAATCATTCTTTTGTATATCATGTATTCTTTTCATTGTTGGTAGTGGATTTGTCTCCGTCCAACTACATGTACCAAAGACAATTCATAGTTGATTATATGATACCTTTTATTCATTTATTTTGTGTGGATGAGATTAGTCATGGTTCTACTGTATTTTACAACTTACGTATATTTATTATACGGCTGGCATGTCTACGTTTCTAGTTCTACGTATTTTGGGACTGGGGCGTTATATATTTTTGTGGTGGCCCATGCAGGTCAAGATAAATTGTTTGGTTGCTTTACCGTACTAAGCAAGCATGTGTATAGGATTAGAGTCTAGGATCTCATCCACATACTTGATCTCTTTCCTCGATTTCATATTCGAACTATCGTTTGACTCATCGACTGCATCTTGCTTGATTCCTTCTATCATGATTTTTATCTTCCCTTCGTGCCTGCTAGAGGTTAGAAAGGTGATCCCTACTAGTTAGACATGTTTCTTTTGTTCCAAAACACCAATTGTTTAATTCTTTTAAGTTGGGTAGAATGCTTTGTGACCTAGCAATCCCTTTGTCCTTGTGACCTATATTCACAAGTTTACTTAGATTCTAAAATTAAGAGGACCCTAACATATCTAGTCGACCAAGGACTTGGACAAGAAGACTATAGGACGACTGTATAGGGACGAACATAGGATATGACTTAGAATCGTAAGGAGTTTAAACTAATTCTGCTTTCTTTCAATCTTAATCTCACGTGCCTATGTTTTTTTACTATCTAGACTAATGGTGCTAATGTAGCCTAGTTTTTGCAAGCTAATTCTTTATCGAGCTTGATCAAGGCAAATGCTATTGAGCGGCCGCTCACTAACATATTGTCTAATCAGAACCGGTGCATGATGGTCTGATCAACCAAGTGCACTTTGGTTCGCTTTTGTCTATTATTCTACGTGGATGGAACATAATTAAACTTGGCCTTTAGAATCCCATCCACGACTGCCTTGACAATTTTTTTGAAATTATTCGGTCGTCTTTGAACCACGTATTCGTACTCGATAATATCAACTTTTGAATTCCTTATTGCTTTTGCCTTCACCTATTTTAGAAGGACGAACGCGTTATACTAGAACTTTTTCTAGCCTTCATATCGATAATGACCATTATCACTCGATGTTGCTATATCTTCATCCTAAACTACTCGTCCTTTTCTCGGCCCTATCATGACCTTCTAATTGCTTAAGTTAGGAGTGAACTTAATTTGTTCTTTAATCGTGCCATCAACCTACCATCAAGAAAGCATATCTTCTAAATTCCTAAATTTATTTCTCTTGATACCATGCTATTCTTTATTGCACGTTATCTTGATTAAACTTTAACCCTAATCATTTTCCTTCTGGCGTTAGTTAGCCATATCCGTGATTTATTTTCATCATTATTTAAAATTGCGATTTTCTAATGCATGTTTGCATTAAACGTCGTTTCTTTGCCTCGCCCAATGACTTGATCGCATTCATTACCGATATACCCATGTGACCTTCTCATCCACCCCTATTATTCTTAATTTCGAGGACGAAATTCTTTTAAGTTGGGTAGGATGTAAAACCCCTAAATTTCTATTTTTTTTAAAAATAAAATTTGGTATTGATTTTTTTTGTTTTGTATTTGTACGTAGCGTAGTTGCATTATACGTCGTGCGTGAAATTTTGTTTTTCGTAGTTGCTCGACGAGTGCGAATATGTGCGAGCGTACATATTTTTAGAAAAATATTTTTCTATTTTTATAGTTTCAAAATAATATATATAATAATTATTTGTATTTGTATTTTACTTAAAGTTGTGAAAAGAATCAAGAAGGCCAAAACTTATTACTTTTATTTATTTATAAAAGGCTATCTTATTTAATAGTGGTAATTTAGAAAACTATTTTTTATGCAAATATTCCTTGCATATGAGGTACATGAATTTGAATTCATATATATAATTCTATTTTCAAAATTTATTAATATTAATATTTTATTATTTAAAAAGATATTTCAAAATATTTATTATTTTTGAAATTATTATTATTAGTATTTTTGGAAAATATATTTTGAAATTATGGTGGCAATTTAAATCTCGATTTGATTTTATGGATTTGATTTAAATAGTTAAAATTTAAGGATTGAACTTATATTTAATTTGAGTTTTGATTATCTAGATTTAAATTAATTTAGATTTGGATTTGAATTTATTGAATTGATTTAAATTAATAGATTGAATTATCTAATTGGGTTTAAATAAATTCTAATCCTTATCCAACTAAAAATTTCCACCGCCTATATAAGGAGAGGTACTCATCCATATATTGCTACCATCCACAAAATTCTCCACCACCCACATCATTGCGTGCATCGTGTCCGTGTCTCCATCTTTTTTACTATTTTCCTCCATTACAATTACATTGTCCCCTTCTTCGTGTCCACACACGGACACATGTCATCATCTACCCCCGACACAATAAAGAAGTTTCTAACCCTAAACCTAACCACCAACCCGTCTTCCTCGTCTCCACCAGCAGTTAGCCCCTACAACCGTAGCACACCACCTTTCGTCCCCCGATCCAGCCAAACTTCACCCCGTCCACTTTCTCCGACATCACCGCCGACTTCACGATGCTGACACCGTGGCCGCACTCTTCCATCACCACCATGTCCTGCCGACCATTCCGGCCCCGTCCACAAAAACCACCCCGCCACCATTACCATTGCCACCATCATTCTGGCCCAGTCCCATCACCGTTACCGTCACCCCACAGATCTTCCGGACCTCGACCACGTACCACTCCCCATCATCGAAACCCTAGCCACCCGATCCTTCCCGGCCACCACCAAAAACCATCAGCACAACCAGCACTCCAAAATAAAGACAAGCAAACCCAATCACCACCACCGCCGTTTCCCCCTCCGGCCACCGGAGTACCACCGCCCTCTCTGCCCAGGGTCGCCACCACTGTCACCGAAACTACCACCCGCACCATCGGCACCCTGCCACCGTCGCCCACCCAAAAACCTACCAAAATCCTACAAACAAAACCCCACCTGACTCACCTCCGCCGAGGCGTCTAAACGCCGTCTGACGTTCCCTCCGTCGTAGTTTCGAGCCGCCCGCCGCCCTGTCCTCCTCGCACCCGTACCGCTGTATAAACTCCTACACCGCATCCAGGCGAGCGATGCCCCGCACCGAGCTTTGAGAACAGCCACCTTTTCGCGGAGCTGTCGTCCCCCAGCTCCGCCCGGTGTCGCGACCAACAGCCTACGACCCCTTCATTTCCCTCTCCGCCTTGCTCGCCTCTCTCTTCCGCACCTCCGCAGCGTCCGGCGCCGTCCGATCGCCGACTCTTCCCCGCGCGTCGATTCTCCGCTTGCCACGGGCAGCCGCATCACCGGACTCCGCCGAAGCCTCAGCCCCTTTCTTGCCGCACCCGACTTCTCTCCCTCTCTCCGCTCACTCCCACCCCTCTTTTTCCTTCCATTGATTTTTCTCTCTCTCTGCTACTCCTCTCTTTTATGTGACTTTGGTTTCTTTTCTTTTTTTTTTAATTTGCTACTGGTGTCGAAAGAAGAGAAGTTAGTGTAAAGTTACTGTATTGTTTTTTTTTACTTTTAATGATAACTGATATACTTTTATATATTATTGTTAGGATTAGTATTATTATTATATAAAGAGAGTTAATATTTGTATTATAATTATCATTATTATATAGAGAGAGGCACTGTCCCCTCGAATAGAGAGAGAGAGGTGATGACAGCTGCTGTACTGTTGCTTTTTACTATTATTTTTTTTAAAAATATTATTATTATTATTGTTGCTATTACTTTAAATTGTGCTATTTTATTTTCAAGTTCTTTGTTATACAGTTATTATACAGTAGGTAATAAAGATGTGATAAATACTTTAATTATTATCTCTAAGTATTTCTCTACTACTAGTACCAAGTGTTTTACTAAATTTTTATTAACTATATATATATGGTAGATAATTGTCAAAAACTATTTTATAATTTGTGGACTAGGATATTTTATCTAGTTAGATAAGTTACATGACAAAATTTCGGCTGGTATTAAAATATTCTCTAAAAATTCTAAAATATGTTAATATAGTTTCTTTTTTACCTAGAAATCATATTCTCTAAAGTATGTTAATATAGTTTTTCAAATTCGTATAAATATTGTTTATCTAATCTCCTTTGATTATTCTCATATCCAAGACTAAGCCCATTATTCCTATCCTCCTGCCAAATCGGTCCTTACTCCTATTGACCCTAACAAAGTTTACTGTTCTGGACCCAATGGAACTGTCAATGCCACCATCAGAGGTTGCCTTGTGTAGTTGTTACCCGAAGTCACAGTTTGTGCCACATTGATCATTGTAACACACCAGGCGTACTACCAGGCAAGATACCTTGCCACCTTACTCTATGATTACTTTACTTTATTTTTCAGGTATTTATTTTCAGTTTCATATATATTGTTCTATGTTTTATATCACTGTGGGTCCGAGTCATACTTGGGTGCAAGCGACCATATCGGTCATTCATTTGCCTTATATTAATTACTTGCATTGACTTAGCTTAGTGACCACCCATTGATGATGAGGTATTGGTATATCTTATACGACCTTGACACGTACTTTATCACGTATTTTGAGTCACATACAGGACACGTACTCGCATAGTCGGCCGGCCACCATTACGTATGGGGTGTGCGACGGTTAGGAATAACTGCCAATAGAATTACATGCTAGTGGACTTGGCAGTTACTAGATGGTCATATGAGTCATGGATGTGACTCCATTAGGCATTGGGAGAGGAGAACAGTTCCTTGATGTATGGGCCATATTTATATACTACTGTTGTACCTGAAGCTCCGTTGGAGACGCAGGTTCACCCTATTGTACTGATTCCTTCTGACGTTCATGGAACGTTATGGACGATTTCTTACTGATTCCCTCTGACGTTCGCCAACCGTTATGGACGAATTGTACTGATTCCCGATGAGAGGGATGATGCCACTGCTATACAGCCCAAGTGCCTATATGTGAAGGATCGTTCTTTATTGCATATTTACTATAGTACGGTTAGGTACCCTATTGCATGCATCCCTTATTTTCTATTATATATCACAGTTTATATTGGCATGATATTATGTGTCTTGTTACGTCCCTCTGAGGACCTGGTTATCTCGCCAGGTGTGTGCTATTGTCTTTCGCAGGTATTTTAGCTCTAGCCGTGATCATCGCTATTTCTTCGAGGATGATTACACTTGGATCGTCTTCGCTTCGCTCGCCAAAATCATTCTTTTGTATATCATGTATTCGTTTCATTGTTGGTAGTGGATTTATCTCCGTCCAACTACATGTACCAAAGACAATTCATAGTTGATTATATGATACCTTTTATTCATTTATTTTGTGTGGATGAGATTAGTCATGGTTCTACTGTATTTTACAGCTTACGTATATTTATTATAAGGTTGGCATGTCTACGTTCCTAGTCCTACGTATTTTGGGACCGGGGCGTTACACCTCGACGCATCCAAGCGAGTTCTGCGCCACGAGCTTCTACCTGTGCCTGCACATAAAAACTATGTGGGTGTCAGTACTCAACTATACTGGTGGAATGAGCTCCTCACCCACCCATACAAAACCAACACATTTGATTTACTTTGTGCAACATAGTCCCTTCTTATCAATTGTCTTTCTATTCTTGTCTTAGGTTTAGTTTTAGGACCGTCGCCTTGGCCTATTTTGTGTCTCTAGACCATCCCGTGCTTTCACCAACAACGTTAACCTATCGAGTCGTATTTGCCCTTCGGCATATAATCAGAGACGCAACTACGCGATAGTACCTAATTCCTTGTGACCGTGCTACAAATCCATCGTACCGTGCCTCATAACTTAGTGAGACTTAACCATATCGCTGCCTCACGGCCTTTGCTACTTTGATCACCAACTGACCCAAATGAGACTTGTGAACTAAGTATCACTCGACCAACTTTGCCTTACAGTGTTTCCTGACTTAAACTCAAGAAAACTCAAATCCAACTTATACAACTTATATGCCGACAACTTAAGACTCGACGCCACATCTCGTGCCGAAGCACGTCTCCTACGTTGCAGCCAATTATTAGGCCCAAACATTTTGTGTTCTAACTGTACACACATTCAACTGACTCAATCCAAAGGCACATACGCGGATTGCCGCCCATGCCGACTCATCTATATAAATTAGTCACTAGCATGACAAGCTATCAGGGACTATAGCCTTGCTATTCGGCGACCCTTTCAACGCAAGTAGCTAGCCCCGAAGAAAGTTCCCGAATAACCCAAGCGGTTCGTCCAGCTACGGCTATAACTGTTCCCCCCAGGATGACGCGGTCCCATGGCGCCCAGGGTTGCCGCTCGTAGAAAATCCTCCTTGTCGACAAGTTGTCCAATGACCATGCAAGACTCAAATCGAACTGACGTCTCACACAATCATTTTTCTTCCAGTGTTACCATCTTTTTCAAAACCAAGTTCAAGACTTCTATCCTTGAGATCCCTCGATGACCCACGGTCGCGAGCATTCTTTCCATGTTACCATATCATTCCACTCAACTTAGAAATGCCAATTTGAAAGCCCCTTGTTCCAAACTCAACGAATCAACAGTGGCTCATGCCTTAAACACTAAGTCCGTACATCGTGCCTTAAACCAACTTACGATCTACGCGATGCTATCACCCAAGTCATACTTTATATGACGGGTCTTGAGACCATGAAACCAAGTAATATCGACAACCGTAGAAAACTTGGGACAACGCTGAGAATGTCTTTGATAGCCTAACAAAACTTAGTCTAACTCGATCGTACAACAACTCGACGAGCAAAGGCTGCGTCAAGCCTTGCATCACGAAAACGTGCCGTGCACGCATTTGACTTTGAACGACCAAGTCATTTGGGTTCCTAGACTTATGTAAAAAATTGTGCACTATAACTTTAACCCGTGGGGCGAGCAAAGGCTATGCCAAGCCTTGCATCGCGGAAGCATGCATGTTTTATCGAGCATTTACGCGGGCGATGCTTATGACTTAGGCTAACTCTTAGCTTTTGCGGTGAATACCAACTTTTCTTCTTCCAAGCCACGGGACGAAGGATCGAGTGTCATTTTCAAAGCACACCGTGCACCAACTCTAAGCCGACCGTTGGACCTTTCCATATTCTAACTCAATTCGACTCGTCGAGATTATTCCCTTATCTATGTGGATTCGTCTCTTTTATTATCAAGCCTACTTGTGCAAGTTGAAAACATGCGATTTATTATGTGAAGGCTAAGATGAGACAAGTTCACCGAAACTACCCCACCTGAGCGAGCGGTCGTCTTGACTGAGCGATGTCTTCGAGCAGCCGTTGCAAGGCTAAGTCCGAACGCCATCGGCATTCCAATTCCTTCGATTGACTGAACGGGACGGGGGACTACATCATACGCCACTCAGAAAAAGTTTCATCCTCGAAACTAAATGAGTACTTACTCATTGACTTATCACTTGAATGTTCAACGATTCTCGTGCACATTCCCTTATGCATTCCTCAAATCCGAGCCACGCTCGTGCTACCCCCAATCCTTTCTTCAAAACTCGCGATCTCAAAATCCTTAACACTTCTTGTTTCTCAAGTCTCACCTGAATTCAACGTATCACTTAGTTTGGATCGTGCACACATTTCAGGCGTCCCCGAAATACATACATTTCAACCAAGTCTTGTGTTAGTGAATCCAATCCCACCTATCGATTCATCGACTCAATCCTGAAAATTAATCGTACCGATGCTAACTCTCACAACATGGACATCTCGTCTAGCCGCTAGGCCATCTCTCTAAGCTAAAGTCAATTGTCAGTATTGGAATCATAGTTCCCAAACAATGATATCAACACTGACCCCATCCTAAGGTCAAACCAAAGTTGATAGTACAGAGTTTTCTATCCAAGCTCGCATCACTTCGATTTCTAAACTTCGAGCATAGATTTCCTACACACATTCCAAACATTCGTCGCACGGGGTCTGAGTCATTCAGCAAAGCCATCCTACGATAACTCACGTTTCAACCAATTCTACGACATATCAATATCGCTCGTTCAACAAACCATCTTGTATAGTCTATCCCTTCAAACACGTTCGATATAGTTCGCCTATCAATCCTTCCAAGTCAAGTACGCTATGACACAATTCATCGCTAAACCATAATTCACATTTCATATTCTCTAAGTCATTAATCCCAATTCACGTATTCAATCATGAGGTCGTCTAACTTAACAATATGTTGTTCTCCGATCTCACACGATTCAGATTATCCACGGTAGGCATGAATCACCATGCACGCTCCCACGGGGTATTCATCCTCATCGGGACGTAACTCTTATTTTGTGTCTAGACTAATTCATTTTCGATGCGCGGATTGGACCTACTCAATCTTCAAGTTTTTATTCAACCGTCAATCACAAGTCCAACTAATCCTCGAATTTACCTTCGCATAAAACCAACAAGTCGAGACAATCAAAGTTGCCGCGTCCTGACTTTTCGACTTCAATCCTTCCCGCGACATGAATCACCATGTCAGCGCTCACACGAAACAATCGCCCCAAATTCGATGCGACGTATGTGCGAGGCTAGAGTTGCGCTCGTGCAAGACAAGATTATCGACATTGTGATTATAAACGCAACCATCAAGACACAATCATTTTCATCCGACATTTATCTCAATTAAAATCCTAAGTATAGCATCCAACCGAACAATAACACTTACACGATCGTCATTCGCCAAGTTAGAGTACCCCGAGTTATCGCATATTGATCTTTGTGTAACGCCCCAGTCCCAAAATACTTGGGACTAGATACGTATCATGCCAGCTGTATACATACGAGTAAATGAAAGGCTCGTATGTATACATAAGCTGTAAAATGTAGAAAGCCATGCTCAAACTAAATCTCATCCACAAATATAAAGTTTTAATGATATAATCAAATAGTCATTTGTACAAACGTTGGGCGGAGACATATCCACTACCAACCAGTTTAAATAAGAAAGAAATATACAAATAAATGATTTGGTCGGATGAGCAAATGACGAGTCCAAGAGCAATCATCACGGAGGAAGGAAGACATGGCCTTAGCTAGAGCACCTGCAAGAATCACGAAACCCATACCTGGAGAGATCACCATGTCCTCAGAGGGACGTAACAAGATACAGGAAGAACATGCCATTATAACTGCAAATGTAAATACTATAAAACTAAGACACGACTGGGTCCTTAACCATCTATGTGATATGCACTTTGAGGACAATGTTCTACGCAGGGGCTGTAGGATCAGCAAAGTAAATAAAGAGTGGCAATAGGTAGCGCTCATCCGAGTCACTATCAGCCATGGGCAGTAAGTAGCGCTCATCTGAGTCGCTATCGGCCCCGGGGCAGAAGGTAGCGCTCATAAGAGTCACTATCGGCCCACAAATGTGTGTAAAAAGTAAATGTAGCCCCTACGCTAGTAGTTGTCGTCTCCCCCCAATGATACTATACATGCATCGTAACTACGACACACCAATACGTGTCACTTCCACAATACTGTTTTATACCTAATAACTGTCAAGTCTTCTAACATGCATCTATTGACAGTTATTCCTACGCATGTGCACAGGGGATCAGCCAACATGCAAGTGACCTCTACATGTTACTCACCACTCACACACAACTCGTGTTACCTTCATGACAAAGTTAATGACATGCACTATATTGACGGTAGTCTCTTAACTCTAGGTCCACAAGCAAGAAGAAAAATAAATAACTACAAATAAAAGTGCAAAAAATAATAACAGAATAATAAGATGCAACTAAATGTAAGCAGTAAATATGGCAAGGTATCTTGCCTGGTGTGTCGCCTGGTGTGGTGCGATGATCAAGACGTCATGTTTTGTCCATTAGCCGAGGTCCATGCGAACATGGCATGAATTTGTGGAAAAATAGGAACGCGTGAGTAGTCGTGGTCAATGGTGATAATCATGGAGAAATTATGGAGAAAGAATATAGAAATTTTAGAAAATAATTTTTATAATAATTTAACGTAAATACTTGAAAATACTTTTTATACACAATTTGAAAATTATATATATTTTTATTAGTCAAATATATGTCTATATGAATACTTGAAGGATCGAAAAAAAATTAAATTCTTCCTTTGAAATCAATGTAGGCCAATACCTATCTTTTATGATAGCAATAAGTATTTTAGTAAAATAATATTAATACTGGTACCTATTGTATATCTATTTTATTAGCTAATATTAATACTGTTAATGAAACAAAAGTAAAAAAAACTACTAAAATACTAAAGAGATGAAACCAACTAACCATCTAACCCAGAACATATGTTTTCTCTTTACAGTTCATAGAACAAAATAGATAATCATAATAATAATATTAATTATATCCTACTGTTATACTACAATACCTATACATCAATATTGGATAACTAATAATAATAATAATAAAATAAATAATGTAAAATAAATAAATAAAAATAAACAACAAAACAACAAGAAACAATACAACACACAAAAATAAAATGATACAGCTGGTGTTCTCTTCCCTCGAGGGAGAGAGAGCAATAGCCAGCAACAAGACAAAAAAAAGAAAAAAAAAGAAAACAAAAGCAGCAGATGAGAATGAGTTAGAAATAGGGGTTTGGAGAGGGACTTAAGGGGGAAAGGCCTCAGAAGATTTGAGAGGAAGAGAGGGATCAGACGGGTGAGCTTACCGGCGGGATCCCGGCATGGGGCGGAGGGAACGAACGCACGCGGCGGCTAGTCCGCGCGTACGACGCTGAGTTGAAGGGAGTCAGATGCTCGCGGGTGAGGCGGCTGGGAGCAAAGCACGGTGGCGGAGGCGACGCCGAGGCTGTGCTCGACTGCGAGTTCCGTGGCTGGCGGAGCTCACGGTGCGGCGAGACGGCCGTTCGAGATCGGGGTCGCGACGATGCGCTGGCCGCGGTAGACCGACAAAAAGGTGAGGGCTTCCTGTCACTGCTTATGGGTTTGAGGGATGGTGGAGGTGGTAGGTGTGAACGATGATGATGTCATTGGTAGTGTTGTTTGGCTGGCGACGGGGTGTGGTTGAACCGGTGGTAATTTACTGTGTTGGCGTTGACGGTTGTTGGAGGAGGAGTGAAGGAGATGTTGATGGAGGCGGCTATGGTGGTGTTGCTCCGACGGTGGTTGGGACTCCGGTCGGCGTGAGAGGAGTACGGCCTCACCGGTGGATCTCCAGAAAAAGGCGATGAAGATGGGGCGGTTGATGGTCGACTGACACCATAGAGGTGTGCTGATAGAGGTGTCCGGTAGGTAGGCGACCCATAGGGTGGTGGTTGACAGCCGGGAATAGGGGCTGAGGTTGCTGCCCGGTGAGGTGCGGCAGGGAGAGGGTTTATGGTTCTGGGATTGGGCTGGCCGTATGGTGGTGTCGGTTGTGGTTGGTGAGGCGATGGTGGCTATGATGACTGTTGTGGTGGTCGCGGTGAAGATGGTTGGGGATGACAGCGATTTGGGAGGTCTAGGCGGCCGAGAGTCGGGATGGAGGTCTGGATCTGTCGGACCCTAGATGGAGAAAAATTGTACTTGTATAAAAAATATAGTGGATGGACACAGACACGATTCACGATGTGGATGGTAGAATTTATGGATGAGTACCTCTCCTTATATATGAGGTGGGAATTCCCAGTTGGATAAGGACTTGCATTGGTTTAAACCCCGATGGATAATTCCATCTTTTTATTTAAATCGATTTATAAATTAATCGATCAAATCCAAATCAATCTAGATAAACTTCCTTTAATTTAATACCTACTTAAAATAATTTTTTTTTCCAAATTTAAATTATCAAAATAATTCAAATATTAAATAAAACAAAATTTTAAATATCTTTTCATAATATCAAAATATAACATTAATTAATTTCGAAAATCAAGATAATTACTTAAATATTAAATCATAAAATAGCTTTTATAAATAACAAAATATATTAATAAACAAATTCCAATTTCGCAAAATATTAAACCACAATTTCCAAATTATGACTTATTTTTAAACGACGAATAAAATAACTCTTTTATAAAAATATTTATCACCTTTGTTTGAACATGTACTTTCCTATATAAAATAAAATTTATAATAAAAATATTTTTCTAAAATATGTACCTCGACACATATTCGCACTCGTCGAGCAAATACGAAACGCAATTCTCGTACGCTACGCAAATACAACAATATGAACTCGTATGCGACGTGCAGATACGATCGTAGTTGAAATTTAGGGGGTTTACATTCTACCCAACTTAAACGAATTTCGTCCTCGAAATTTAGGAGTAATTAGGGTAGGTAGGGCGAAGGGGGTGTAAAGAGTTTATTCGAATAGATGTACGAGATCTACTTGGGACGAGAATGCAAACAAAATATTCGACGAGGAGGCAAGCGATATTTTAATGGCAATATGTCATTTGATCAACTAGAACAGAAAAATTCGATGGTTAGTTTAGATTACGATCATGTATATGACAACCAATCAATGACTAAGCTTGATCAACCCAAATATTAACCTTAAAAAGGACAACCTCATAAATAGGTAATAACTCCTTAATCCTTCAATATCATCAATATCCATGTAATCTCTCTATCATAATTCGTTCTTTCCAAAAATTACTTTGGTTCCACATCCCCTTAAAAATTTAACAAAAACAATTATGATTATAAATGTACTCTAACTTCCTCTATCTTGTCATAGAAGTTCAAATAGTCTCAAATTTTGAATTCTATAATCTCCATTATACTAGCTCACTTATATATATATTTCCAAGTTATAATTTCCTCTAAAATTAAAATTCTAAAACCTTCAACCAATTCGGCCAAGTTAAAGTTAAAATTCTTTACTACAAATTTGTATTTATTGGTCAATGTACAATGCATCCATAGATACCAAAATAAAAGTCCGTTTTCAATGTTCGATAAATCTCGAAAACTAACAGTACCTTCATAACTCATTCTTCTATCATCATAATTGAAAATTTTCTAAAATATTTATTAGTCTCCCTCGAAAATTTGAATTTAACAATCTCATCTTTTTGATGGTAGAAATGAAACTCATCTTAACTTCATATTCATAATCATCTTAGAACTTAATCAAAAATGTAAAGGTTTCTTTCTTCAACAATTGATTATCCTTGGAAACTAATATCATCATAACACTATATGTTATCGAAGGCAACGTCAACATTGTCTTATCAAAAAATTGCATCCATAACTTTAATATATAAATTTGGTTCTTAAACCACCAATACTTTAGAAGATTCTTCACTCGATATTTAGTTACCTTAAAATAAATTTTGAAATTCGAGAAGTCTATTTATCCTTGAGTGTTTCATCAAAACATAATATATCATTCCTTACTTCATCTATTCGAATTTATCGTACATTTTCATTTATGTCCCATCTATACCTCATAATCTCGTAATTATCTTAACCAACTACATTATTTATCCATGCTGTGGGGTTCTCCAATCTAACCTCTACTAACCCAAGATTGTTATGATCAAATTTTATTTCGCATAAGAGAATCATACAAAGAACAATGTTGCATAAACTATAGGGAAATCATAGTGAAATATAAGTAAAGCAGTTTAATTGGAAGAGAGAAGGGTAAGGATTGCAATATTGAAGAGTGAAAAGATGTTATGTGTCTAAGTGAATCGAGATAAGACATGAAAATAAATGACAAGGGTTAAGCAGTCAAGATAAAATGCAAGGTTAAGCATTTAAGGGATTTAGTAGATCGCGATCATATATGGGGTCAAAAAATTTAGTCGAGATTGAGTCCATATATGTAGTCAAAAGTATATCGATACCATGGTAAGGGTTATAGTTTAGTCTTTATGACCCGAAAGTCGTATCATAAAAATAGGATACAAGGGGACGTGTTTTAGTGGGACATGATATACCTACATGAAGGTGAGCTCGTCTAGGTCTTGTATGTAAAATTTATTGGAAGAAAAAGTCTAGTATTGTGCTCCAAATATCAAAGTCATAATAGGGAACGCCAAATGATCAAAATAGAAAGTGGGTTTTCATAAGGTAAGGATCAACATACAAAAATAGAAGGATCAAGTTAAAACATGAAACAATGATAATTAAAGAATCTAGTAAAATAAGTTAGGGACAAGGTTTCTAGAGAAAAGATATTCTCATAGATAAGGGTATGGTCAAGGGAATGATTCTATTTATTTCTAAGTGTCAACGATTAGACTGTCACGAATAAAGGTCTAGATTTGAGGGAAAGTCGAGTATGTCAAGATTGAGATATCTTGATATAGTTTGGCAGATGACTTAACTACACTCGAGTATATACAACTATTATGGCAATTAATGAGGAATACTTGTATCCCATTAGGGTGACTTGCTTGGTTCTTGGTCCTCTACCAATATATGATCTAATTTCAAATTTCAAGTTCCTCAAAAGTTTCTAAATAAAAATCTCAAGATACTCCATCAAATATTTAATCATAACTTAAAGTTTAATTTCCTTTAAATAAATTCCAAATAACCTTCATCATATCTAATGCAGCACAACTAAACTTTCATAATAAGCCATCACTTTTAAAATTTCCAATTCTAAAATGTACCTCGAGGTAAACTCTTAGCCTATTTCATTAATCGCAAATCATGCGACTCAAATCTTTTTTTTTTTACCAAAATTTAAATATCCATAATCAAGGCTTTAAACTCAAAATCTAAATAACTTTATAAATTATAGATCATATGACACCATTTGAAATTTGAATTTTTTTCCTTCAAAGTCGATTTCATATCTTCCAAAATATTTTAAACAAAAAAATTTACCATCCTCTCTTCAAACTCAAAATTTAAAAAACTTATAAATCGTACATCGTATGACTCAATTTAAAACCTTAAACTCTTCTTTTTTTTACTAAGACTTCCATATTCTTTAGTCATCTACAAAACCATAAGTTATAATTTAAAACTCTTTAATAAATCTCGAGATAACTTTAGCATATTATACTCCAAACTTAAACTTAACCGTAAATCATGCGTCATAATTTAAAACTTTAAGATATTTCTCAAATCGATTTCATCCTCCAATAAATCATAACTATTTCACAATTTCAAAAATCATAAATCTAAAATTTGTTTTCTCGATCTAGCTATCCTCTTGTGTATACCACCTTGTAATATCAAAATAACTTATCCTTTGATGGCGATAATATGCTGCTATCCAACTTGGAATTAACTAATCCTTAAGTTCATATTTCTAGGAAAATAAATGCCTTTATAACTCAAATAAAATCTCAATGCATATTAATTGTCAATGTAACCTTCTAGCCACGTGTTTAACCTATGAGCATATACTAGTGTAGTCATCTTACTAAGTACGAAACTAGGAATTTACGGTAGAAGGAGTCAAGCAAGATACAAATCAAGGAAGTCGAACGAGAGTTCAAAATTTGAAGTCAAGAAAGGGTGTCAAGTAGGTGGATGAGATTCTAGACTCTAATCCTATATGCAGGTTCACATCGGTACAGTCACGTAATAGAAGTGATAAAGCCGACCTGTATGGGCCACCACACTTCGATACGTCTCAATACCATCGACGACATGCGTAACCTGATGATCTTCCTTTGCAGTAAATTTTGAGTCGTACGAATGATACTATCGTCCGACTGGATAATCTCCTCAACATTCAAATTCAAGTTCGATTATTATCCCTCGAATCATTCCCAACATTAATTTCCTCAGACCCAATTTCACATAACGTTCATCCGTTTATCGACCAACGTATTTCTCAATTCGTATCATTCCTTGCTAACTCAATCATCGAACGACATCCATTCCGATCCTCAGAGTCATTTTCAAACATTTGAATCAAACTTTTCATGCACGCTATCTTCTTCTCGTGCTAACTTTTCGTATACGATTCTTATCGATTTTCTCGATCAAGTCATCCATTCGTTCACTCTAACTTTTCCTCGATTCGATTTCACCTGCTCAATTTTTTTCGTGTTTCATACTCGTAAAATCCTCAATCCCGTGCACGTTACGTACGCGTCAATTTCTAGGTCGTTCGAATCAACTCGTCAAACTTCAAGACTAAAACTTATTCAACGATACTCAATCCACGGCTTTGCATACACGCGACGCTTGCTGATAGACTCATCGACGCCCCACATCCTCAATCAATCGATTAACATCCCTGAAGCTATCATATACACCACTCTGGGATGAAGTCATTTAACAAATCCTCAACAATCATTTGAATCAAAATCTACTTCTTTAAATTTTTCGTTCAAACCATTCCTCAATTTTCGAGCACGCTCATCTATATCGCACCGAAGTTATCGTCGCTCGATAGTACCCTTATCGATAGTCATCCCCCGTTACTCAATCAAGTCCAAATCATTCTCGTCCGACACAATTCAAATTTCGTACTCGACTTTTCTAAGGTCGACGCAATCTTTGGTGTATATGTCCAGCCCGACTTAGCCAACCGTGCTTACATAAACCATCTTTTTGTTTTATCAAAAACTGTTCTCCTACGTTTTATAAAATAGATAGACTTATTGTATGGACATCCCGTGGGACATTTGAGAGAGAGCGCACCAACGATATCAACTTTATGGAAGCAACAATTCAGAGTTTGCAGAAACAACGGAGTTAAAGAATTCAATCGATAGTCCAAGGATGTAAAGTCTTACTCTGATACCATTATGTCATGCTTCGCTCCCGTAGGAGCGATCGTCCTCGTTAAGGCATGAGGCCGCACGAGCCTAGATTGCTCTCGTACAAGGCAGGTTCCATAACGGCCGATTTTAGCGACTGCGACGGGGTCGTCGCACAGAAGTCCCAAGCAGAGACATTGAATAACAGCAGCAAAAATTTAGAACAAACACAAGTTATTGAAAAGAAGCTTGTAGGAGCATAAAAAGTGCTTCATAGACCAAGTCAAAAGAATAGAGCTCTCCGCAAGTCAAAAAGAATCAACAAGCTATTCTACGCGAGCTTCTCTACGCGAGCTACTCTACGCGAGCTAATTTTATGCGAGCTACTCTACGCGAGCTATTTTATGCTGGGGACTGGCTGTCAGATCGTGCATTTAATGCAAGTGATGATGATTCTGACATAATGATTTGCTGACAGTGTATAACACAGAATTCGAAGAGATTTGATTTACACAGAAACCAATATTATCGTTTAGTGAGTGGACAGGGTTACTTTACGCTCAAAAGATGCTTCTTTTACGCATGAATACTATCTGATCTTTTTACGCTCAAAGTTGACGTATGCGTAAAGTTTATTTGGGCTACTTTTTATGCTCAAGACTATTTTATCAGCCACTTTACGCGAAAAGTCAATTTTTGGGCTATTTTACGCCTAATCTACTACTTTACGCTGGAAGTGTATTTTGGGTCATTTTTACGCCTGATTATTTCTGGCTACATAGGAACGTGGTTTGCTTACGTGGCTTTCATGCCACACTTATCGAAGGACGTGTGTACGTGCCCTCCTTATTTTGTTGAAATTGTAGGACACGTGTCACCATGCGTAGAGATCAAAGCTCTACATGGGATACGTGTCATCACACGAATGACAGTTGCTAGCGTAAAACTCCAAGTTGGATGCTTTTTACGCATGAGGTGTTTTAGTCTATAAATAGACTTATTTTTATAATCAAGAGATCAGCAGAGAGACAGGAGAGAAGATTCTAAGAAAACTCATACTTCCAGAGTGATATTCCTAGAAGCATTTCTTCAACTTTTTCTCAAGAACAGGGTGAAGCAAAGCAAGAAAGCATTCGACTGTGCCATCAGTGCCGTTGTTCGATACCTTTTCGGTGACTTAGTTCTTCCGAGTGTTCGTCTTCTTCAAGCAGTTTTCTTCATCATCATCGTATGGTCCAACGAACAAAGTGATCGCCTTCATATCAGACTTCTATAGCAATACTTCCCGGAATATTTATACTATCTATACTTTTTATAGTTTTCTTTCAAAAGCCAATTTTAGGCGTTTTGTTAAGTAAAACAAAATGGCAACTCTGCTGGGGATGACCTTCTCCTCTGACGAGAAGGTAATTGCTCAATATGATGATGTGTCGGTCGGATCGACAAAAAAGACTCTGGTTGTGCACTTCGACCAGACTGCCTACGAAGAAATGCTCCGAAATGGGGGTAGTACTCGCTGCTCCAATGTTCAGAAATCGTGGAAGGCGTGAAAAGTTTGGATTCCCAAATCTAAAGCATCATCGGATCTCCCTACTGTCTCTGAAGGCAAAGGAATCCTTCCTACTCCTGTTGTGGAGGCTCCCGTCTGTGACGGGACAGTCTCTACTTCGGTGATACGCCATGGGCGTAAAAATTAGTCTCCCGTTTGTAACGTGGCAGACTCTCCAGTTTTACGCTCTGAGCGTAAAAATCAAGTTTTACACTCTGAGCGTAAAAATTGAGTTTTATGTTCTGAGCGTAAAAATAAGGTTTTACGTTCTGAGCGTAAAAATCAAGTTTTATGCCCCGCGCGTAAAAATATGTCTCCCATCTGTGACGTGATAGACTCCAAAGCTTTACGCCCTGTGCATAAAAATATGTCTCCCGTCTATGACGTGGTAGACACACAAAATTTACGCTCCACGCGTAAAGGAAAATCTTCCGTCTGTGACGTGGCAGATACTCATGTTTTACGCTCCACACGTAAAGGTAAATCTCCTGTCTGTGACAGTGTAGATAAAATTCACAATGATATTTTTACATCTAAAGTAAATTTACCTGCACGCATGCAACGTAAAAACATTGTTGGTAAAACTTTGGTTCTTCACCAACAGCCTTCTTACACTGCTTTATGTAAGGTACCAAACCTACAAATTACGCATAATACTGATGGAGTTCTTTGTGCTCAAAAATCTCAGGATTTACGCACACAACTCCAAGCACGTAAAAATGTACAGTTTGGTTCTGCTAATACAGCCAGTAATCTTCTTTATACACAAGGGACTAAACGTTTCTCTACCCCAAATGTAATAAAGAAGACTACTCCATCTACTCCTTCTGATTTACGCGAGTTGCTAGTACAAAAGCGTAAAAATAGACAATCTCCTGTGACACTCCCCCAAGAAAATTATCATTGTGAGTGTCACCAGATTGTAATCAAATATTGCTGTTCGACTTCTAAGCAGTTAGTTTTTGATCGATTAAGCTATAATGAGCCTCAGCAACAAGTTGATGACCAAGAACATGAGTTGTTATATGCGTCAGTCAACATGGCATCTCATACCAAAAGAGGACGACGTCCAAGACGCAACTCATCCCAGACTCCTGGCCAACAACAGTTTAACAGACTTCTTGATTCCTTTGAAGGAGTATATCAGAATACTCGATCAAGAAGACAAAGACAGTTGCAGACTTCTGATTCAGAAGCTGGGGGTACTCAATCTTTTGAGTCCAAAACTGATAGTGTCGATTCATACCTCTATACCAATCCCTCTTTATCTTCAAGAGAGGTTGAATCCTATGCTATTGGAGATGAACCGGAGACGTCATCTGCTAATACAGAACAACGTCTCTCTGCCGTTGAGCAATCACTAAAGGACATGCTTACCATGATGCAAAGCATGCACCAAATAATAATGACTCAGCAAATTGCTCAGTCGGCAGTAGTAACACCGGTGCAGGTAGCAACACAAACTCAAGATAGTCAAGGGATTGATATACCTTTGAATAATCAAGAGCCTACTGTCAATCAAAATTTTGCATCTCCAGATCCTATCATTCCAGAAGATGTGCCACCTCCGGTGGGGGTCACGGTACATCCAACGACTACTCAATCGAATGTGCTTCCTCAAACTAGTGAAGCTATTCAAGCAGTACGTGAGCTTAAAGCACAGTTTGAAGTTTTGAAGCACAAGGATCAGCTCCAAAGGTTAGGGATTAAACAACCTTATCCTCCTCATTGGAATGATGTACCCTTTCCTCCGAAATTCAAACCACAATCGATGGTATTATTTGATGGAAAGGCTTCTCCTAGTCAGTATATCAATTACTTTGATATTATGACTGTACATCTACAGAAGAATGATGCTCTTCTCATTCGAGTTTTTATCGGGTGTCTGACGGGTTCAGCCTACGACTGGTATCATAGTTTACCCGATAATTGCATATCATCTTTTGACGAATTTAAAGCAATATTTCTCTCCCGCTTCTATGAAGGAGGCATGGACATGAATATGTCCTCCTTAATAGAGATCAAACAAAAGGAGAAGGAAGATACTCGGACGTTCATCGAACGTTTCTGACAGACAACTCTGAAGATGCCTCTTGGTATGCCAGATTCAACATTGATTGATACATGCAAGATGAATCTGCGACCATCCATTGCTGTCTTTACGGGTTCCCAATTCACAGATTGGACTTCGTTTATCATAGCAGCAGTTTCTGTCGAGACCAATGGTAGGTTGGCTCGTGAACACAGGATGATATTTGCCTCAGAGGACAAAGGAAAGAAAGGCTCTTCAGGTAATAATTCCGGTAATCGTAATGGGAAAGGGAAGAAAACCCTTGTGGTTAATCTTTCAAAACCCAAAACGATGCCGAATAATCAGGAGTCTTCCAAGCCAAAAGAAGAATACTCTTTCGATGACAGTGATATCCCAGGGATATTCCAATGTCGGGTAAAGAGTGGCAAACTCTAAATTCTGGAGCCAAAAAGGCCTAATGAGGTGAATCTGACCGACAATCCCAAGTATTGTATCTATCACAGATACATAAATCATCCTACCAAGGCTTGTTATATTTTGAAGAAGAAAATCCAGGAGCTGATAAATGCCAATGCCATCGCTTTAACTAACGATGAGCATACGGTTACAACCAATATGGTTTCTCTTCAATTTGGAGATTTTCCTCCACAGCAAGTCCCAGATGGAATTGTCCCAATTCCAAAGGCGACGATGAATATTGTGAATATCCCGCCTGCCAGAGAGCAAAATAAAGGATTATTGCCTCTCACATTAAAGAATGGTAAAATCATGTGGGTACATCCTGACTTAGTATCTGAAATGGAAGATGAAGGTAAAACTTCAAAATCCAAGAAAGGTAAAAAGATCAAAACCTGCAACATGATTTCTCATACACTATCAGAATAAGTCGTTTTAGCGATGCCTAAAGACGTCGCTAAAACGACAAATTACGTCGCTAAAAATATTTACTGACGCAATTACCGACGTTTTGGACTTGTCGCAGAAACGTAAGTCGCTGATCTTTAAAACGTCGCCGAACGTCGTAAATACCGACGTATGATTACGTCGGTATATCTTGGGATATTACCGACGTCTACCGTCGTTTTATCGGTGGATTAGCGACGTGTTGAAAGTAGCTACACGTCGGTAAAATCCTGGGAACTTACCGACGTTTACCATCGTTTAGTCGGTGAATTAACGTCGTTGAAAATATAGCAAAATGTCGGTAAAATACTGGGAATTTACTGACGTTTACCGTCGTTACGTCGGTGGATTGGTGACGACTATTATGTCACTAAATGTCGGTAATTTCTGGGATTATTACCGACGTTCACCGACTTTTACCGACGGTCTCCGACGTATAAGGACGTCGGTAAACGTCGGTACCCTGGAAAATTTTGCAGATTTACCGACGTTTACCGACGCAAACGTACGTCGATGGACGTCGATAAACATCGATAAATCTGTAAAAAAATAAAAAAATAAAATATAGAATGTCCTTTTCTTCCTGCAGTTTAAAAAGATAACCATAAAGACACAGTATAACAGATATCCTTTTCTCCCTGGGTTCGCTGACCCCTTCAGTGGAACACTCAACACTGGTAAACATAAACCACAGAAGCACATTAACATCCAATTGAAATGAATAATAACATAAACAACAGTATAATACAATGTAGCAGGCAACAAATAGAATGAGATCCAACAAATAGAATAGGATCCAACAAATAGAATAGGCACAACCAACAAGTATCCAAATAACCAAGTCTACACCAAATAACAAAGTCTACAACCAAATAACCAAAGTCTACACACAACCAACAAATAGAATAGGATCCAACAAATAGGATCCAAACATCCAAGTCTACACAACCAACTAATATCCAAGTCATAAACAAAACACAAACAAATAGTCCTAACTAGGATTACTAGGGATCTGGTGCAGGAGGGGCACCGCCGCAACGAAGGGATAAGAACAACTCATACTCCTCAAGTGAAATCGATACCGATGGAGCAGGCAGTGACGTCGGTGGAGTCGGTGTCGATGAAGAAGGCGGTGGAGACGGCGGAGTCGACGACGATGAAGGCGCACCCGGAGGACCAGCACGCTCCAACGCTGTAAGTCGCTTGTTGTGTGAATCCATGGTAGATAACAGTCTATCACTTCTCTGGACCATCGAATCCATCACCAATCTCAGCCTATCGGTCATGGTCACCTGTGCTATCTGCAGCTCCGTCACCGTGTGCTCTAACCCTCCAATACTGCGTTCTGCCCTCTCAGTCGTCTCCATGAGCTCCATAATGCCGCGGTCGAACGCATCCAATCGTGCTAGCAGCACAGGATCGTCCGTAGGGTGCTGAGACTGCTCCTCGATCCGTCGTAACAGGTCGTCACGGAGAGAATCCATCATCTGGTGGACTCAGACAGACTCCTGGGACGGCTATGGACCATGCACACTAGCAGGAGATGCCCTAGAGGATTGGGTCACAACTAGGGTGCCATAGGATCCCATACCATAGAACGTACCCCTATTGAGTCCACCAGCGACGGTCATCTACAGCTCGTCTGTCGACGAAGCTTGAGTGGGCTGCGAGGAAGTACCGGCCTCTCCTGTATTAGGTGCACTAGCAGCCGCCCGTTCCCGCAACCTCTGATACTCGGCCTAGAAAGTATGGATAGTACTCTATAATTTCTAATTTTTAATTAATGTACTTATTATTACTAACTATATGAATATTTATTTATATCATATTTACTAAGTTATATTAAAATTGACACGAAGTATTAAATTAAGATAACGTATTGTAATACTTACATAGGTCTGCTCGGCCCTCTCGTCAATAAGGCCTTCGCCCTTCCGATGGGTGGCCAGGAAGACGGTCACCATGTCGACGTTACCGACCGTCCTTACCTGTAATTAAATATATTATCTTAGTAATAATTTATCAAATTTGTATTAAAATAATATTTCTAAAAGAGAAAGACATACAGACGACGAAAATGTTCTGTCATCGGAATCGACCCATCGTACCACTTCGAGGCATGTTGCCTAGCCGCCTTGGCCTTCTCCGACTTCTCCGTGTACCTTGGTTCGTCGAATCGAGCCTTCATCGCATTCCACTGATCAGGGGTGATCCAACCTTGGATCGGCTTTCCGACACGATCACGATCCTTCTGATCATTAATAGTGTCGCGGATCAGCTTGGCAGCGACGGCAGAAAACATTCCCTCGATAAGCTCGGCCCGATACGGTGGATAGAAAAACATATCCTAGAAGAGCGCAAACCAAATATTTATCAGTTGTACATAATATGAATTAATTATATGTTTCATATTAAAAGCAAATCTATTTTAACCTTGAAGCACGTAAACCAGTAGTTCTTTCTTTCGTCTGGAGCATCAGAGTAGTTAATCCAAGGACCACCATAATTATGCCTCAACATGTGGCCTAGGCGTCTCTGTACCTCTGGGGACGATATCTATATAGACATATTATATTAATGAAAAAAGTTAATTTATGATAAAAACAGAAGGAAAAAAATTATAAACCAAAACACCTACTTTGTACCGTGGCCCAGATCTCCGTCCTCCTCTCCTTCGGAGGTGCGCATGCATCATCTGCATGATATTGGTAGGCCGTCGGTGCAGCCGCCTCGGTCGTCGGTACAGCCTCCGCCATCTTTTCATCCGTCTCCATCGTCGTATCAGCAGCAGGAACGCTAGACGGGCGAGCACTCTCATTAGGCCTGGAACTACTCGTCCCAGGAGATATGCCACGTGACTTCGTCCTAGCAGGCCCAGCTACTGTCCGATATGTCGGAGTAATCGGTGACGAGGATCCAGAGCCGGTACCAGTTGGAGGTACCGAAGGAAAACCCCGTCCTCTAGCAGTACCTGTAGGAAGTACCGGAGGATCATGACCTCGTCGTCCCCCTTTTCGAAACGATCCGCGATGAACTGCCATACCTGATAACTACATATGATAATACAACAAATAATAGAGACTATAAATATGAAAGTACAACAAAGATAAGATAATAACCAAGACAACATATGATGATACATTCTACAATAAACATCTGAGTCCAGATAATATATTCTAGAAGAAACATCTAAGTTCAGATAAGTATATCTCTCTCAATCATCTTCAGAATAATCATCTTGTTCGTCTTTCTTGACCTCATCTTCCTCTTCCTCCTCATCTTCACTTTCATCTTCGCCTTCGTCGGCTTCGTCTTCCTCTTCGGATAATTCTACATCTTCTATATTATGTGTCGTGTAATGCGTAACTGTCACGACCCGTTGTCACCCCCATTTTTTGTATTTCGTATTAATACTCGTAATTGGATTTTGGCATGCATTTTTATTTTTTTCGACTTGTGGAATTTTAGGTTTTTCTCGTATTTTGGGTTTCGGCTCGGCTCGATTTTAGTTGGCTTGGTTTTATTTTGTAGAGAAGGATTGGTTTGGTTTGGTTCAACATGCATTTGGAACACCTTAGCTAACCTCCACCCTCAACACTACATATCCTCAACCATTAAATCCCACCTAACTTTTCTCTCTCCTATTTATTTCCATTAATTTCTCCATCTTCTTCTTCCTCCTTCCTCCACCAACACCATAGGCAAGTGTACCTTGCCAACAAATAATTACCATATTTTATTTGTCCATTAGCTAGATTAGGATATGGAGATCAACATTAGAACTTGACATTTTTTGATTTGGAGCTTCCATTTTCCTAGATCTAAGTTTTGACTATTTTCGGATTTACATGGTTTTGATCTATTTAAGTTGGATTTTTGTGGGTTTTGATGTTCCTATGTTGGAGAGAATCAAATTTTACCCAAGATAGAACTTTGAAAATCTAGATTTGGTTGTGATTTGGCCAAGTTGTGGTGTTTTAAAGATTTGTAGCCATGGGTGTTCTTCCTCTCAAGCTTGAGGAAGAAGAAGACCACTCCCCAGCGTGCGCTCTTTAACGTGCTGCTGACCCGCGTGCTTCGCTGCCTTGCGCCCCGTGCGCTTGGCTGCTTTGCGCTGCCCTTCCCCCGCGCTGCGCTCTTTAGCGCTGGTCGCTGACCGCGCAGCCCTAGTCGTTACCCGATTGCGCGCGCGCCCTGCGCGCGCGCCCTGCGCGCCTGGTCGCAGCACCGTCGGCGAATGCGCTCTTTAGCGTGCTGCTGCCCTGCGCCCCTGTGCCGTTCGCCCCTGCGCACTTGGACCCCCGGTCCCCTGCGCCGTTCGCCCCTGCGCACTTGGACCCCCGGTCCCCTGCGCCGTTCGCCCCTGTGCACTTGGACCCCCGGTCCCCTGCACCATTTGCCCTGCGTACTTGGCCGTGCCCCGTGCACCCTTGCGCACTTGGCCCCGTGTGCTTTTTCGTACTTGGCTCCCCGTGTCTCTTGGCACCGCTTGCCCGAGTCCCTTGCTTGGCACACCCTGTACCATGGCTTCCCCTCCTGACCCTTGGTGTTTCTCCTGGTTTCTTGGTTTTCTCTTGATGATTTCGTTTTCTGGGTGCATAATGCCACAGCACGACTTGACTGACCCGACACGCCTTGACACAATTTTTTGTGTTTAATTTATGGCTAGCATTCTCTGATTTTGGCAGTAACTTGTTGGGTGCTTGCAACGTATGGCTTTAACTTGTAACCTGCAACCTGTAATTAATCCCCTGTAAATTGATATCTTGATAGTGGCCCGCCGTGGTGCACTCCTGACTTGACTTAACTTGACTTGCCCTGACACCGTGGGTATTCTTTCTTGTTGCTTGTGCAAATCTACTTGTCTCGTCTTGCATCATGTCTAGGATGGGACTCCCTGGGTACCACGGCCAGGGAACTCATACTAATTAGATTAGGCTAATGATTAGATCAAACTAGAACATGGAGAATTTCCAGTCACAGGTGATCTCGTTACCTGGGCGTCCTAATTGGACTTGTAGCTTGCCGACGAGTAGAGCACATTTCCAGCACACTGTCATGTGTTGCACCTCTAAGTCACCTAAGGGTATATCGTCTCCTGGGCGATGTACCCAACCATAATCTCAACCCGCGGAAGGATAACTAGATAGTCTGCAGGGCTTGGGACTGGGAAATTCTCACTGCATCTTGTTAGTAATTAGGTCTGTGATAACCCTAGTTAGTTAAAGTAGTGAGCCGTAGTAATTGCTTGGCCGCTTATGAGTGGATGTTATCTAACCCTGTCTAAGTCTTGTCTAGTTCCAGCACCTGGTTCCTCCTGAGCATGTTTGTTTTACTTATCAGTAACAATAAATGGACCGAGACAAGTACTATTCAGGCGAAGGATTACAACCCCGGTCCTTGTTTTGTTTACGGGTTGTAATCTGGCCCCCGGAGTAGTCCCATGTCCCTAGTCATTTTTTGTCCTACTATACTTTTATTATTTGTACTTTTCTTCCATTTTCTTATGTACTGATATGCTGGCTTTTGTTCTTATTTTGTGGCCTCCCTTATGGCACTTGCTCTTTCTGGGGTTTGACCCAGCTGGTTTTGTATGGCCAGATTTCGGAGCAGCACTCGAGGATCTACCGAACCTCCAGCCCGATGGTGGCAACTAGAAGGAATCCGGGCTACGAGTGGGTTTTCTATTTTGTTTCACTCACTCTATTATAAAATTATTCTTTTGAGGCGTTTAGCCGACGAGCACCTGTTAGCTCGATGCACATTTACTTACTGTCTACCTACGGGCTGTAAACATGATTAACAAATCCTTGGGTTGATATGTATGACTTAACTCTTGCTAGTCCTCGTATTTTGTACGACTAGCTTCATGATCAACTGAATATGTAATATTTGGGACGCCTTTTATTGTATATTTGGTGGTCTAACATCTTACAATTACATCATTCGTTCGAGATTAAGACAATAGGCTTGACCTTAAGAGACTGTTGGCTTGTAGTAAACCCTCATATCTAAACAGCCGTGATCGTATAGCGAGGTGAATTTCATTTCAATATACGTAGCTGGCTATGTACGCACCCGCTCTCCAGTATTCTGGTTCTGGGGCGTGACATGGTTTAAGTGGTAGCCCATACAGGTCCTGATATTCAAGATATGTGAGGGTTTACCGGATAGACGTCTCAATCAATACCCGCCCTTGATCTCCATTCATATCCTCTGCATCTCTGGCTTCTTGCCCTGATCATGTGCTTGTTTCGTTGATCTGTCTTGGTCCTTCCTTATTGTTTTCCCTGTGTCGTCTTCTTCAGCGGCACTGTACCTGACCCCGCCGATCAACAAGGTGGAGCACTTCCCGTGGACCAGCAACCCGGAGATCAAGCCCAGCATTCCGGAGTAGCCTCCAGAGTTGTACCTCCCGGAGGAGAACCCCAGTTCGGCCCGTCCAGCCTGTAGAGCCTGACGATGGCACCTTGGTAGGTCTCATCAGGACCTTGATAGCTTCCCAGGATCGTCGAGGAGACGTCTTTCACCAGGTAGTAGCAGATACTTTGACCAGAGGCGGTCATCCAGGGAACAGCGCGGCCAACAGCTTCAAGCGCTTGAACCTCCATTCTTCGACGGCAGCGAAGATGTGATTACCGCGGACGCTTGGCTTCAGAATATCGAGGTAATTTTGGAAGCAGCCAGGACACCTGAGAATGAGAAGGCAGCGGTGGTATGCCTACAGTTACTGGACTTAGCTCACAATTGGTGGGCGGCACAAGCCATAGGATTAGGGGCACCAATTGCTTGGGCAGTATTTAGAGAAAGATTCCAGATGAAGTATTTTGATGCTGTAGCTCGGTACGACCTACAGACGAGATTTACCAACTTGAAGCAAGGAAGCAGATCGGTCGACAGTTATGCATCCGAGTTTTCTAGACTCAGTAGGTTTGCCCCCACCTTGGTGGCAACCGAGTTTGATAGGGCCCAGCGGTTCCAGCAGGGACTGTATTTGGAGATCTTGTTGGCAGTTGAGTAGTTCGAGCACCAGACGTTCGATGCAGTTTTGAGAGCAGCTAGGAGGCATGAGTATACCTCCCAGAGGATCGTGGATAGGACCGGAGGTAGGAAGCGGTCCCATAGTCAGATGCACCAATCATCAGCTCCAGCCCCGACAGCCAGGAGTTTGACTATTAGAACTCCGAGGCGTACGGCCTCAGTAACGTCGGTTCAGCATTCGACCCTGACGTACCCGCAACAGCAGAAGCACACTTCCGCAATGGGATGTTCTCATTGTGGGAAGCCAGGCCATGTAGTGGCGGATTGTCGTAGGGTGCAAGAATTGTGCCTGGCTTGTGGAGCGGCAGATCACAAGATAGAAGCCTGTCCGAATAGGGGTAGTTCGTCCTCCTCCAACCTAACCAGTCCATCGGTTAGGGGACCAGCACCTATGCAGCAGCAGCAGTACCCGAGGCCCTTATTGCCTCAGGCCCAGGCATTTCATTAGCAGAACCAGCAGCAGTACACCCAAGCCCAAGTACAAAGCAGGCAGGGAGGTTTCCAGCAGAGGGGACCCGCAGCTAGAGGACATGGTCAGGCTATGATGATGACTATGGAAGAAGAAGTTGCACCAGTTGAGGTAGTGGCAGGTACTATTCTCGTCAACTCCTCTCCAGCATTGGTATTATTTGATTCTGGTACATCACTTTCATTCCTGTCTGTACGATTCGCGACACGGATAGGATTGGAGCCCGAGTCATTATCAGTGAGGCTCAATATACTTACTGGTAACAGTCTTGTGGGAGTAGATCGAGTGTTTTTCTCATGTCGGATCGTAGTTAGCGGTAGAGAGTTCTCCGCTAGATTTATAGAGTTCTCTGTGGCAGACTATGATGTAGTCTTAGGCATGAATTGGTTGAGGAACCAGTATGCTAGGATAGACTGCCATATTGGCAGGGTTGTCTTTAGTATTCCAGGAGAACCAGAGTTTTTATTTTCCAGAGGCGCAGTGGAGCCATCTTCTCCAGTATTGCAGATGGCAGTAGCAGCAGTACAGTTGCCCCGGATAGTTGAAGAGTTTCCAGATGTCTTTCCAGAGGAGCTCCCAGGGATACCGCCAGAGCGGGAGATCGAGTTCACTATAGACTTAATCCCCGGGACAGCACCAGTATCAGAGCGAGTCTACAGAATGGCGCCTTCAGAGCTGGAGATTTTGTACAAAATGATTGAAGAATTAAGGACCAAGGGATTCATTCGTACAAGTGGATCGCCTTGGGGAGCCCCGATGCTTCTTATGAAAAAGAAGGATGGTACGTCCAGGTTATGTGTAGACTATCGTACCTTGAACTCAGTGACAATCAAGAACAGATACCCTCTCCCGAGGATAGATGACTTATTTGATCAACTCAGAGGGGCTTCAGTGTTTTCGAAGATAGACTTGCGGTCAGGATACCACCAGATCAGAGTCAGAGAGCAGAACATCCCGAAGACAGCGTTTAGATCGAGGTATAGGCATTGGGAGTTCCTTGTTATGCCCTTTGGAGCGACCAATGCGCCAGCCGTATTCATGGACCTCATAAATCACATTTTTATGCCTTACTTGGATCAGTTTATGATCGTGTTCCTAGATGATATCCTGGTCTATAGCAAGATCGAGGCAGAGCACAAGCAGCATCTCAGAATCGTCCTTCAGACGCTTAGAGAGCATCAGTTGTACGCCAAGTATAGCAAATACGAGTTCTGGCTCGATCGCATTTCGTATTTGGGTCACATCATTACTCGAGGAGGAGTGGAAGTGGATCCCCAAAAGATTGTGGCTATCGAGTCATGGCCAGTACCTAGTTCAGCGGCAGAGGTTCGCAGCTTTCTTGGATTGGCCGGCTACTACCAGCGATTCGTTTCAGATTTTACTAGGATTTTGGCGCCAATGACCCAGTTGACCCGTAAGGATGTGCAGTTTGCTTGGATAGCGGAGTGTCAAAAATTATTTGAGAAGTTGAAGCGAGGTTTGATAACGGCTCCCATTTTCACACTTCCAGATGGGACCGGAGGATTCACAGTTTATTACGACGCTTCAGGCAGAGGATTGGGGTGTGTCTTGATGCAGCATGGGAAGGTAATATCTTATACATCACGCCAACTTCGTGATCATGAAAAGAATTACCCGACCCACGACTTGGAACTGGCAGCAGTAGTGTTTGCACTTAAGCTTTGGCGGTACTACTTGTACGAAGACAAAGTAGAGATATTTACTGATCACAAGAGCCTGAAGTATGTTTTCACCCAGAAGGACCTTAATATGCGGCAGAGAAGATAGCTTGAGCTATTGGTGGACTATGATGTGGATTTGCAGTATCACCCAGGGAAGGCCAATGTTGTAGCAGATACGTTGAGCAGGAGAGCCGAAGTTTATTTCCTAACGGCGCAACTAGAGTTATTGTCATATCTTCGAAAGATAGGAATTGAAGTGGTTCTTCCTACCAACGTGGCGTTGATGGCCAGTCTACAGGTTTAGTCCAGCATAGTTGAGAGAATTCGGATGGCGCAATCTACAGATTCTAAGATTCAGCGACTCAGAGCAAAGTGTGAGGCAGGAAGAAGGCCAGAGTTGTGCATTCATGAAGATGGTACACTTCGACATGGCACTCGTCTTTGTGTACCCAGTAGAGATATCAGACAAGAGGTCATGGTAGAAGCTCACAGTTCACAGTATTCAATTCATTTCGGTAGCACGAAGATGTACCGTGATATTCGTCAGCATTTCTGGTAGAATGGCATAAAGAGGGAGATAGCCCGGTTTGTCTCTCGGTGTTTGGTTTGCTAGCAGGTTAAGGCTGAACATCAGAGGCCCGCTGGACTTCTTCAGCCCTTGCCGATTCCAGAATGGAAGTGGGTGCATGTGACCATGGATTTTGTGACTGGATTGCCTAGATCTCCAGCTGGTCGAGATGTTATTTGGGTTATAGTTGACCGGCTCACGAAGGTGGCTCATTTTCTCCCATTCAGAGTTGGGCAGTCTACAGCTCAGCTAGCAGAGATGTACCTCAGACAGATTGTCAGGCTTCATAGGGTATCGGTCAGTATTACCTCAGACAGGGATTCAAGATTCACGTCACACTTTTGGCGTAGCCTGCAAGAGAGTTTGGGGACTCGTCTCCAGTTCAGTTCAGCATATCATCCGCAGACAGATGGCCAGTCAGAGCGCACAATCCAGACCCTTGAAGACATGTTGAGGCCTTGTGCACTTGACTTCGGTGGTTCGTAGGAAGATCACCTGCACCTGGTGGAGTTCTCGTACAACAATAGTAACAGGCCAGTATTCAGATGGCTCCGTTCGAAGCTCTGTATGACAGGAAGTACAGATCTCCGCTAGCATAGAATGATGTTGGAGAGAGGCAGATGCTCGGTCCAGAAATGATTTCCCAGACAGTTGAAGTAGTCAGAAGAGTCCGGGACCATCTTCGAGTTGCCCAAGATCGCCAGCAGCATTGGGCCGATGCCCATCGGCGTCCCTTAGAGTTTGCTATCGGCGACCATGTATTCCTTAGGATCTCGCCTAACCGCGGCGTCATTCGTTTTGGCATACGGGGAAAGCTTAGTCCTAGGTATATAGGGCCGTTCGATATCCTGGAGCGAGTAGGAGATGTATCCTATCGTCTTGCTCTTCCGTCGTCGCTAAATATGGTGCATGATGTATTCCATGTGTCCCAATTACGATGGTATATCCCGGACCCGAGCCATATCCTAGATCATTCGGAACTGGTTGTTGGTACCAACCTTTCGTATGAGGAGAGGCCCATGTCTATATTGGACCGGAGAGAGAAGATACTCAAGAACAAGACTATTAGTTTAGTCCGTGTTGCTTGGGGTCATCACTCTCTAGGTGAGTCAACGTGGGAGCGTGAGGACGACATCCGATCGTGATATCCCGACTTGTTTGACTCGTAAGGTATAATGTCTTCCTTATGCCTTACGCTTTCCATCCCTTGCTTGCATGTATGATTGTATGATTGAACTGCTTAGTGTAGATGTTGGTGCATAGCGTAACTTGCCGTGGCAGTCTCTAGCTCTTTGATTAAATTTCGAGGACGGAATTCTTTTAAGGTGGGTAGAGTTGTCACCCCCTTTCCCGTATTTCGTATTAATACTCGTAATTGGATTTTGGCATGCATTTTTATTTTTTTCGACTTGTGGAATTTTGGGTTTTTCTCGTATTTTGGGTTTCGGCTCGGCTCGGTTTTAGTTGGCTTGGTTTTATTTCGTGGAAAAGGATTGGTTTGGTTTGGTTCAACATGCATTTGGAACACCTTAGCTAACCTCCACCCTCAACACAACATATCCTAAACCATTAAATCCCACCTAACTTTTCTCTCTTCTCTTTATTTCCATTAATTTCTCCATCTTCTTCTTCCTCCTTCCTCCACCAACACCATAGGCAAGTGCACCTTGCCAACAAATAAGCACCATATTTTATTTGTCTATTAGCTAGATTAGGACATGGAGATCAACATTAGAACTTGACATTTTTGGATTTGGAGCTTCCATTTTCCTAGATCTAAGTTTTGACTATTTTCGGATTTACATGGTTTTGATCTATTTAAGTTGGATTTTTGTGGGTTTTGATGTTCCTATGTTGGAGAGAATCAAATTTCACCCAAGATAGAACTTTGAAAATCTAGATTTGGTTGTGATTTGGCCAAGTTGTGGTGTTTTAAAGATTTGTAGCCATAGGTGTTCTTCCTCTCAAGCTTGAGGAAGAAGATGACCCCTCCCCAGCGTGCGCTCTTTAGCGTGCTGCTGACTCGAGTGCTTCGCTGCCATGCGTCCCGTGCGCTTGGCTGCTTTGCGCTACCCTTTCCCCGCGCCGCGTTCTTTAGCGCTGGTCGCTGACCGCGCAGCCCTGGCCGTTTCCTGATTGCGTGCGTGCCCTGCGCGCCTGGCCGCGGCACCGTCGGCACACGCGCTCTTTAGCGTGCTGCTGCCCTGTGCCCCTGCGCCGTTCGCCCCTGCGCACTTGGACCCCCGGTCCCCTGCGCCATTCGCCCCTGCGCACTTGGACCCCCGGTCCCCTGCGCCATTTGCCCTGCGCACTTGGCCGTGCCCCGTGCGCCCTTGCGCACTTGGCCCCGTACGCCCTTCCGTACTTGGCTCCCCGTGTCTCTTGGCACCGCTTGCCCGAGTCCCTTGCCTGGCACACCCTGTGCCATGGCTTCCCCTCCTGACCCTTGGTATTTTTCCTGGTTTCTTGGTTTTCTCTTGATGATTTCGTTTTCTGGGAGCTTAATGCCACAGCACGACTTGACTAACCCGACACGCCTTGACACGATTTTCTGTGTTTAATTTATGGCTAGCATTCTCTGATTTTGGCAGTAACTTGTTAGGTGCTTGTAACGTATGGCTTTAACTTGTAACCTGCAACCTGTAATTAATCCCCTGTAACTTGATATCTTGATAGTGGCCCGCCGTGGCGCACTCCTGACTTGACTTAACTTGACTTGCCCTGACACCGTGGGTATTCTTTCTTGTTGCTTGTGCAAATCTACTTGTCTCGTCTTGCATCATGTTTAGGATGGGACTCCCTGGGTACCACGGCCAGGGAACTCATACTAATTGGATTAGGCTAATGATTAGATCAAAGTAGAACATGGAGAATTTCCAGTCACAGGCGATCTCGTTATCTGGGCGCCCTAATTGGACTTGTAGCTTGCCGACGAGTAGAGCACATTTCCAGCACACTTTCATGTGTTGCACCTCTAAGTCACCTAAGGGTATATCGTCTCCTGGGCGATGTACCCAACCATACTCTCAACCCGCGGAAGGATAACTAGATAGTCTGCAGGGCTTGGGACTGGAAAATTCTTACTGCATCTTGTTAGTAATTAGGTCTGTGATAACCCTAGTTAGTTAAAGTAGTAAGCCGTAGTAATTGCTTGGCCGCTTGTGAGTGGATGTTATCTAACCCTGTCTAAGTCTTGTCTTGTTCCAGCACCTGGTTCCTCCTGAGCATGTTTGTTTTACTTATCAGTAACAATAAATGGACAGAGACAAGTGCTATTTAGGCGAGGGATTACAACCCCGGTCCTTGTTGTCACCCTCATTTTCCGTATTTCCCGTATTTCGTATTTATACTCGTATCTGGATTTTGGCATGTATTTTTATTTTTTCTCGACTTGTGGAATTTCAGTATTTCTCGTATTTTTGGGTTTTTGGCATGGCTCGATTTTATTTGGATTGGTTCGGTTTTATGTGAGTTGGATCACCTTAACCTACACTCCACCTTCATTCCACCACAACTCCCCCTCTTTATAACCCCCACCTACCACTCTCTCTCCTCATAACTTCCACCATTAATTTCCTTCTTCTTCTTCTTCTCCTTCCTCCACAACTCTCCTAACCCTCGGCAAGTCCACTTTGCCACTTCATGAGAACCCTCTTTTTCTTTGTCCATTTGATAGATTAGGTCATGGTGATCAATATTAGGTCTTGGTATTTTGTGATTTGGAGCCTCCATTGTGATAGATCTAAGTTATTTCCATTTTCGGATTTTGTATGGTTTAAGCTTCTTAAGTTGGATTTTATGGGTTTTTGATGTTTCCATGTGGAAGAGCATTCAGTTTTACTCCAGTTGGAACTTTGGAAATCCGAATTTGGAGTTCGGATGGCCAAGTTATGATGCTTGGAAGCTTTGGGTTCATCCAAGGTGTTCTTACTGTTAGGAGGAGACTGTGAGCAGTGTGCAGAGCTGTTTAACTCATGCACACTGAGCTACCCGCGCTCTTTAGTGCTGCGTACGCAGACTTGAGTACGCTTCCTGTTGGAAGCGTGTCTTCTTGAGCGTGCGTGACTTTTCACGCAGCTGCTTCCTGTAGCGTGCGTGACTTTCACGTACACTGCTTCCTTGAGCGTGCGTGACTTTTCACGTAGCTGCTCCCTGTAGCTTGTGTGACTTTCACGTACACTGCCTCCCTGTAGCGTGCGTGACTTTCACGTACACTGCCTCCCTGCAGCGTGCGTGACTTTCACGTACACTGCTTCCTTGAGCGTGCGTGACTTTTCACGCAGCTGCTCCCTGTAGCGTGCGTGACTTTCATGTACACTGCCTCCCTGTAGCGTACGTGACTTTCATGTACACTGCCTCCCTGTAGCGTACGTGACTCTCACGTACACTGCTTCCTTGAGCGTGCGTGACTTTTCACGCAGCTGCTCCCTGTAGCGTGCGTGACTTTCATGTACACTGCCTCCCTGTAGCGTGCGTGACTTTCACGTATGCTGCTTCCTTGAGCGTGCGTGACTTTTCACGCAGCTGCTCCCTGTAGCGTGCGTGACTTTCACGTACACTGCTCCCTATAGCGTGCGTGACTTTCACCTATGCTGCTCTCTCAGCGTGCGTGACTTTTTCGTACGCTGCTCCCCTGACCCCTTGCTTAACCCATTGGCTCTTGAAGTTTTGATCTTATTTCTTTAAGCTTGGCTTTTCTATAGTCCTGTATATTGATATTTTATTAGATATTTTATGCCCATTTTATATCCTTACGTCTTTTGTCATGAACTTGATTTTACTTAATATGTTTGGAATGACTATTGTACATGGCTTGGTATGGCAAGGAACTAGCATAACACGACAGTGACCCGTAGTGGTGCACTCCTGACATGACCAACCTGACATGATAGTAGCCCGCCGTGGCTCACTCCTGACAAGTATCCTGACATGATTTATCTTGATAACTTGATAGTGGCCCGTGGCGGCGCACTCTTGACTTGACTTGACTTGTAACATGACTTGATAACTTAATGCTGTTGCGACGGCTAACCCGACTTGACAAGAATAAGTGGCCTGGACACCGTGGGTGATTGTGTATGTACAAATGAACCTGTCTTGTCTTGCATCATGTCTAGGACATAAATTTTCGGTTTCCCACGGTCAGGGATTCATACTGAATATGGCTAGGATTAATAATTAGATTGATTAAATAGTTCATGGAGAATTTCCCAGTTACCCGTTTCCCCTTTGGTCCCGGCCATATATATATATACTAGGGATTTGTTGCTATCCGTCGAGATGAGCGCACTTCCAGCCCGCCGTCGAGTGTGGTACCTTAGGACACATGTATCTTACTACAGTGTGTCTGCTATATCCTGCTATCTTTTCCTTTTCTTGCTGGGATCACTCAGGTAGTAACAAACAGGTAACCGGACTTGGAATTCTCATTGCATCTTGTTAGTAATTAGGTTTGTGATAACCTTAGTTAGTTAAAGTAGTAAGCCGTAGTATTTGCTTGGCCGTGATTGATTGAGTGAAGTATAACTTGTCTAGTCTTGTCTTGATTCCTGTATAAGAATTGCTACCTGTCATAATTTTCTTATATCTGGCCGATAAATGGTGGGAGAATCCAAGTTTCGTTCAGACGAAGGGTTACAACCCCGGTCCTTGTTTGGTTTACGGGTTATAACCTGGTTCTCTGAATAGTCCCATGGTTATCTCATCATATATCATCCTGTCATGCTTTTCCATATGTTCTGTCTTTTATCGATTTTGTACAAGATTGTCTTTTATATTCACCTATCATGCTTTTCTTAATTACCATCTCTTATTATGTAATTATATTATTATTTTAATTGCTGGCTTTTGTTCTTATTTCGTGGCCTCCTTTGTGGCACTTGCTCTTTCTGGGGTCTGACCCAGCTGGTTTTGTATGGCCAGATACCGGAGCAGCAGCAAAGGATCTACCTGCTTTCCAGCCCGATGGTGAACACCAGGCATAACCAGGGCAACGCGTGGGTTTCTTTTGTTCTCCCACTCTATTGTACATTATTCTTTTGAGGCGTTTAGCCGCCGAGCAAGTGTTAGCTCGTTTGCAACTTTATTTACTGTCTGCCTACGGGCTGTAATCATGATTGGCAACTCGAGGTTGATCATGTATGACTTAACTCTTGCTAGTCCTTACATTTTGTACGACCAGCTTCATGATCATCTGGATATGTAATATTTGGGACGCCTTACAATTGTATATTTGGTGATCTGATATCTTGTGACTATTATTTATTGGTTGAGATTGAGACAATAGGATAATTTATGACCTTAAGAGACTGATGGCTTGTAGATAAACCCTCATATTTCTAGACAGCCATGACCGTATAATGAGATGGATTCCATTTCATTATACGTAGCTGGCTGTGTCCGCCCCCGCTCTCCAGTATTCTGGTTCTGGGGCGTGACACTTGTTTGGTTTACGGGTTGTAATCTGGCTCCCGGAGTAGTCCCATGTCCCTAGTCGTTTATTGTCCTGCTGTAATTGTATTACTTGTACTTTTCTTCCATTTTCTTATGTACTGATATACTGGCTTTTGTTCTTATTTTGTGGCCTCCCTTGTGGCACTTGCTCTTTCTGGGGTTTGACCCAGCAGGTTTTGTGTGGCCAGATTTCGGAGCAGCACCCGAGGATCTACCGAACCTCCAGCCCGATGGTGGCAACTAGAAGGAATCCGGGCTACGAGTGGGTTTTCTATTTTGTTTCACTCACTCTATTGTAAAATTATTCTTTTGAGGCGTTTAGCCGACGAGCACCTGTTAGCTCGATGCACATTTACTTACTGTCTGCCTACGGGCTGTAAACATGATTAACAAATCCTAGGGTTGATCATGTATAACTTAACTCTTGCTAGACCTCGTATTTTGTACGACTAGCTTCATGATCAACTGAATATGTAATATTTAGGACGCCTTTTATTGTATATTTGGTGGTCTAACATCTTGCAATTACATCATTCGTTCGAGATTGAGACAATAGGCTTGACCTTAAGAGACTGTTGGCTTGTAGTAAACCCTCATATCTAGACAGCCGTGATCGTATAGCGAGGTGGATTTCATTTCAATATACGTAGCTGGCTATGTACGCCCCCGCTCTCCAGTATTCTGGTTCTGGGGCGTGACACCCGTACCCACCGTGAGGGTACGAGTACGTAACAGCGTCCAGCCTATGCCGCAGTGTCGACGGTAGAATGCTGTTCTAGGTCATGAACTATAACTATATAATATGAATATACTCTCCAAAAGGAGGTCAACACAGAGGTACAACTCAATCACAATCTAAGGTAGAGTGTAGGACGAAAAGAATGAAATAACAGAGTCTCAACAACTACCAGTCTCAACATCTCTAAAATATACAACTCTAAAAATAAAGACAACAGCTAAACATGAAAAGAAAGAACAGTCTAAGCTATCTACACTATGCAAGGTATCATCCTGAGCAGCTGCCTGAACCTCCCCAGAGGTACAGGTCGCGAGTGTCAACTAGGCAAGCTCCAAGTAAGGGGTGCAGGATTCCTCATCATCCTCTGTAAAATTTTCAACAGATCCAGTCAGGACGGGAGCGAGCACAAAATATCTCACGCAGTTTATATGAAGACAGGAAATATAAAGCATGCAATAGAGTAAGGTACATAAAACGCTGAAAGAAGAATGTATATGAAAAACAGTAGAGATTTGATAACAGGAAATATCTATATATGATAAGTAAGAACTGTAAGCCAACTGTGATTTAGAGTACAATATGGTTATGTAAACGGTCTAGAACAATGCAATGGTAACTCCATTATACGTGGGTGTACAATAGACATATACAATAGTTATACAATATTGTACAATAGGATTTGAGTACATAACCAATTCTACTCCCCCTCCCCAATTAATACACAAGGATCCACTCCAGTTACGTTATCTTATACAATAGTGTACAATGTTATACAATGGATGTATAATATTATACAATAATTGTACAATATTATATAATAGTTGTACAATGTTTTACAATAGTGTACAATGGTCTATCCCTGGAACTTATGTGATAATGAGAGTACAATATGCACAATAAGTATACAAGGATATGGGTATTCAATAAATACAATATGTAAGTGAAACATACATTACAATATGTATTTAGTGAATACAAGGGGATAACATCTCAAAAGAAGATCCATATAGTACCAATCCGTGATAACAATCGTGTCAGCATCAAGTACAGTAATCTAGAGCAAGAATGTAAATCCAGACAAGTATGAAACGGTCAGAGAATGTACTCGCCTCGTATCTGAATGTCTTACGTAAATGTACTGTCCGAGATGAGGTACCTGACTCCTAGTTAGAGCAACACAAGTCAAGATGTATAGAGGAGATGATAAATGTAATCTACTATGCATCTGCATGCTGTCTAGGTCAAACTAGACTAAAGTCAACACTCGGTCAACTCTAGTCAACTAGACTAGTCAAACTAGGTCAACTAGGTCAAGTTCTAGCCCAAACAAGCCTATAAATCTCACTAGACCTAACCAAGCCTAGTCTAGCAATCACACACCAATTGTCACGCCCCGATTCATAGAGTCATTTATTCACATACTTTATCTCTTGGAATCGATCGTCCTCGCTTGGGCGTGATGCCGTACAAGTCTGGTATTGCACTTGTACAAGGCAAAGATGATACATAATCGATTATTCTTCAAATAGGAACACATCGCAGCGGCAGAAGCAGATAAATTGAATTTAATGAGGACAATCTTTCTCATTGAATAGAAGCACATCACTTTATTATAGCAGCGGAGAAAAGAGTAACTTGAAGCCACACAGAGATATATAGAACTTCATTCTCTTTATTGATAATTGAAGAAGAGTACAAGACTTGTATTGAAGTACAATATTTACAACACATCTCACTTTACAATGAAAGCCAACTGAACAATGCTATACAGCTTACATTTGATACATGGATACATTGGATTACAACTCGATACACTGACTTGGCTTACAATCTCACTGGTACAGCTGATTATAATGTTCCATACATTATGCCCTTTATAAACAGAAGACATCATCTTGTGTAAGGAGAGCTTCTGTATGCCCAACAAATCTTCGATGCCGCAGAACCAATCAAGTCAACTCTTCGTGTGTAGAATATCCCAAGCAAGAGCACCTGCCCACAAAACGTGGGTCAGTACATCATCTATGTACTGGCGAGCAGAATCCAACCCACTCGCATAAACCAACATTTTAAGTGATCATTTAAGCAAGCATTTATTAGAATGATCTTTCTAATTGGGGCCTAGCATCAGTTTACAGTTCATGGGCAATAGTCATAGTGAAGCATGTAAACATAATCTTAGTAGCATTCATGTGGACATATCTTTTAGCATTCTTGGTGTTATCATGCAAAGGCATCATTGAGGCGTACCAAGTATTATCATGAAAAGGCATCATTGAGGCATCGTTAACACTAATATCTTAAACATGTTATAACAGTTCTCACTTCAAGCATCACTAGCATGTATATTGTGTTTGAGCATTGATTATAGCATGGCATCTTTCTAGCATACTGAATTTAACATGTTAAGCAGGATCTCATACTGAAAGGCTACAAACCGTACCATTTACTTATTTGGAATGTAAGCATGCAAGTTAAACCAACACATATATTGAATTATCACATTTAAGTAATTTCTTACCGATAGCCAACTTTCCCGTACCTGCATTGAAATACAGGATAATATGATATACTTACTCTGTCTGCACAAAACATTCATTAGCATGCATCCTGACTACATGGTCGTTGGTGAAACTGCACCATAAAGGACTTTCCAACGGGTATTACGACGTACCATTCCAGGGTAGGTTGCAAGCCTAGCCGAATGTCCCGTAATACCTCGTGCCACCATAGCACGACCAATGTTTCCTCCCGGGTCGAATCGGTCCCAGCGCCCCGGGTACCGTTCGAGGAAACTTACTCAGACTTGTACAAGTACGTCCATGACCATGCGAATGCGTGTCGACTCGATAACACAATACATGGTAAAGCAACTAAAGTAAGCAGAGCCAACAGTTCAACATCTCATCTCAATCCCAAGCCGTGTTCAACGACTAATCATTACCATCATTCTACTTGATGATCTCCATGATCCCAAGTCCCATCATTCTCATTGTTTGTTCCATTGCAACATTTCTCATTACGTTCCTTCTAAGGAGAAACAACAACATTCATTCATTTCAAAGGGACCTGTAACAATTCATTCAATTCATAGGGACAATAGCATATTCATTTCATTTCACAGGGACAGTATTCTTTCTTTCATTGCATAGAAGTAACAGGCAACATTAACAGTTATGCAGGATGTACATGATTCTAGTGTTTCTTTCCATTCTTTGTGTTAATAGCATAGCCAGTTCATTACTCATGTATCATTCTCATAGCATCTCATTACTCAAGTATTCATTTCAAGCGTCAAATCGCATTAGCAGTTCAAGTGTGATTTATTCGGCAGCTCAATAATTCTTAGCATAAACATCTCAATTACTCAGCAACTAAAACATGGAACATTAGGGGCAAATCATAGCATCACATTATTCTATTTATTAAGCATGCAGGAATAAGGAGGAAGGAGGACAGTTCTACTTGCCTTATATAATGGTCTTCCTGTTCCAATCCCACTAAGCGTAGCTCCACCAGCGAGCCACATTCCAATACCCATTCTGTCTAGCCAGCTAAGAAAGACTACATCAGTCTCAATTCTCCTGATTCCCAACATAAGTCACGGTCCAATATTCTGATAGCATCCAATAAGCCAACCCAAATGCCTCGTGCGGAGCGGGGCATTACATAATATACCACTCAGAAAAAGTTTCGTCCACGAAACTTAAGGAACAACTCTTTCTACTAGATTCTCTTAGTCACAATGATTTACTCATTCAGCTTCAATTCAATATTCATTTTAGCCCACTTGATCATTTTCAAAATAGCTATCCAATTGTATCATTTTAATCAATCAACGATTCAATCCATCTTTTTCTTTTTCCAAATACTTACAACTTCTCATTGATTCACCAACATTTGTCTCGTATTTTTATCTCGGTCGCAACATATCACTTCGTTTGGATCCATACACATATTTTAGGCGTCCCCAAAACATATGCATTTCAGCCAAAGTTCGCGCTAGTGCGATAAATTCTTCCAACAATATTATCTCAGTCGCAACCTATCACTTCGGATGGATCCATACACATATTTTAGGCGTCCCCAAAACATATGCACTTCAGCCAACTTTCATGATAGTATAATTCAATCAGCCATGATATAACTCTCTTTCCCAAATCAGACTTAGCATACTTTCAATTGACTTATCACTTTATTCACTTGTCACAATCACTATCTTTCAGGGACAACTCTCTATCCAAGCATAATATTTTAACATTCGGTCAAGGGTCCAATCTTAGAGCCAATCATAACAAGAGTTCACAATATGCAATTTATTCCTTTCCAAATTCAACAATATTTCTCACCGAGGCAATTCATCTTTTCTAAAAGATACAATCCGACATCACCAACTATCGATTATCCAAGTCAGGGTATAATTCTATGCAACAGTCAAGGTTAACCCAGCTACCCGACTATAGATACCTATCCAACATTTCCGTCATGAGCAGTCAATTCCATCTCATAATAATAATTCACTATTCGATACATACAAATCAAGTCTCATCCCACGATTCCATTTCCCGCTATAGGCCGGCACATAATTCTCAAGGTCAAACATCTCTAAGGTTCATATTGGAGCATATATATAACATATCACTCTTAGGTCGTACTCATCACCATCTCTCGTTTAGTGCCACAAGGTTATTCTATGGGTCGCCAACGGCCATCTATTATTCGGTCCAGTCTCAATGGTCAGCTATACCGACAGCTATACCTAATCATTCAAGTGACTTCCCTAGAGTGGACGGCTACTAGGGATCATGCTAGTTTCTTTCTTAGGGCCAACAAGCAACCGACAGCTCTAAAGAACTCTACCCAAACCTATGGGTATCAACTCAGTCTGAATACTAATCTCTATTGTCGGCTATGCCAACAATTGGTAAGTCCTCAATTGGTCACTAGGGCCAAGTCTATCTATCCAGGGTCTTCCTCAAGGAAATAATTCCCACAGAGGCTCATTCTAGACTTACCCGACGATCGACTAAGATCGATCTATCAACATTATAGTCAATCCCAATCCGACATACGATCTTCATCGTTCTAATAATCCATCAAGTAAATTCTCAATGATCCAAATTTCTATTCCAATTCCGTTGTACCCACATAAACCCATAAACCAAGGTTAACTATTCAAGGGTCATCGATCCCGATAGTTTTAACATAACTATGGAATCATACTATTTGGTTCGTATGACAGAGTCACACCACTAAGTCGTAAGCCAACAATCTATATCCCAACCAACAATCACTTATACCGATATTATCCAACACATTTGCAATTTCTCGTTCCCATTCGTTTCTCAATCATCAAACTATCTTACGGGCATTCTTAAATTTTGTTCCTTTTCCAGCCGTCAAAATCTTATATAGACATTCTTAAAATTCTCTATCTCAAGGGTCGAGTAGTTCATTCCATTCAATCCGACAATTTATGTATCAATTAACCATCCTCTACGCAACACAAGATTCAGGGTTGTTACTTGTTACTTTTCTAGTACAATTCAATTCCTCAACATCCATGCACATATCCAATGACTATCCTTTGGTGATCAAGATGGATTAATATCTATTACACCTTAGGATCAAGGCACAATTTCTAATATTCTTTTGGTTCACCGATAATATTTCTAGAACTTTCAGCTTAGCAATCAACATTGTATTAGTCACAAATAATTTGCATCTAACCAATCGAAATCAACATTCAGATATTCTAAGCCACAACATTCTCTAGCCAAATCCATTTACCCATAGCATACTAACTGTCTCGCTAGCCTGAGTCATCACTCGACTAAACAATTTCTAACCAAAGCCACCTGTTACAATTCCCATAATTCCAACCAGCATTTACACTATAGCATATTATGACATCGAGTCATTGTTGGGTTATTTGTGTCCAAGCCAACAAAATTATTCATTCAGGGGCATCACAATGTATATAGACTTATTGTATGGAACATCCAGTGAGCAGCCAAGAGGGTCAACAAATTTTCAGACACAAGCAACATAGGATGATTGCAGAACGACGACAGCATAATCGCAGAAGCAATCTTTGATTTAATCTCGGAAGCAACGTTGAGTAATCGCGGAAGCAACTTTGGTTAATCGCCGATGCAACTTTGATTTGAAACGAATCAAAGAAGAGACTAAGGACGTAAAGCCGTGCTCTGATACCAATTTGTCACGCCCCGATTCATAGAGTCATTTATTCATATACTTTATCTCTTGTAATCGATCGTCCTCGCTTGGGCGTGATGCCGTACAAGTCTGGTATTGCACTTGTACAAGGCAAAGATGATACATAATCGATTATTCTTCAAATAGGAACACATCGCAGCGGCAGAAGCAGATAAATTGAATTTAATGAGGACAATCTTTCTCATTGAATAGAAGCACATCACTTTATTATAGCAGCGGAGAAAAGAGTAACTTGAAGCCACACAGAGATATATAGAACTTCATTCTCTTTATTGATAATTGAAGAAGATACAAGACTTGTATTGAAGTACAATGTTTACAACACATCTCACTTTACAATGAAAGCCAACTGAACAATGCTATACAGCTTACATTTGATACATGGATACATTGGATTACAACTCGATACACTGACTTGGCTTACAATCTCACTGGTACAGCTGATTACAATGTTCCATACATTATGCCCTTTATAAACAGAAGACATCATCTTGTGTAAGGAGAGCTTCTGTATGCCCAACAAATCTTCGATGCCGCGGAACCAATCAAGTCAACTCTTCGTGTGTAGAATATCCCAAGCAAGAGCACCTGCCCACAAAACGTGGGTCAGTACATCATCTATGTACTGGCGAGCAGAATCCAACCCACTCGCATAAACCAACAGTTTAAGTGATCATTTAAGCAAGCATTTATTAGAATGATCTTTCTAATTGGGGCGTAGCATCAGTTTACAGTTCATGGGCAATAGTCATAGTGAAGCATGTAAACATAATCTTAGTAGCATTCATGTGGACATATCTTTTAGCATTCTTGGTGTTATCATGCAAAGGCATCATTGAGGCGTACCAAGTATTATCATGAAAAGGCATCATTGAGGCATCGTTAACACTAACATCTTAAACATGTTATAACAGTTCTCACTTCAAGCATCACTTAGCATGTATATTGTGTTTGAGCATTGATTATAGCATGGCATCTTTCTAGCATACTGAATTTAACATGTTAAGCAGGATCTCATACTGAAAGGCTACAAACCGTACCATTTACTTATTTGGAACGTAAGCATGCAAGTTAAACCAACACATATATTGAATTATCACATTTAAGTGATTTCTTACCGATAGCCAACTTCCCCGTACCTGCATTGAAATACAGGATAATATGATATACTTACTCTGTCTGCACAAAACATTCATTAGCATGCATCCTGACTACATGGTCGTTGGTGAAACTGCACCATAAAGGACTTTCCAACGGGTATTACGACGTACCATTCCAGGGTAGGTTGCAAGCCTAGCCGAATGTCCCGTAATACCTCGTGCCACCAAAGCACGACCAATGTTTTCTCCCGGGTCGAATCGATCCCAGCGCCCCGGGTACCGTTCGAGGAAACTTACTCAGACTTGTACAAGTACGTCCATGACCATGCGAATGCGTGTCGACTCGATAACACAATGCATGGTAAAGCAACTAAAGTAAGCAGAGCCAACAGTTCAACATCTCATCTCAATCCCAAGCCGTGTTCAACGACTAATCATTACCATCATTCTACTTGATGATCTCCATGATCCCAAGTCCCATCATTCTCATTGTTTGTTCCATTGCAACATTTCTCATTACGTTCCTTCTAAGGAGAAACAACAACATTCATTCATTTCAAAGGGACCTGTAATAATTCATTCAATTCATAGGGACAATAGCATATTCATTTCATTTCACAGGGACAGTATTCATTCTTTCATTGCATAAAAGTAACAGGCAACATTAATAGTTATGCAGGATGTACATGATTCTAGTGTTTCTTTCCATTCTTTGTGTTAATAGCATAGCCAGTTCATTACTCATGTATCATTCTCATAGCATCTCATTACTCAAGTATTCATTTCAAGCGTCAAATCGCATTAGCAGTTCAAGTGTGATTTATTCGGCAGCTCAATAATTCTTAGCATAAACATCTCAATTACTCAGCAACTAAAACATGGAACATTAGGGGCAAATCATAGCATCACATTATTCTATTTATTAAGCATACAGAAATAAGGAGGAAGGAGGACAGTTCCACTTGCCTTATATAATGGTCTTCCTGCTCCAATCCCACTAAGCGTAGCTCCACCAGCGAACCACGTTCCAATACCCATTCTGTCTAGCCAGCTAAGAAAGACTGCATCAGTCTCAATTCTCCTGATTCCCAACATAAGTCACGGTCCAACATTCTGATAGCATCCAATAAGCCAACCCAAATGCCTCGTGCGGAGCGGGGCATTACATAATATACCACTCAGAAAAAGTTTCGTCCTCGAAACTTAAGGAACAACTCTTTCTACTAGATTCTCTTAGTCACAATGATTTACTCATTCAGCTTCAATTCAATATTCATTTTAGCCCACTTGATCGTTTTCAAAATAGCTATCCAATTGTATCATTTTAATCAATCAACGATTCAATCCATCTTTTTCTTTTTCCAAATACTTGCAACTTCTCATTGATTCACCAACATTTGTCTCGCATTTTTATCTCGGTCGCAACATATCACTTCGTTTGGATCCATACACATATTTTAGGTGTCCCCAAAACATATGCATTTCAGCCAAAGTTCGCGCTAGTGCGATAAATTCTTCCAACAATATTATCTCAGTCGCAACCTATCACTTCGGCTGGATCCATACACATATTTTAGGCGTCCCCAAAACATATGCACTACAGCCAACTTTCATGATAGTATAATTCAATCAGCCATGATATAACTCTCTTTCCCAAATCAGACTTAGCATACTTTCAATTGACTTATCACTTTATTCACTTGTCACAATCACTATCTTTCAGGGACAACTCTCTATCCAAGCATAATATTTTAACATTCGGTCAAGGGTCCAATCTTAGAGCCAATCATAACAAGAGTTCACAATATGCAATTTATTCCTTTCCAAATTCAACAATATTTCTCACCGAGGCAATTCATCTTTTCTAAAAGATACAATCCGACATCACCAACTATCGATTATCCAAGTCAGGGTATAATTCTATGCAACAGTCAAGGTTAACCCAGCTACCCGACTATAGATACCTATCCAACATTTTCGTCATGAGCAGTCAATTCCATCTCATAATAATAGTTCACTATTCGATACATACAAATCAAGTCTCATCCCACGATTCCATTTCCTGCTATAGGCCGGCACATAATTCTCAAGGTCAAACATCTCTAAGGTTCATATTGGAGCATATATATAACATATCACTCTTAGGTCGTACTCATCACCATCTCTCGTTTAGTGCCACAAGGTTATTCTATGGGTCGCCAACGGCCATCTATTATTCGGTCCAGTCTCAATGGTCAGCTATACCGACAGCTATACCTAATCATTCAAGTGACTTCCCTAGAGTGGACGGCTACTAGGGATCATGCTAGTTTCTTTCTTAGGGCCAACAAGCAACCGACAGCTCTAAGGAACTCTACCCAAACCTATGGGTATCAACTCAGTCTGAATACTAATCTCTATTGTCGGCTATGCCAACAATTAGTAAGTCCTCAATTGGTCACTAGGGCCAAGTCTATCTATCCAGGGTCTTCCTCAAGGAAATAATTCCCACAGAGGCTCATTCTAGACTTACCCGACGATCGACTAAGATCGATCTACCAACATTACAGTCAATCCCAATCCGATATACGTTCTTCATCGTTCTAATAATCCATCAAGTAAATTCTCAATGATCCAAATTTCTATTCCAATTCCTTTGTACCCACATAAACCCATAAACCAAGGTTAACTATTCAAAGGTCATCGATCCCGATAGTTTTAACATAACTATGGAATCATACTATTTGGTTCGTATGACAGAGTCACACCACTAAGTCGTAAGCCAACAATCTATATCCCAACCAACAATCACTTATACCGATATTATCCAACACATTTGCAATTTCTCGTTCCCATTCGTTTCTCAATCATCAAACTATCTTACGGGCATTCTTAAATTTCGTTCCTTTTCCAGCCGTCAAAATCTTATATAGACATTCTTAAAATTCTCTATCTCAAGGGTCGAGTAGTTCATTCCATTCAATCTGACAATTTATGTATCAATTAACCATCCTCTACGCAACACAAGATTCAGGGTTGTTACTTATTACTTTTCTAGTACAATTCAATTCCTCAACATCCATGCACATATCCAACGACTATCCTTTGGTGATCAAGATGGATTAATATCTATTACACCTTAGGATCAAGGCACAATTTCTAATATTCTTTTGGTTCACCGATAATATTTCTAGAACTTTCAGCTTAGCAATCAACATTGTATTAGTCACAAATAATTTGCATCTAACCAATCGAAATCAACATTCAGATATTCTAAGCCACAACATTCTCTAGCCAAATCCATTTACCCATAGCATACTAACTGTCTCGCTAGTCTGAGTCATCACTCGACTAAACAATTTCTAACCAAAGCCACCTGTTACAATTCCCATAATTCCAACCAGCATTTACACTATAGCATATTATGACATCGAGTCATTGTTGGGTTATTTGTGTCCAAGCCAACAAAATTATTCATTCAGGGGCATCACAATGTATATAGACTTATTGTATGGAACATCCAGTGAGCAGCCAAGAGGGTCAACAAATTTTCAGACACAAGCAACATAGGATGATTGCAGAACGACGACAGCATAATCGCAGAAGCAATCTTTGATTTAATCTCGGAAGCAACGTTGAGTAATCGCGGAAGCAACTTTGGTTAATCGCCGATGCAACTTTGATTTGAAACGAATCAAAGAAGAGACCAAGGACGTAAAGCCGTGCTCTGATACCAATTTGTCACGCCCCGATTCATAGAGTCATTTATTCATATACTTTATCTCTTGGAATCGATCGTCCTCGCTTGGGCGTGATGCCGTACAAGTCTGGTATTGCACTTGTACAAGGCAAAGATGATACATAATCGATTATTCTTCAAATAGGAACACATCGCAGCGTCAGAAGCAGATAAATTGAATTTAATGAGGACAATCTTTCTCATTGAATAGAAGCACATCACTTTATTATAGCAGCGGAGAAAAGAGTAACTTGAAGCCACACAGAGATATATAGAACTTCATTCTCTTTATTGATAATTGAAGAAGAGTACAAGACTTGTATTGAAGTACAATGTTTACAACACATCTCACTTTACAATGAAAGCCAACTGAACAATGCTATACAGCTTACATTTGATACATGGATACATTGGATTACAACTCGATACACTGACTTGGCTTACAATCTCACTGGTACAGCTGATTACAATGTTCCATACATTATGCCCTTTATAAACAGAAGACATCATCTTGTGTAAGGAGAGCTTCTGTATGCCCAACAAATCTTCGATGCCGTGGAACCAATCAAGTCAACTCTTCGTGTGTAGAATATCCCAAGCAAGAGCACATGCCCACAAAACGTGGGTCAGTACATCATCTATGTACTGGCGAGCAGAATCCAACCCACTCGCATAAACCAACATTTTAAGTGATCACTTAAGCAAGCATTTATTAGAATGATCTTTCTAATTGGGGCCTAGCATCAGTTTACAGTTCATGGGCAATAGTCATAGTGAAGCATGTAAACATAATCTTAGTAGCATTCATGTGGACATATCTTTTAGCATTCTTGGTGTTATCATGCAAAGGCATTATTGAGGCGTACCAAGTATTATCATGAAAAGGCATCATTGAGGCATCGTTAACACTAACATCTTAAACATGTTATAACAGTTCTCACTTCAAGCATCACTTAGCATGTATATTGTGTTTGAGCATTGATTATAGCATGGCATCTTTCTAGCATACTGAATTTAACATGTTAAGCAGGATCTCATACTGAAAGGCTACAAACCGTACCATTTACTTATTTGGAACGTAAGCATGCAAGTTAAACCAACACATATATTGAATTATCACATTTAAGTGATTTCTTACCGATAGCCAACTTTTCCGTACCTGCATTGAAATACAGGATAATATGATATACTTACTCTGTCTGCACAAAACATTCATTAGCATGCATCCTGACTACTTGGTCGTTGGTGAAACTGCACCATAAAGGACTTTCCAACGGGTATTACGACGTACCATTCCAGGGTAGGTTGCAAGCCTAGCCGAATGTCCCGTAATACCTCGTGCCACCATAGCACGACCAATGTTTCCTCCCGGGTCGAATCGGTCCCAGCGCCCCGGGTACCGTTCGAGGAAACTTACTCAGACTTGTACAAGTACGTCCATGACCATGCGAATGCGTGTCGACTCGATAATACAATGCATGGTAAAGCAACTAAAGTAAGCAGAGCCAACAGTTCAACATCTCATCTCAATCCCAAGCCTTGTTCAACGACTAATCATTACCATCATTCTACTTGATGATCTCCATGATCCCAAGTCCCATCATTCTCATTGTTTGTTCCATTACAATATTTCTCATTACGTTCCTTCTAAGGAGAAACAACAACATTCATTCATTTCAAAGGGACCTGTAACAATTCATTCAATTCATAGGGACAATAGCATATTCATTTCATTTCACAGGGACAGTATTCTTTCTTTCATTGCATAGAAGTAACAGGCAACATTAACAGTTATGCAGGATGTACATGATTCTAGTGTTTCTTTCCATTCTTTGTGTTAATAGCATAGCCAGTTCATTACTCATGTATCACTCTCATAGCATCTCATTACTCAAGTATTCATTTCAAGCGTCAAATCGCATTAGCAGTTCAAGTGTGATTTATTCGGCAGCTCAATAATTCTTAGCATAAACATCTCAATTACTCAGCAACTAAAACATGGAACATTAGGGGCAAATCATAGCATCACATTATTCTATTTATTAAGCATGCAGGAATAAGGAGGAAGGAGGACAGTTCCACTTGCCTTATATAGTGGTCTTCCTGCTCCAATCCCACTAAGCGTAGCTCCACCAGCGAGCCACGTTCCAATACCCATTCTGTCTAGCCAGCTAAGAAAGACTGCATCAGTCTCAATTCTCCTGATTCCCAACATAAGTCACGGTCCAACATTCTGATAGCATCCAATAAGCCAACCCAAATGCCTCGTGCGGAGCGGGGCATTACATAATATACCACTCAGAAAAAGTTTCGTCCTCGAAACTTAAGGAACAACTCTTTCTACTAGATTCTCTTAGTCACAATGATTTACTCATTCAGCTTCAATTCAATATTCATTTTAGCCCACTTGATCATTTTCAAAATAGCTATCCAATTGTATCATTTTAATCAATCAACGATTCAATCCATCTTTTTCTTTTTCCAAATACTTGCAACTTCTCATTGATTCACCAACATTTGTCTCGCATTTTTATCTCGGTCGCAACATATCACTTCGTTTGGATCCATACACATATTTTCGGCGTCCCCAAAACATATGCATTTCAGCCAAAGTTCGCGCTAGTGCGATAAATTCTTCCAACAATATTATCTCAGTCGCAACCTATCACTTCGGCTGGATCCATACACATATTTTAGGCGTCCCCAAAACATATGCACTACAGCCAACTTTCATGATAGTATAATTCAATCAGCCATGATATAACTCTCTTTCCCAAATCAGACTTAGCATACTTTCAATTAACTTATCACTTTATTCACTTGTCACAATCACTATCTTTCAGGGACAACTCTCTATCCAAGCATAATATTTTAACATTCGGTCAAGGGTCCAATCTTAGAGCCAATCATAACAAGAGTTCACAATATACAATTTATTCCTTTCCAAATCCAACAATATTTCTCACCGAGGCAATTCATCTTTTCTAAAAGATACAATCCGACATCACCAACTATCGATTATCCAAGTCAGGGTATAATTCTATGCAACAGTCAAGGTTAATCCAGCTACCCGACTATAGATACCTATCCAACATTTTCGTCATGAGCAGTCAATTCCATCTCATAATAATAGTTCACTATTCGATACATACAAATCAAGTCTCATCCCACGATTCTATTTCCTGCTATAGGCCGGCACATAATTCTCAAGGTCAAACATCTCTAAGGTTCATATTGGAGCATATATATAACATATCACTCTTAGGTCGTACTCATCACCATCTCTCGTTTAGTGCCACAAGGTTATTCTATGGGTCGCCAACGGCCATCTATTATTCGGTCCAGTCTCAATGGTCAGCTATACCGACAGCTATACCTAATCATTCAAGTGACTTCCCTAGAGTGGACGGCTACTAGGGATCATGCTAGTTTCTTTCTTAGGGCCAACAAGCAACCGACAGCTCTAAGGAACTCTACCCAAACCTATGGGTATCAACTCAGTCTGAATACTAATCTCTATTGTCGGCTATGCCAACAATTGGTAAGTCCTCAATTGGTCACTAGGGCCAAGTCTATCTATCCAGGGTCTTCCTCAAGGAAATAATTCCCACAGAGGCTCATTCTAGACTTACCCGACGATCGACTAAGATCGATCTATCAACATTACAGTCAATCCCAATCCGACATACGATCTTCATCGTTCTAATAATCCATCAAGTAAATTCTCAATGATCCAAATTTCTATTCCAATTCCTTTGTACCCACATAATCCCATAAACCAAGGTTAACTATTCAAGGATCATCGATCCCGATAGTTTTAACATAACTATGGAATCATACTATTTGCTTCGTATGACAGAGTCACACCACTAAGTCGTAAGCCAACAATCTATATCCCAACCAACAATCACTTATACCGATATTATCCAACACATTTGCAATTTCTCGTTCCCATTCGTTTCTCAATCATCAAACTATCTTACGGGCATTCTTAAATTTTGTTCCTTTTCCAGCCGTCAAAATCTTATACAGATATTCTTAAAATTCTCTATCTCAAGGGTCGAGTAGTTCATTCCATTCAATCCGATAATTTATGTATCAATTAACCATCCTCTACGCAACACAAGATTCAGGGTTGTTACTTGTTACTTTTCTAGTACAATTCAATTCCTCAACATCCATACACATATCCAACGACTATCCTTTGGTGATCAAGATGGATTAATATCTATTACACCTTAGGATCAAGGCACAATTTCTAATATTCTTTTGGTTCACCGATAATATTTCTAGAACTTTCAGCTTAGCAATCAACATTGTATTAGTCACAAATAATTTGTATCTAACCAATCGAAATCAACATTCAGATATTCTAAGCCACAACATTCTCTAGCCAAATCCATTTACCCATAGCATACTAACTGTCTCGCTAGTCTGAGTCATCACTCGACTAAACAATTTCTAACCAAAGCCACCTGTTACAATTCCCATAATTCCAACCAGCATTTACACTATAGCATATTATGACATCGAGTCATTGTTGGGTTATTTGTGTCCAAGCCAACAAAATTATTCATTCAGGGGCATCATAATGTATATAGACTTATTGTATGGAACATCCAGTGAGCAGCCAAGAGGGTCAACGAATTTTCAGACACAAGCAACATAGGATGATTGCAGAACGACGACAGCATAATCGCAGAAGCAATCTTTGATTTAATCTCGGAAGCAACGTTGAGTAATCGCGAAAGCAACTTTGGTTAATCGCCGATGCAACTTTGATTTGAAACGAATCAAAGAAGAGACCAAAGACGTAAAGCCGTGCTCTGATACCAATTTGTCACGCCCCGATTCATAGAGTCATTTATTCACATACTTTATCTCTTGGAATCGATCGTCCTCGCTTGGGCGTGATGCCGTACAAGTCTGGTATTGCACTTGTACAAGGCAAAGATGATACATAATCGATTATTCTTCAAATAGGAACACATCGCAGCGGCAGAAGCAGATAAATTAAATTTAATGAGGACAATCTTTCTCATTGAATAGAAGCACATCACTTTATTATAGCAGCGGAGAAAAGAGTAACTTGAAGCCACACAGAGATATATAGAACTTCATTCTCTTTATTGATAATTGAAGAAGAGTACAAGACTTGTATTGAAGTACAATGTTTACAACACATCTCACTTTACAATGAAAGCCAACTGAAAAATGCTATACAGCTTACATTTGATACATGGATACATTGGATTATAACTCGATACACTGACTTGGCTTACAATCTCACTGGTACAGCTGATTACAATTTTCCATACATTATGCCCTTTATAAACAGAAGACATCATCTTGTGTAAGGAGAGCTTCTGTATGCCCAACAAATCTTCGATGCCGCGGAACCAATCAAGTCAACTCTTCGTGTGTAGAATATCCCAAGCAAGAGCACCTGTCCACAAAACGTGGGTCAGTACATCATCTATGTACTGGCGAGCAGAATCCAACCCACTCGCATAAACCAACATTTTAAGTGATCATTTAAGCAAGCATTTATTAGAATGATCTTTCTAATTGGGGCCTAGCATCAGTTTACAGTTTATGGGCAATAGTCATAGTGAAGCATGTAAACATAATCTTAGTAGCATTCATGTGGACATATCTTTTAGCATTCTTGGTGTTATCATGCAAAGGCATCATTGAGGCGTACCAAGTATTATCATGAAAAGGCATCATTGAGGCATCGTTAACACTAACATCTTAAACATATTATAACAGTTCTCACTTCAAGCATCACTTAGCATGTATATTGTGTTTGAGCATTGATTATAGCATGGCATCTTTCTAGCATACTGAATTTAATATGTTAAGCAGGATCTCATACTGAAAGGCTACAAACCGTACCATTTACTTATTTGGAACGTAAGCATGCAAGTTAAACCAACACATATATTGAATTATCACATTTAAGTGATTTCTTACCGATAGCCAACTTCCCCGTACCTGCATTGAAATACAGGATAATATGATATACTTACTCTGTCTGCACAAAATATTCATTAGCATGCATCCTGACTACATGGTCGTTGGTGAAACTGCACCATAAAGGACTTTCCAACGGATATTACGACGTACCATTCCAGGGTAGGTTGCAAGCCTAGTCGAATGTCCCGTAATACCTCGTGCCACCATAGCACGACCAATGTTTCCTCCCAGGTCGAATCGGTCCCAGCGCCCCGGGTACCGTTCGAGGAAACTTACTCAGACTTGTACAAGTACGTCCATGACCATGCGAATGCGTGTCGACTCGATAACACAATGCATGGTAAAGCAACTAAAGTAAGCAGAGCCAACAGTTCAACATCTCATCTCAATCCCAAGCCGTGTTCAACGACTAATCATTACCATCATTCTACTTGATGATCTCCATGATCCCAAGTCCCATCATTCTCATTGTTTGTTCCATTGCAACATTTCTCATTACGTTCCTTCTAAGGAGAAACAACAACATTCATTCATTTCAAAGGGACCTGTAACAATTCATTCAATTCATAGGGACAATAGCATATTCATTTCATTTCACAGGGACAGTATTCTTTCTTTCATTGCATAGAAGTAACAGGCAACATTAACAGTTATGCAGGATGTACATGATTCTAGTGTTTCTTTCCATTCTTTGTGTTAATAGCATAGCCAGTTCATTACTCATGTATCACTCTCATAGCATCTCATTACTCAAGTATTCATTTCAAGCGTCAAATCGTATTAGCAGTTCAAGTGTGATTTATTCGGCAGCTCAATAATTCTTAGCATAAACATCTCAATTACTCAGCAACTAAAACATGGAACATTAGGGGCAAATCATAGCATCACATTATTCTATTTATTAAGCATGCAGGAATAAGGAGGAAGGAGGACAGTTCCACTTGCCTTATATAATGGTCTTCCTGCTCCAATCCCACTAAGCGTAGCTCCACCAGCGAGCCACGTTCCAATACCCATTCTGTCTAGCCAGCTAAGAAAGACTGCATCAGTCTCAATTCTCATGATTCCCAACATAAGTCACGGTCCAACATTCTGATAGCATCCAATAAGCCAACCCAAATGCCTCGTGCGGAGCGGGGTATTACATAATATACATGGCTCTGATACCAACTTGTTACGCCCCAATTCGGGGAATCGCTCGCTTTGCTTCGATTCACGCCGAATCGATCGTCCTCGCTAAGGCGTGATGCCGTACAAGTCTGGAGTTGCACTTGTACAAGGCTAGAACATGCACATTCATATCATTTGAAACATTTGAAATTTAAGCCACAGTTGCAAAAACATTAGAAACACAATATAGGAAGAAGAAATACTCATTTTATTCATAATTGTAGTCAGAATACAACTTTTCTCGATAATATTTGAAATGCCATTTCGGCTACATTGATTCATGAAAAGAAGTACAACTGATAGGCTGCCATGAAATAACTTCTCGTTCCATACATCATGCCCCCTTAGTAATTTGAAATGTAAGCAGCTATCTTTTGAAAACTCCGCAATACTTTGTGCGTCTTTAGGAAAAAGAACTTGAAAGGAAACAGCAGTTCAGAAAGCTTTAATTCGGACGTGCGCCTGAGCCTTCTCCAGTACCTGTGGAGGAGGGGTCAGCACATTATAACAATGCGCTGGTGAGCCCCGTTGGCCCACTCAGCTAAACCAACATTTTATTAATGACAAGCATTTTAAAGATATGAACTTATTAGGGACAGGCAACATTCAGAGTAATTCACAATAAATGCAACATGGAATAAACCATATTTACTTTACCATTGGCCGAATCCAGCTTTCCTGCATAAGATACAGGATAATAATAATATACTTACCGCCCCTGCATAAAATAATCATTAGCATGCATCCTGACTACATGGCCACTGGCGTTGTTAAACCATATGGACATCTCTTTGCCTTATAGGACTTCAAGGTAATGCAATGACTCCAAAGTAGGTAGCTAGCCCCTAAGGATGCCTCACAATACCCGTGCTCCCATTAGCACGCCAATGCTTCCTCCTAGGCCGAATCGGTCCCGGCGCCCCAGTACCGATTCGAGGAAACACACCACCAAACCTTGTGCACAAGTTGTCCATGACCATGCGAATGCGTGATCGACTCGATAAGCAAACAGTGCATGGTAGTTTTGAAAGTAAATAGACAACTTGTTCATTTCGCAGCATTTCATCATCATTCTAGGTATCAATTTAATCTCAATTCAATGTTCAGTGGATAAGCATAATCTCAATTGTTGTTTACAGTGTAATCGATTCATTTCAATGTTCAAGGGACTAGCATTCATTTCAATGTTCTATAAACTAGCATTAATTTCAATGTTCAATGTTCAATCTCTAGCTTCTTAGTGGTATTGACTTGTGGCATTTAGCAACTTGATATCGATCAACGGATGTTGCAAGACAATTATTTAGTTGGCATAAAGGAATAGCGAGAGGGACAATACCACCACAGAGATCCACACTCACCAAATTAGAGAATCGCCGAGAGAGAGAGGCACACTTGCACGCTTAGCCTTCCGTCACACGTCAGTCTGCATTGGCACCAAAAGTTTGATTAATAATCCATCTTGTTGTGTTCTCTTCTCTCAGAATTCTCAAGAATGAATGCTATACAAATCGATGAAAACGGGCAAGAATCAAATCATCGAAAATCGTCAAGAAAAGCATTCATCAAAACCAAGCAACAAAACCAGCAGCAAAAACATCCAGAGAAAACTCTTGGACGCATTTCAAGAGAAACCAATCCATTAGTTGGAAAGGTTCTTATGCACTTGTCCGTGATCGATTCGGTGCCGACGGTAAGTTTCCCCAATACTCGGTTCTGACCGAGTTAGCCAAGCCACAAGCCTTACATAGTGAACCGCTAGGAGCGGGACACTACATAATATACCACTAAGAAAAAGTTTCGTCCTCGAAACTTAAAGCACAAGTCCTACCTCAAAATTATCAAACAGCGAGGGGTATTTCACCCGCATCTCTTCCTCTAATTCCCATGTCGACTCCTCTACAGCATGGTTCCGCCACAGCACGTTGACCAGGGATACTGTTCGATTCCGCAAAACTTTCTCTTTCCTGTCCAAAATTTGGACAGGCTCTTCAGTGTAGGATAGGTCAGCGCTCAGCTGCAGCTGATCGAAATTCACTACATGGCTTGGATCATGCACGTACTTCCGCAGTTGAGATACATGGAAGACATCGTGCACATCAGCTAGAGCCGGAGGTAGTGCAAGTCGATAAGCCACTGAGGCTACCTTCTCCAAAATCTCGAATGGTCCGACGAATCTCGGGCTTAGCTTTCCTTTCATCCCAAACCGCATCACACCTCGCATGGGTGTGACCTTCAAGAAGACATGGTCGCCTGCTGTGAATTCTAAAGGTCGTCGATGTACGTCCGCATAACTCTTCTGTCGACTTTGAGCAACTCCAAGGCTTTCTCGAATTAAGCGAACCCTCTCGACGGCCTGTTCTACAAGTTCTGGTCCGAGCACTTGCCGTTCACCGACTTCATCCCAGAATATCGGTGACCGACATTTCCATCCATATAAGGCTTCGTACGGGGCCATTTGGATACTTGCCTGATAACTGTTGTTATAGGCAAATTCTGCTAATGCGAGATGTGTGTCCCAATTTGTCTTCGAATCGAGCACGCACAATCTCAACATATCTTCAAGAATCTGGTTTACTCTCTCTGTCTGACCATCAGTCTGCGGATGGTAAGCCGTACCGAAGTTTAACTTTGTGCCCATAGCCGAGTGCAGACTTATCCAAAATTGCGACAAGAATCTTCCGTCTCTATCCGATACTATAGAAGCTGGCACCCCATGTAATTGAATAATTTCATTTATGTAAATCTGAGCCAACCGTTCTACTCCCCATGTAATTTTTATTGGAATAAAATGTGCCGACTTGGTTAATCTATCCACGATAACCCAAATCGCATCATTTCCCTTCTGAGTTCTTGGCAAGCCGACTATAAAATCCATACAGATATTATCCCACTTCCACAGTGGAATAGCCAAATTTTGTAATTCTCCGCCTGGCCGTTGGTGTTCGGCCTTCACATGCTGACAATCCATGCATTGTGACACAAATAGTGCCACATCCTTCTTCATACCATGCCACCAAAAAGTTAAGCGTAGATCTTTATACATTTTCGTGCCTCCCGGATGCAAGGAATACTTTGCGAAATGAGCCTCGGTCAGTATTTCCTTCTTGATATCCTCGTCCTTAGGGACGCACAATCTTCCCTTGACACGAATAGTGTCATCTTCAACGGTAAAGTCTGACGCCTTTCCTGCTAGAATCAACTCGCGTATCTTCTGCAGAAACGGGTCATCCTTCTGAGCAATCTTAATCCTTCCCTGGAGACTCGGCTCAAGTTGTAACTGAGCCAACTGCACATTCTGTGGACGAATCCTGAACTCGATGCCCATCTCTTCAAGATCTCGTAGTACCTCTTTTGCTACTGTTAGGGACCCAACAAATTTCCGACTCAAGGCATCAGCTACCATATTTCCTTCACCCGGTGTGTAGGAGATTGTCAAGTCATAATCCTTGATCAATTCTAACCAACGCCGCTGCCTCAAATTCAATTCTTTCTGTGTGAATATATATTTCAGGCTCTTGTGATCCGTGAAGATCTCGCAGGACACACCATAGAGATAGTGTCGCCACAATTTCAACGCGAACACAATCGCCGCCAGTTCCAAATCATGTGTTGGGTAATTCTTCTCATGCTGTTTGAGTTGTCTCGAAGCATAAGATATTGTCTTCCCATGTTGTATGAGAACACATCCCAATCCAAGTCCCGATGCGTCACTGTAGATCTGAAATCCCTCGGAGCCTTTCGGAAGTGCTAAAATTGGAGCCGTGACGAGCCGCTGCTTGAGTTCTTGGAAGCTACTCTCACAGTCGTCCGTCCACTTAAATACGACTCCCTTCTGAGTCAGGCGAGTCAAAGGCGAGGCAATTCTCGAGAAGTCTTTCATAAATCTACGGTAGTACCCGGCTAAACTAAGGAAACTCCGTATTTCACTAGCTGATGCAGGCTGCTTCCAGTCCACAACTGCCTTAATCTTCTTTGGGTCAACGGCAACACCTTCTGCCGAAACAACATATCCTAGGAACGACACGCTGTCCATCCAAAACTCGCACTTGCTCAGCTTCGCATAGAGCTGGTTGTCCCGTAGCGTCTGAAGTACTTCCCTCAAGTGTTCGACATGAGTCTCCCTGTCTTTTGAGTAGATCAAGATGTCATCGATGAATACGACAACGAACTTGTCTAAGAACGATCGAAACACTCTATTCATTAAATCCATAAAAGCTGCCGGAGCATTAGTCAAGCCGAATGGCATGACCAAAAACTCATAATGTCCGTATCTTGTACGGAATGCTGACTTAGGAACATCTTCGGGTCTGATCTTCAACTGATGGTATCCTGAACGAAGATCAATTTTTGAAAACACGGTCGCCCCTTGTAGCTGATCGAATAGATCATCTATCCTTGGCAAAGGATACTTGTTACGGATGGTTGCCTTATTCAGTTCTCTGTAATCGATGCATAGCCACATCGTTCCATCCTTCTTCTTTACAAACAGCACTGGAGCTCCCCATGGAGATACACTTGGGCGAATGTATCCCCGGTCTAGTAATTCTTGTAGCTATACCTTTAGTTCCTTCAATTCTGCCGGAGCCATCCTGTACGGCGCCTTAGATATCGGACGAGTATCCGGAAAGGTGTCAATTGTGAACTCAATTTCTCTATCCGGCGACATCCCAGGTATCTCGTCCGGAAACACATCAGGAAACTCTGCCACAATTTCGGTCTGATTTGAGCCTACACTCTTCATTCGAGTGTCTTGGACAGAAGCGAGAAAGCCTTCACACCCCGAGTACAGCATGTGCCTTGCTGTAACTGCCGATATTACCATAGGTCCTTGGAACGCCGAACCGCACGAGTAAGAAAACTCTGTTTCTCCAGGTAGGCGAAACACAACTCTCTTATCCGTACAGTCGATCGTTGCATGACAGGCGCTGAGCCAGTCCATTCCCAATATGATATCGTACTCCTTGATGTCGAGTACAATTGCGTCCAAAGATAAAGTTTTGCCTCCAATCTTGATGTAGCCGTCCCTGCAAATCAAAGTTGCAGGCATATCTACTCCCGAAGGAGTACTAACACACAAAGCTGTCTTTAATTGAGTCATACAAATTTTATTTTTCGTTGCAAAATCAGAAGAGATAAAGCAATGAGTAGCACCAGAATCAAAAAGTACTCTTGCAGGTATGCCTTTGTACAGCAACATACCTGTTATAACATTCTCTGCGGTCTGGGCCTCTGCCTGAGTCAAGGCATAAACCCTTGCTTGGCCACCTTGTTGATTCGGTGCATTTCCAGTTGGAGCTGGCAAGGCTGGTGGCGCCTGGCCACGATGCTGGTTGCTGTGTTGGCCCCGGTTCTGATTGTTGTTATGCCCACGATAGTAATTATTGTTATTCCCATGAGGAGGATACTGGTTCTCTCCCTTAGTTCTGCATTCAAATGCCTTGTGATTCATTCCCCCACATTTGTAACACCCGACGCGACAATCCTCGCGACGATGATCAATTCGATTGCACCTGTTGCAACGCAGTTCCTGATACGGTCCTTTGTTATTGCCCGTATTCGGACGCTTAGGCACGTCATTTCTTCCTGCAGACCAAGGTCGTTTCTGATTGTTGAGTCCTTGGTTGCTCTACGTTGTCCCACGACTACCCGGTTGATGAAATCTCTCCATTTCGAGAGCTGTCTCGTACGCCTCCCGGTAAGACGTACATTTACGACTTAGAACATCCCGCTCCAGGCCTTCATTCAAGCCTTGCACAAATCTTCCTCGCTTGGCATTGTCATTCGGTAAATCACTTAAATGTGATAATTCAATATATGTGTTGGTTTAACTTGCATGCTTACGTTCATGCTTTATCTCTTGGAACATTCTTTCTATAGGTGTACATGAAAAGCCACTCAAACATTACACATTGCCTTATATTACACAATGCTAGCATAAGAGAAAATGCTATACAAGCCAAACACAAGCCATCACATTCAACATTACACATAAGAGAAAGAAAGCTAGCATGTAAAGCTATGTGTGTGTGTGTGTGAACATGGAGGTGTACATGAAAAGAGAAATCAACACTAGTTACACTACACATGGTATATAGGTTAATCATTTACATACACATTGCCTTATATTACACATGCATCAATCCATATATTTATATAGCTATATATTAGAGGAAAAATGACATGCATAATAGTGTATTCATCAAGACGTGTGTGTGTGTGTGTTATATGGATAGGAAGACAGTGATTAGGAACCTGTGTAAAATCTCAGGAAAATCATGTGTTAAATCTCAGATTGTGGCAAGGTGTATACAACTCTATGCATACAAACTGAAGGCTAACTCACTCATTTAACTACTACACATGAAGGTTCATCCCAACAATGTAACATGTTAGCATTATACAAAAATTGGCATAAGGATAGGGTTCACACATACACAAGCTTACACAAACACACACAAAGGCATAAAGGCTGATTTGTGGGCATGTTAAGGGCTAGTTGGGGGCTGTCCATGTGTGGGCTAATATAGGCTAAATGAGAGCTGTCCATGGGACTGGTTAGGGGCTAACATGGATTGGTTTTGGACTGCCAATAGGCATGGTTAAGGACAGGTATGGCTGTCTTGTACGGTGGATTGAGGACAGGTGTTAGGAGCTAATGGTGGCTGATTTAGGCTGTCCATTAGGGACTGGAATGTGGGGAAAATAAGGATTGATTTAGGACTGATATGTGGGGTTCCTATATGGCTGAATCTAAGGCCAATATAGGCTAAATATAGGACTAACAAGGACAGGTTTTGGGCTGCTTAATGGTGTCCTAATAGGGCTGTCATTTGGGGCTTATAGGACTGAATATGGGATTGGTTTGGGACAGTTTATAGGCTGTCCAAATGGCTAACAAGGTGGACTGTCCATATGGGTTTTCAGGGTTGCCAATAGACTGTTTATAGGGCTTTATTAAGACAGGAATTTAGGCTTGTGTGGACTGTTTCCAGGTTCAAATGAGTGTAAGGATTTACATGGTAATGAACTAACAAACATGTAGGAGAAATCAAGACACTCAAACATCAATTGAGTTCAGTCCAAGAAGGAATAAATGTCCAGAAATTTTCGTACAACGGGATTAATTTAATAGTATTTGTGGGAGAGGGGAGAAGTTTGGCAAAATTTTAGAAAACGGGACATCGTGCCAAGTAAGGTGGCGGTGGTGACGACATGGCAGATAAAAATGGAGGATGGAGGGGGACCGCCAAGTAGGTTGGCGGTGTGGGGGGGCGCCACCCCACTTGGCACGGAGGGGATGACTCGACGTCAGAGAGAGAAGAGAGAAGGAAGAGAGAAAAGAGCGGGAGAGGAGAGAGATAGGGAGCGCCAAGTAGGGTGGCGGTGGGGGGGCCGCCACCCCACTTGGCGCGGAAGGGGGGTGTGTTTCCCGAGAGGAAACAGGCTAAGGCGGGATTAACAGTGAGGGATAGAGAGAGAGAGAGAGGCTATAGAGAGGGAGAGAGAGAGGGAGAAAGAGAGAGGAGAGAGGCTAGAGAGAGGGAGAGAGAGGAGAGAGGTTAGAGAGAGGGAGAGAGAGAGAGGCTATAGAGAGAGGAAGAATTTGTCAGAGAGTCTGGAGGGAGAATTTCAGAAGAGGAGAGAGCGAGATTTGTCAGAGCAACGTTAACTGTCCTCGTAACGTTAAATTCACCGCCAAGTAGGGTGGCGGTATTAGTTACGTTACCCATTTATCCCTATAAAAATATATACATCTTAACAATTACAGTCACTCATTCACTCACTCTCCATTCACTCATTCACTCACTCTGAAATTCTTCCACTCCAGCAACATCAACTCGTTCACTCATACTCCCCACTAGTCCAACAAATTCCCCCACTCCAGCACCATCAACTTCTCTCCAGCACTTAAATAATATCATCTCTCCAGGAGTCTAACAAATTCTCCCACTCCAGCACCATCAACTTCTCTCCAGTAACAAATTCTTCCACTCCAGCAAGATTTTTTCTCCTCCGTCAGCCATAGTTTTTGTCATGCCCCGCTCCTGTAAGAGCGATCGTCCTCGCTAAGGCGTGATGCCGCACGAGCCTAGATGGCACTCGTACAAGGCAGTTTCATAACGGCCGATTACATCGGCGGCGACGGGGTCGTCGCACAGAAGTCCCAAGCAGATAAATTGAAACATGCAGCAAAAATTAGAACAAGAACACATGAACACAAGTCATTCAAAAGAAGCTCTTTATTGATATTGAATTCAAGATTACATTTGTGGGCGCTAGGCCAAATTACAATTTCTCTCATGCTCACTTTTCTCTTATTTTACAAGTCACTCTGCTCTCTCTCATCTCTCGATACAACTGCTTGAACCAGCGGAAGCTTCGGAAGGCGATGTCCATATATTATGTCTTGTATAAGTCTTCAGTCCACGCGGCCGTATGCTTCGAATCGCCAAGGAACTCCGTGCCTCGACGCATCCAAGCGAGCTCTACGCCACGAGCTTCTACCTGTGCCTGCACATAAAACACTGTGTGGGTGTCAGTACTCAACTGTACTGGTGGAGTGAGCTCCTCGTCCACCCATACAAAACCAACACGTTTCATTTACTTTGTGCAACATAGTCCATTCTTATCAATTGTCTTTCTATTCTTGCCTTAGGATCAATTTTTAGGACCGACGCCTTTGCATACTTGTGTCTAAGGACCATCCCGTGCTTGCACAACGACGTTAACTCATACTTTTGCCTTAGACCCTTCTCGTGCCAATAACGTTAACCTATCAAGTCGTGTTTGCCTTACGGCCATAATCAGAGACGCAACTACACGAAAGACTCCATTTCCTTGCCTCTAGACCTTTTTCGTGCTTGTATTGTCAACGCACCGACTTATACTTGTCTTTTGTGCCAAACTCTGGGACGTAACGACTCGGTCGTGCCATAACTCGATTCGTGCTTCAATATTTCCGAGGCAGCGCCTCCTCGCTTAGTCTCGCCTACACTTGTATTGTAACAACGCGGCCGTGCCTCATATTTCGAGGTCGTACCCAGCAACTCAACGTAACTTCACACAACTTACCCTACGGCCCTTCTCGACTTAACTCGCAACAGCTCAAGCCTAACTCATACAACTCTATGCCAACAACTTAACACTCGATTCCACATCTCGTGCCGAAGCACGCCGTCTTCGTTATAGCCAAATCTTAGGCCCAGACCTTGTGTTCTCTAACTTCATACATATCCAACTCAATCCAAAGGCACACACGCGGATTGTCGCCCATGCCGACACATCTATATGAAAGGTCACTGGCATTAACTAGCCATCGTGGACATAGCCTGGCATTCGGGACCATTGCACCGCCGATTGCGATCCTCGATGCAAGTCCCTGACCTATCGGTTGCCTATTACCCAGCTCAGCTATAACTTGTTTTTTCCTAGATCGAGTCGGTGCCCATGGCCCAGGGCTGCCGCTCGAAGAAACCATCGCCCTTGTCGACAAGTTGTCCATGACCACGCGCCTACGCTAACTTCTAGACTTAACGTAATGCATGGTCTCATCATCATCATTAAGCTACTTTGCTTTACTCTTTTCATACTTCCTTTGCAGAGCCCAAACCAGGGTTGCCTCGGCGACTGAACCACAGTTCCGACATATTTTCTCTCGGCGACAAACCATCGCTTAGACTTAACATTCTTTTAAACTCAGGGAACAGCAATCGCATAACCTTCCAACTTAACTTGAACATAATGTGTTTCCTAAGTATCGACCGATCGTGGCTAACTTTCTACTGAACCAACCGTAGCTCGTGCCTCTAAACTGACTCGTGTTCTACGCAACGCTGTCGCCCAAGTCATACCTCATATGACGGGCCTTGGGATCGTGGGACTAATTAACTTGACAACCGCAGAATGAGCGGGACCGCACTTGGAATGACTTAGGTCGACCGGCATAACTTTGCCTAACTTACTCAAGCCTACAACTTAACCCGAGGGACGAGCAAAAGCTATGCTAAGCCTTGCATTTTGGAAACGTGCATGCTTTATCGAGCATTTACGCGGGCGACGCCTATGACTTAGGCAAGTTTATAGTTTTGTGTCGAAGACCAACTTTCCTTCTCCCAAACCACGGGACAAAGGACCGAGTGTCATTTTCAAAGCACGCCGTGCACCAACTCTAGGCCGACCGTGGGACATTTTCCATGTTCTAACTCATTTCGACCCGTCGGGATTATTCCCTTAGCTATGTGGATTCGTCTCTTTTATTATTAAGCCTACTTGTGCAAGTTGAAAACACGATTTATTATGTGAAGGCAAAGATGAGGCAAGTTCACCGAAACTACCCCACCTGAGCGAGCTGTCGTCTTGACCGAGCGAGCCTTCGAGCAGCCGTTGCAGGGCTAAGGCCGAACACCGTCGGCGTTTCGATTCCTTCGATTGACTTTGCGGGACGGGACACTATATCATACACCACTAAGAACAAGTCTTGTCCTCGAGACTTTCCTGAAGGTAAGCTATCCTACCATTTCTATGGCCAAGACTTTATCGAGCCTAGACACGGGACTATAACAGTCGAGCGAGATACGACTACGCGTTTCCTTGAGTCCGAGCCACGCTCGTACTACTATCATTCTTTCTTTCAACACGATTTCGAATTCTCGACACTCTTCCATTTCCCAAGTCTTATTTCCATTCAACGTATCACTTGGCTGGATCGTACACGCATTCCAGGCATCCCCAAAATACATGCATTCAGCCAAGCCGTATGATAGAGAATTTGTCATTCTCACTCGAGTCGCATCGTACACATACCCAGGCGTCCCTGAAATATATACATGTCATTTGAGTCTCATGAGCAGGGTTTCCTACGTTCGTGATTCATGATATCCATTCAAACCAATCCTCCAGATCAATCTTTTCGATTGCTAACGCTTAAAACAGGGCGTCTCGCCTAACCGCTAGGCTATTTCTTTTCGAGACTAAGTCAATGTCAGGATTGGAATCATAGTTCCCCAACAATAATGCCAACACTGACCCCAATCCTAGGGACAAACCATAGTCGGTAGTACGGTGTTCTCTATCCAAGCTCGCGTCACTCAGATTTCTAAACATCGAGCATGATCGCCTATTCGCATCAATGCATTCATTACGCGTATTCGAATCCATTCAAATCACCAATTCTAACTAATTCATGTATTCGATCACGAGGTCATCTAGCTTTGACAATACGTTGTGCCCCAATCTCACGCGAGTCCGATTATCTACGGTGGTTCATGAATCACCATGCAATGCTCCCGCAGAATAATCATTCTCATCGGGGCGTAACTCTTGTTTGGGTTTAGACTAACTCATTCTCGATACGCGGATTGGACCTACTCAATCCTCAAATTCAATTCTTCAAGCACACAAATCCATTCTCGAGTCACCTTCGCATCAAACCACAAATTGAAGCACACAAATTGTCATGCCAAGCTAGGTCAATCACCCCCGCTGTATGAATCACCATACCAGCGCTCACGCGGAGTGATCGTCTCAAATCGGCACGACGTATGTGCGAGGCTGGAGTTGCGCTCGCATAAGACAAGAATGTCGAAGTTGTGGATATCGACGAAGCAAATCCAAACGTTTAATTTCATCCAAGCCGAGATTTCAATTTGATAGTCCGACCGTCATTCATTCAACTAGAAAATCCTCGAGCCAAGTTTATCTTTTCCTCGACACATTTCAACATTCTGTGTATAGCATCCATCGGAATAATGACATTTACACGATCGTCATTCGCCGAGTCAGAGTACCCCCGAGTTATCGCATATCGATCTTTGATACGCCTCAATACTATCGACGATATGCGTAACCTGACGATCTTCCTTTGCAACCAATTTCGAGTCGTGCGACTGATGCTATTGTCCGAACTGGATACTTCATAATTTTCTCGATATTCAAGATCAAGTTCGGTCGCTATTCCTCGAGCTCGTTTCAAGATCGTTGTTCGAAATTCTAGTCACATTTCATTTGCATCAATCCGATATCGTACGTACGATCCTCTAAGTTTTCTCGATCACGACCATTCATTTTCATTTATCGTTCCGAATTATTTTCTAACACGCGTTGCCTATTCTCAAGTTGTCTGAACGAGATGCTCGTTTGGAACATTCGAAGTCACGACCAACTAAGCGTGACGTGTTCTAAGGCTCTGCGCGATCGCATCGCCTCGCCGACGTACTCGTTATTATTTCTAATCCTCAATCTTCGCTCGAATGATTTCCAAGAAAATCCATACACCACTCGAATTTGAGCCATCCGCTCTAGCCTACAATTACGTTCACGTCATTCTCTAAAACATCCTTAGGATTCGTTCGACGAATCTCTAGCGTAATTGCTTACGTCGTATCGACGTACTAAGTTGTTCGCACTATTTCTTCGAAATCGAAGTCAATCCTCCGTGTACGCCTAAGTGTTAACTCGATAGTGTTCCTATCGATAGACACTCTAAGTGTAGCTCATTCCCGACCGAGCGGTACTTGATATCGCTCGTAATTCGTTTGCACCAAAAGGTCGAGGTGCGCGACACGCGACGCAACTTAGCCAAAAGGCCGTGCGCATGGCTATCTCGTACGGACTATATTCGAGTTTGCACGCTCAACTGCTAGGTCGATGTAGGACTATTTGGTCACGCACGCGACTTTGCTAACTTAGCATGTGTTCTCTATCGAGTCATGTTTAACATCGTTCGGCACAAAGGCCGTTGCCTATCGATGCGTTCAATTGAACGCTTGTACGAGCTTTTAAAAATATTTAGACTTATTGTATGGACATGCCGAGGGACAATCGAGAGAGAGCGCACACTTCTTTTTCCAATGACGAGCTTTCAAAACTGAGAAATTTGACGTGAAGTCCAAGGACGTAAAGCCGTACTCTGATACCACTATGTCACGCCCCGCTCCCGTAAGAGCGATCGTCCTCGCTAAGGCGTGATGCCGCACGAGCCTAGATTGCGTTCGTGCAAGGCAGTTTCATAACGGCCGATTACATCGGCGGCGACGGGGTCGTCGCACAGAAGTCCCAAGCAGATAAATTGAAACATGCAGCGGAAATTAGAACAAGAACACATGAACACAAGTCATTCAAAAGAAGCTCTTTATTGATATTAAATACAAGATTAAATTTGTGGGCGCTAGGCCAAATTACAATTTCTCTCATGCTCACTTTTCTCTCATTTTACAAGTCACTCTGCTCTCTCTCATCTCTCGATACAACTGCTTGAACCAGCGGAAGCTTTGGAAGGCGATCTCCATACATTATGTCTTGTATAAATCTTCAGTCCACGCGGCCGCACGCTTCGAATCGCCAAGGAACTCCGTACCTCGACGCATCCAAGCGAGCTCTACGCCACGAGCTTCAACCTGTGCTTGCACATGAAACACTGTGTGGGTGTCAGTACTCAACTGTACTGGTGGAGTGAGCTCCTCGCCCACCCATACAAAACCAACACGTTTCATTTACTTTGTGCAACATAGTCCATTCTTATCAATTGTCTTTCTATTCTTGCCTTAGGATCAATTTTTAGGACCGACACCTTTACATACTTGTGTCTAAGGACCATCCCGTGCTTGCACAACGACGTTAACTCATACTTTTTCCTTAGACCCTTCTCGTGCTAATAACGTTAACCTATCAAGTCGTGTTTGCCTTACGGCCATAATCAGAGATGCAACTACACGAAAGACTCCATTTCCTTGCCTCTAGACCTTTCTCGTGCTTGCATTGTCGACGCACCGACTTATACTTGTCTTTTGTGCCAAACTCTGGGACATAACGACTCGGTCATGCCATAACTCGATTCGTGCTTCAATATTTCCGAGGCAGCGCCTCCTCGCTTAGTCTCGCCTACACTTGTATTGTAACAACGCGGCCGTGCCTCATATTTCGAGATCGTGCCCAGCAACTCAACGTAACTTCACACAACTTACCCTACGGCCCTTCTCGACTTAACTCGCAACAGCTCAAGCCTAACTCATGCAACTCTATGCCAACAACTTAACACTCGATGCCACATCTCGTGCCGAAGCACGCCGCCTTCGTTATAGCCAAATCTTAGGCCCAGACCTTGTGTTCTCTAACTTCATACATATCCAACTCAATCCAAAGGCACACACGCGGATTGTCGCCCGTGCCGACACATCTATACGAAAGGTCACTGGCATTAACTAGCCATCATGGACATAGCCTGGCATTCGGGACCCTTGTACCGCCGGTTGCGATCCTCGATGCAAGTCCCCGACCTACCGGTTGCCTATTACCCAGCTCGGCTATAACCTGTTTCTTTCTAGGTCGAGTCGGTGCACATGGCCCAGGGCTGCCGCTCGAAGAAACCATCGCCCTTGTCGACAAGTTGTCCATGACCACGCGCCTACGCTAACTTCTAGACTTAACGTAATACATGGTCTCATCATCATTATTTAGCTACTTTGCTTTACTCTTTTCATACTTCCTTTGCAGAGCCCAAACCAGGGTTGCCTCGGCGACTGAACCACAGTCCCGACATATTTTCTCTCGGTGACAAACCATCGCTTAGACTTAACATTCTTTTAAACTCAGGGAACAGCAATCGCATAGCCTTCCAACTTAACTTGAACATAACGTGTTTTCTAAGTATCGACCGACCGTGGCTAACTTTCTACTGAAGCAACTGTGGCTCGTGCCTCTAAACCGACTCGTGTTCTACGCAACGCTGTCGCCCAAGTCATACCTCATATGACGGGCCTTGGGATCGTGGGACTAATTAACTTGACAACCGCAGAATGAGCGGGACCGCACTTGGAATGACTTAGGTCGACCGGCATAACTTTGCCTAACTTACTCAAGCCTACAACTTAACCCGAGGGACGAGCAAAGGCTATGCTAAGCCTTGCATTTCGGAAACGTGCATGCTTTATCGAGCATTTACGCGGGCGACACCTATGACTTAGGCAAGTTTATAGTTTTGTGTCGAAGACCAACTTTCCTTCTCCCAAACCACGGGACAAAGGACCGAGTGTCATTTTCAAAGCACGCCGTGCACCAACTCTAGGCCGACCGTGGGACGTTTTCCATGTTCTAACTCATTTCGACCCGTCGGGATTATTCCCTTAGCTATGTGGATTCGTCTCTTTTATTATTAAGCCTACTTGTGCAAGTTGAAAACACGATTTATTATGTGAAGGCAAAGATGAGGCAAGTTCACCGAAACTACCCCACCTGAGCGAGCGGTCGTCTTGACCGAACGAGCCTTCGAGCAGCCGTTGCAGGGCTAAGGCCGAACACCGTCGGCGTTTCGATTCCTCCGATTGACTTTGCGGGACGAGACACTACAGTTTTTTCTTGATGGATCGCAGTCTAAGAGTAATATGCTTGCATGGAGGTAATGTAAATGGTTTAGAGTACGAAGGTGGAGAAACCCAAATTTTTTCTACTTATCCAAGTATTATTTTTGAAAATCTACGTAACCTTATTATCGAACGTTGTTCTATCAATTATGAATTTATTTTGAAATCTGTTTTTGGTTCTAGATGTTTTTTAGTAGATGGCGACGAAGCATAGAATTTTGTTGTTGAGATTAATTCACAATCACGATATATAAATATATTTGTCATTCAAGTATCACAAGCATTTGATAATAGAAATAGTGAATATTTTTTTAATTTCCAGCATGTTAGTCAGGGTGCTAGTTCTTCCCTACCAACTTTTCCTATTTTACAAAAAAATCAGTCATCTGATGAATATGACCATAATAATGATGATGATACTGAAGATGACGATGACGATGGAAATAGTGATGATTTAATTGAAAATGTAGATCATGAGGTAGATGATATTGATAATGCAATTACTTCTGAATTATTTATCGGAAAAGAATTTTCTAGTCGTTCTAAATTTAGAAGTTTCATAAGTAATGTAGCAATTCGACACAATTTTAGTTGTTCAGCCAATGTTATGAATAATGCTCGTGGAATTATATATAATTGTGATCAACCGAATTGTAATTGGAGAGTATATGCCAAACCGATTGGATCTGGTGAAATAGTTAAGATTGCTAAATTAGACAGTCGACACTCTTGTTTAGGTGGACTTACAATCGGACGTCATCGACTAGCTACCGCTGCATGGGTGAAAACATGTGTAATTTATATAATCAGAGACAATCAATCTTATAGTGCATCACAAATTGTTAAAGATATATATAGGGAACATCGTGTGCATATTACTTATTCCAAAGCTTGGAGAGCTAGAGAGATGGCATTAGCTGAAATAAATGGTAGTTACATAGAGGCATATGCTAGTCTTGAGGAGTATGGTTTTAGAATTATGGAGACGAATCCAGGTAGTAGATGTTTTCTTAAAACCACTGAAAATAATAGGTTTCAAAGAATTTTTATTTGTTTTAAGGCGTGCATTGACGGTTTTTTAAGGGGCTGTTTACCGGTTATTAGTACTGATGCTACATTTCTTTCATCTAAATTTCAAGGTATCTTATTTATTGCTTGTGCTCACGATCCTAACTATCAGTTATATCCTATTGCTTATGCTGTTGCTGAAAGTGAAAATACTGATTCTTGGTCTTGGTTTTTAAACTCTTTTAGAACATCATTTGAAAGTTATTTTAATGAATGGAGTAGAATTTCATTTATTTCTGATAAGCAAAAGGGCTTAATACATGCTATGCGTGAAACCTTTCCAGAATTCCTCACTTTTTTTGTATACAACATTTTAAAAAAAACATGAAACAAGTTGCGAAAGAAAGAACATTTCAAAACTTGTTAGACTCGTTTGCTAGATCATACAATCAAACAGATGCTGAGATCTTGTTTGAAATAATTAAAGTCGAGAATGTAATGGTGTACAATTAGCTTATTGGTGTGAACGATAAAAATCATCGTTTTGAACATTGGATAACAGCATATGCTCCGTGCCCTAGATTAGATATTAATACTTCTAATCTTGCTGAATGTTTTAACAACTGGATTAAGAGATTACGAGATAAACCAATAACAACACTCCTCGATAGTATCAGAGCAAAGATTATAACACTTCATGACAAGAATAGGAACATTGTTGAAAATCTAGACACATATTATTGTCCAAAGATGTTAAATACTGTGGCCCGTATCAACAGAGAAAGGAATCATCTAGAAATATTAGGAATTGATAGCAATACATACGAAGTAGTAGATCGTTCAACAAGTAGAACATATATTGTACGATTAGAAGACAGGACTTGTACATGTTGTAGGTGGTACCATACTTATATACCATGTGTACATGTATTTTTTGTGTGTAGATATTCTAATATAAATATTCAAAGTTTTTATCATGCACTATTTTCTACGGAGAACCTGCGAAGTGTATATGAACCAAAAATGGAACCAATTCCAATTCCCTACAAGATTCAAGCACCTTTGGTAAGAGGAGAAATTGGAGTGCCAGACGTACGACGCAAAGCCGGAAGACCGAAGAAGAACCGCATCCAATCCCGGGAAGACAGGACTAGAGAACTTTGTTGCTGTAATTGTGGTGTGATGGGGCACAACCGAAGGAGATGTACAAGTCAGCCAAGAGAGTAAAGTATAATTGTAAATGTACTAAAAAATATTGTACTGGCCTAACATTGTTACAAATTATACTTGCAAATAATAAAATTTGACGAACTTGGTTTCATTCCAAACTTACAAATATTGTCTTAGCCAAACATTGTTACAATTCAGACTTGCAAATAAGAATAAAAACATTCTATCTAGACCCCCGGCCCCTTACGGCAAGTCGTTTGTAATTTACTCGTTCTCCAGGTCTAAGGCCTAGTCGGCTTCTCCGCCCTGCTGTATCTTCTAGCTCCTGCTCGTCTTCCTCCTCTTCTTCCTCATCCTCATCTCCATCCTCATCCTCCTCCATCGCTTAAGTTTGGGTAGGTATCGGGGCTGATGGGGTGGAATAAATTTGTGTAAAGAAATCCATGTCTGGGTAGACATATGCTGGTGCTGGTGAGTATTGCTGGTGAGTACTGCTATCTCCAGCGTACTGGGTAGACATATGCTGGTGCTGGTGAGTATTGATGGTGAGTACTGCTATCTCCCCTGTAATAGGTAACCCTAATTTATTTGCCACATCCCATAACGTGATAGTCATCTCGCCAACAGGAAGTTGAAATATGTTTCGTTCAGGCCACCATCGCTCAACAAGACTTAAAATTAGATGCACATCATGTGTTAAAAATTTAATCTCATCTAAATAATGGAACCCAAATGAGCGCACCAAAGCCTTCTGTGCGCTGTTTAACTCCCATGTGCTATAGTTTCTCTCAGTCCGCCAATTTCCATGTTCCCGCGTTCGTAATTTAAGACTATGATCATATAACTACAAATAAAATATTTAAATTATGTTACAACTACGTTTATGTGAAATATTACTTACTAGCAAGTCAAACATTTTCAAATATATCTTTTAATTAAATATTTACCTTTTCATCAAATATCTGTGTAGATATGTGATTTACCCGTTCCTGTCTGATTTTGTCAGTCGTTGGTCCACCCGGGATGCGTCCGTCGTTTTGATTAGCCATCTGAAAAAATAATAAAAAATTTACAAATATATCAAACATATTTGTTACAAAATATTAACAAGAACTAAGAGGAGAAGTTGTTTGCTTACACAAAGAAAATGAGGTCCTGCTTACAAATAGAAGGTTGGTTACACAGAAGAGGAGGAGAAATATTTGGGAGGGAAGAAACTCTCGGATGTGCTTGCTGGAGTGAAGTGAGGAGAAGGAAGAAGAAAAAACTTGCATTTCATTAGGGAGATGGAACGGTCTCCAAAAATGTGCACAGTCTACGAACAACACGGTCTCCCAACACATTTTCAAAACACGGTCTCCCACCTCTCCCTATTTCACACTTTTTCTCCGTATCTACCACCAGCTATTAACTCTCCTCCTACTGGCCTATCTGACAAATCCTTATGGGTCTAACCTCTCTCCTCCCTCTCTCTCTCTCTCCCTCCCAACCTAGCCATCCCCCCTCCCCCCTCTCTCCCTATATCTCCCTCTCTCTCTCCCTCTCTATAGCCTCTCTCTCTCTCTATCCCTCTCACTCTGTTAATCCCCCCAGCCTGTTTTCTCTCGGGAAACACCCTCCCCCCTTTCCGCGCCAAGTGGGGTGGCGGCCCCCCCCCCACCGCCACCCTACTTGGCGCTCCCTCTCTCTCTCTCTTCTCTCTCTCATCTCCCGCTCTTTTCTCTCTCCCTTCTCTCTCTTCTCTCTCTCACTTCTCTCTCCTCTCTCTGAGTCATCCCCGCCCGCGCCAAGTGGGGTGGCGCCCCCCTCCACCTCGCCACCCTACTTGGCGGTCCCCCTCCATCCTCCGTTTCCATTCGCCACGTCGTCACCACCGCCACCTTACTTGGCACGATGTCCCATTTTTTGGAATTTTGCCAAACTTCTCCCCTCTCCTACAAATACTATTAAATTAATCTCGTTGTACAAAAATTTTTGATAAATGTCAATTTCTAAATACAATTACATAGGAAAAACTAGGATTGAAATCAACATTCAGTTTAATCATTGAAACAGTCATTCGATTCTCAGTTATCAGGATAATTAGCAAATCAGTGTGGCAGTGCATTAGAATAGTGTGTGTACATGACATGAGGGTGGCCTGTGCTCAGGTTTTAACATCTAATGACAGTTCCAGTTTTCAGTTTTCAGTTTTCAGGCTCAGTTCAATTGCAAACGAACCAATCTCCATTTTTTTAACAACCAAATCTCAGTTTGAAGAACCATTCGACAGTTAAAATAGGAAGAACAGTTCATTTGATCATTCCAATTTCAGTTCAAAACTGGGATGTCAATTCAGGTATTTAGAATAGGAATCAATCCCAGCTTAGGATTGACAGTTAAAATATGAATCAAATAACAGTGTCATATAACTACTAGCCAACCCAAACCAATGTGTACTAATACGTATATAAAATCAAAATGACAATTCAATATACCAGTCAATACACAATTTCGAATTCAGTTTGAAGAAAGAGAAATGGAAATTAATTCACAAAATGAAGGTAAGTATCAGTTTACATACAGTCCAACTTAGTGCTCGAATTCAACACAAATCAAGGAATCAAACCCTAGACTACATCTAGCATGCAAACAACAACTAACTAACATGTTAGCATCTAATTTAACTCAGCAAAATGAATTTAAACCTATATTGTACAGAGTAAACTCTGATACAACTCTCGGTATCAGAAAATTTGGGGAAACATGAAATTAATGAATCAAAACATATAATTATTGCAAGAAATTGGTTGGTAATTGTTCTAGCACATGTGTACGTGTCATGGGGTCACCTCGTGTCCAACCAAGTCGACACGTTTGTGTCCACGACACTAAAACACACACAGGCACGAACTGTGCACTGACGGTGTCGTGCACGCGTTCGTGCAAGTCTAGGACACGACACGACACGAATCAAACCTCGTGCTCGTGTCTAGGGTTAGGGGGAACATATGTCTAGAGGTTCGACATCCTGATTCGTGTCCTCGTCGTGTCAGGACTGGACACGAAGTGGGTATCCGAACCTTCGACAGAACGCGTACAGCACAGTGCAAATCGGGTTCGATTGGGATTTCTCCCAACCCACTCGATAACTCCTCCTCAAACTTCATGTGTGTCGTGTCAGTCATGTGTCCAAGGTGTCCAGCAAGTATCGTATCCAAATGTGTCGTATACAGTGCAAACGACGTGTCCAACAGCAGGGCAGCCGCACGCGGCGTCGTACTGCGTGACCGTGTCAATTTTTGACACGAAAACAGCATGGATTCATGCTCAGATCTTATGGTTCGTGATCCAGACATAAAGGGTTACAAGACTATTCAATTAGTTTTCAAAAATATGTGGATTCAATCCACTCAAGCATTTCATCAAACACCTAGATTCTAGAACTGATATGTGTCCGATACGGACACGAAATGAATGTGACTCGACACAAATCCAATACCTACGGCTAGGGGACACCTAGGGCTTCCTATTCATGCAAAGAAATCGAAAATCTATGAAAGGAATAGGAAGTTACCTATATGTACAATTTGCATGAAAAAGCTTCAAAAGAGGGGTGGTTCTTCTTGCTAGCTAGCTCCTCCAAATTGCTCTCCAACTGGGATTGGCCTCCATGAACAGTAGGAAAATAGGATTTAGGTCACCATAGAAGAAGTTTGAATAAAAAAGGATTAATATTGATCAAAATAGGAAGATTTTCAATGGAGACAAACCTTGTTCTCTAGAAAATGAAGGGATGGATAAAAGAGGCAACTAAATTTGAGAGGGATTAAATAGTGATGGGGGAATCCCTAGGCTGGTCATAAATGCTAGGGTTAGGGTTTTGGGGAAACAATCTAAGGGCTTTCATTCCATCTAGTATATTCAATGGTCAAAATCTAGGTTTTCCTTCTAGTCAAGTTGCATCCTATTCATTCTAACTAATCATGAGTTAACCCAACCAATACTAACTAGACTCAATGTGGCTCACTAGACTAGCTATGACTAATCTAGGTTAGGCTAATCTAAACCACATAGAAATTAATTAAATAATATTTAAATCACACCATTCAAATAAATCATTTTAAATTCCTAATAAAATATATTAAATTCAAATAATTCAAAAATGATAAAAATACCCTCAAACTAAAAAAATGATAAATGAAATACCCTAATCACATGGCTAGGCTCTAGGGTAGACAGTCTCTACGATTTCACTAGCAAAACACCAAAATCATAAGTCGTGATTTTAAATAATTAAAAATCACCAAAAATCATAGTATAAAATAAATATCAATAAATAATAATTATAACTACAAAATTTCAAAATTACCTTCATTTGGAAAACTGGGTGTTACAGTAACTTCCGTGGAGTCCACATCGACAATATTGGTTACAAGAGGTAGCTCGTCCTCCTGTAATCTTTTTCGTCAACATCAAAAGTATCTCTAGCTTTAGTCTTGCATACTGTCCACCAGTCAGACTTCGTTGCTCCCCGTCTCGGATAAGCTGTGAAGTACACGAGTTGAGCCTGAGTTGCTAGGACAAACGGTTCGTAGCCTTGATATCTACGCTTGTAGTTTATATCCACAAGACCATGCTTGTCAATTTTCCAACCTTGATTTTCAATCGGATCGAACCATTCACACTTGAACAACACGATCTTTGCAGGTTCTCTGCCATTATTATATGACAACTCCATAATCTCTCGCAAGATGCCAAAGAAATCATTTCATGGATCGACGTCTTTGTAGTTCGAAGACTTGATACACAAACAACTGTTTTTCGTGGAATCAAGATCCAGAAAGCTGTCTCTGATCGGAGCATTTGTCGACTTGAACCGAAAGCCATTGACACAGTAACTTGGCCATATTTTAACAAAAGTAATTGGTCCCTTGACAAGAGTTCTAATTAATTCAATCTTGGGTGAAATTAGACGATCGACCTAAATATCAAAGAAGAGATAATAAGTTATTTATTGCGCAGTTGCATTAGAAGAGGCCAGTAATTATCGAGCTACTTACATATTCGCTCAACCAAGAAGGAAAACGACGTCTTATTTCTTGTTCTAATGCTTCTTCTGTTAGGTAGGGTCTAACCAGCCTCAACTCATCATTATATGTACTGGAAAACAACGAAGCAACCGCCTATTAGTACAATAATATTAGCTTATACTATTACATTGAGATGACGTAAACTCATTATTCCTTACTTACCTCTTTAGCTTCTCTACTTCATCCTCGTCGCAATTGAGTAATACATACAACTAAGCAGCCCTTAGCTCTTCGTCATTCAAATATCTCTTCTTCATTTTCCCCGAAGGCTTTTCGGACGCATTGAATACTTTCAGTATTCCATCATTAAATTCTTGATATCCGTCGTCGTTTCTCGGAGCCTTCGTTCTATTCGTAGCAACATGAGGTTTGAAATAGAAGGAGCAAAAATTTGTAATCTTCTCGAGAATATAGGCTTCATAAATAGAACCCTCGACCCGAGCCTTATTTTTTACCTTTTTTAGGTGATTCAAATGTCGCTCGAACGGGTACATCCATCGATATTCGATGGGTCCACCAACACGTGCCTCGTAGGAAAGATGAATCGAAAAATGCTCCATAGAGTCAAAGAATCCAGGAGGGAACACCCTCTCTAGCTTGCACAGTGTTACCGTAATGTCCTTCTCTTGCTTTTCTAGACGATCAACGAGCAATTTCTTAGAACAAAGGTCCCTGAAGAATATGCTAAGCTCCGTCAATGGATCCCAAACTGCCTGCGGTAAGAATTCCCGAAATACAATCAGAATTAACCGCTCCATGAATACGTGACAATCATGGCTCTTCATACCTGTCAGTTTGTTCTCCTTGAGGTCGACGCATCTTCTCAAGTTCGAAACATACCCATCTGGAAATTTCAGACCTTGAATCCACCTACAAAGCCTCACTTTATCCTCCTTCTCCAGTGAAAAAATTGCCAGGCTGCTTCAACTTCCCATTCCCGTCCTCTATCAAATACAATACAGGACGTCTAAATATTTCTTCCAAGTCCAATCTAGCCTTTGGATTGTCTTTCGTCTTCCCCTTTACGTCCATTACAGTATTAATTATGTTGTCAAACATATTCTTCTCGATATGCATGACATCAAGGTTATGTCTAATCAGATTGGTGCTACAATATGGAAGATCCCAGAATATACTCCTCTTCGTCCAGTTATGAGTGCGACTAAATCCGTCACACTTGTAGCCCATAGCAGGCTGTCCAATAGCTCTTGGTAAATCTTTTACCTCTTTCTATATCGTGTATCCGGGCCACCTTGGCGGGGGATTAGCCTTCTCAATAATGCCAGCACGAAAAGCATTCATGTTCCTCCGGTACGGATGATCCTTCGGCAGAAATTGTCGATGACAATCAAAGAAGCATGATTTGCCTCCGTATTTCAAACGAAAAGCCTTAGTGCTGTCCAAACAATACGGACATGAAAGACGACCATACGTGCTCCATCCAGATAACATTCCATAGTGTAACACCCAGTTTTCCAGAAGAGGGTAATTTTAAAATTTTGTAATTATATTTATTGTTTAATGATATTTATTTCATATTATGATTTTTAGCGATTTTTAATTTCTTTTTAAACTATTTAAATTCATGACTTATGATTTGGTGTCTTGCTAGTGTTCATTTCCAGACTGAGGAGTATTTTAGTCATTTTTGTAATTTTAAGAATTATTTGGGGTTATTAATTATTATTTAGATTTAATAGAATTTATTTGAATTTTTGGGAATTTTTGGGATTTATTTTGGCATTGTTTGGACTAGATTGATTTTTGGCTAGTTTGGACCCATGTAGATCAACCTAGGAGCTAACCCTAGTTAGTATGAGCTTGGTTAGGATTTGTGACTCTAGTCTAACCTAGCCTAACCTATGGTTTAGTCATTAGAACCTATTTAGCTATAGAAATTAGAAAGCCATAAGCCATGACTTATGACTTAGAGTCCTTATTAATCAAATAAACCATAACTCATGTAACTAAGCCCAAAGCCCATTAGTTAAGTGCCCAAACCCTAACCCTAACATTTTGTCCAGCCAACCTAGGGATTCTCCCACTATAAAACCCCTCCTATATTTTAGGGCTAGCCTCTTTCTTAGGGTTTATCCAAAGCTTTAAGGAAAGAGGTGATTTCCATCTTTAGAAATTCATAATAAATCCATTTTAAATCCTTTCTTCCCCAAACAAATTTCATTAGGACCTAAAATCAATGCTCTTGCTGTTGGTATTGGTTATTTGCAGGGAAACAACAATTTGTGAGAGTTTGGGTGGCTTGAGGAATCTCTCTATTTAGTTTTTTGTGAAGGCTTGTTCATCAATAGGTAACTTCCTATTTCCATCATAGAATCCTGAAATTATTGCATGAATAGGGAGCCCTAGACCTACCCAAACTATAGGAATAGGAATCCCTAGGTTTTTGTGTCGTTTCGTGCCCTAACAGGACACGTATCAGTGTCCTGCTCCTTGTGTTTGTGAAAATTCCTCACTAAAACTTTTTGTGATATTTTCGAAATGTTTTTGAATGTAATTTTGCTTTTCAGTGTCGCTTACTCATTTCCATTGCTCTGAGCTCGAATCGAGTCTGTGTCGAGTCGATTGGACACGCGTGCACACGCTCTCGCGCGCGCGCGCGCACAGCCATAGTAATCCCCTGCATCTCGGGGTCTCTTCTGGACACGACACGCATTTGTTGGACACAAGATTTTATGGGAGTCTCGAGGCACCCACTGACATGCCATGTGTCAAATTTTGTGGGTCCACATGGCGTGTCGAGGAAGAAATCCTCGACGTACTGGATTTTGCCTGTACAGTGCGCCTGTGTTTTCGTGCACTGATACGCGTGTGTAAATCAGACACGACGACACGAGGACACTGTGCAGACACATAGACATGAACACCTAGACCTAGTCGACACTGGGATACGAGCACAAGGTCTGTGTCGTGTCGTGTCACGTGCACGAGCTCAATGAACACGAGCACGACACTATTTTTTTCCCACTGTCCAGTTTTGTGTTTCTGTGTGTAAATTCCTATTTTAATTATTTTAATTCATGATTTCATTGGCTATTTGGATCCTAATATTAATGTATAACTTGTGGTAGATCATGTTTATACATTAGATTAGGTTTTGATTTGGATTTTGGTTTTGTAATGGGAGTTTGAACTGTCCCTGATACTTGAACTGACAGTGAAGCCCTGTGGTTTCCAACCTGTTTTTAATTTCCTGTTCTTCTATGTTTCCAATAAAATTTGATCCCCACATGTTACCTATCATGTTAGCTAAGTATGTTAATTCGATATTTGAAATGGTATGGTGTGTTATGGGAATTGGCAGGTGGGTTGGTTGATTTCAATAACTGATACATATGTTCTATGCATTGACTGAACTTGAATTAGTTCCTGTTTAGATTATAAATAAAGGTTGGTTTGAATGTAAAAATGTTGGACTGAATGTATTCTTAACTGTGTTACTTTCCAGTTTTCCTTTTTCCTGAGAATTGATGGACTGTTTGGGTTCCCATGTTGAACCTGAGAATGGAGGTTGATGTATGGGATGGCTGTCCAGTTTGCAGATGTTGTAACAAACCTGGATCGAATTCCTATCCCCAGGATCATACAACCTGAGTTTTCTTTGATTTGAGTTCACTGTGCACACATACACATTCCTGTCATGTATTTCCTGCACACACACAACTGACACTGTTTTGAGTTTGGTGTTGATCTTTTTAACTAAGGTTAAATCTGGAAAGCATGAACTGCTGTAGGCTTCGAGATTAGCAACTGTGGTTTTGGTTATGTTGGCTTGAAACCTGGGAAATTGAGTCTATTATGAACTAATTCCTTTCTTCTTCTTTTTAAGTTGTTGTTCAATTGATAACAAACCTGGTTTGTTGTTAAGCTAAGTTTTGAACCATAGACTGAAACATGGAATTCCTCATTCAATGTAAACTGAGTTTAAATCCTTTGATAACCTTATGATTCAAATGTATTAACTGATCAACCTGGGAATGTATTGTGTACTAATTTGGGTTAGTAAAACCTGAGAATCAATGTAATTTTTCCTTGGTCAATGATTTCATGATTGTTCTATTACATTCGAATTTTATTGTCCATTTCCCTTTTTCCTAAATCACTGAAACCTTCTCATTCAGTCCTATTTTCCTATTTTCTTTCCAGTTTTTCTCTATCAACTTTGACATCAAATTTGATCCATTTTGTTCACTGTTAACAGCATGTTTTTTTACTCTAATGAATGCTCCTATAGGTTCACTAATAGTATGTGGAATTTGGGGTCTAACTGATGTGGTTTGGTTAATATTCTGTGAAGGCAAATGATTGGACTGAAATTGGATTTTGGGAGGGGGAAACTGTCAACTGATTTCTGGGTTTTCTTCACTGTTTTACAGGACACACACACACACAGTCCTATTCACTGTTACAGCTACACACACACTGTCCTCCTCTTCACTTATTTAAATTCCTGCATGAGCATATGATCACTGTTGTATTATACACACACACACCTTCTCTCCTATTTCCTGTTTTCCTCCTGCACACTAGTCTACACATTTCCCTGTTTACATACTGCCCCTCATTCACTGTTAGTATTTCCTGCCCATGTATATGTGATAACTGTTTGGTATAGCACACACACACAGCTACACACACACACAAGTACTGTTGTACATTGCTCTCACATAGCCCTCTCTTGTTTTGCCCTATCACACACACATATTTACTCATGTCCCTATATGCCTACCCACAACTCTCATGCATCATGACACAAACACACTTTAGCATATATATGTGACACCCTTGAACATTTTCCTTTTTTCCCTTTCTCTACATGTATATATATATGTATTCTATATATTAGATTGTGTGGTATGGCTATATAGGTATGTGTGATATGTATTTAGTAGCCTATAGGCTATGTATATTTTAAGTTAGATTTTAATATATCTTTATGTGTATTAATTTAAGTATAGATATATTGTCATGTGTGAAATGTTATGGTTTGGTTGGTTCATTAGGCATGGTATTGCCTAATTAGCCTATGGCCTATCTGTGTGTCAGTGTAGAGTCTGGTTTAGAACTGTGTAGTCTTGTTAGACTTAGAATAGGCTAGTTAGACTAGTATAGACTAGTTTGACTTAGGTTTGACTTGGTTGACCTAGTTTGACTCCTAGGGTTGACCAGAGTTGACCAAGAGTTGACTTTGGCCTAGATTGACCTAGAATCATGTAGAATGCATAGTAAGACTTTATTATATCATTTTAGACTTGTTGTGACTTGTGCTGTTCTGATTAGGAGCCAAACACCTCTCCTCGGACAGTACATTTACTTCAGACATTCAGATACGAGGCGAGTACATTCTCTGATCATTTCATATCATGTTTAGAATTATTTTCCTGCTTTAAATTACTTTACTTGATACTGTCACGTTGGTCACACGGATTGGTACTATATGGATCTTTTCATGAGATGTTATCCCCCTAGGGAGCATCGGATACAGCATATTTTGTGCGTTTCACGAATCATCACGTATCTCTATGCTTCCTCTGATTCACGAACCGTCTGTGACACATGTACTCTCATGTTCACAGAGCCCCCATGAATCACCTTCACGTACCACTCATTTTATGAGCCATGTGAAGTTTCACGAACCTTAACATAACTTGAACGGATCCTTGTGTATTGATTGGGGTTGGGGGAGTAGAAATAGACATGTGAATATTATCCAAGTAGCTGTAGTCATGAATCACTCTCTTAGCTGTAGTCATGAACCTCCTATGCCATTCACATGTTTATATTTTACTCTGACTCACTAGTCACTATTAGCTCTCTACTTATAGTAGATATTTCCATTACAGTTTTCTCTCTCTGTTTACATACCGCATTTCTTCAGTATCTATATCTTACTTTATTGCATGATTATATTTTCTAACCTGCTATGAACTGTTGAGATGTACTGTACTCGCTCCTGTCCTGACTGGACCTGTTGAAAATATTACAGAGGACGATGAGGAGGCCTGGGAGGATACCTTCTTCGGATAGCTCTAGCTGAGGACATCACCCCACTGCCTAGACTAGTTTAGTTAGGCCTTATCTTATTTTCATGTTGTCTTGAGACTGTTTAGCTAGATTTTACTTCTGTTCAGAGATGTTGAATTGTATATATTCTTTCTTTCTGTAAGCTGGGATATGTACTCTGGATATTTGCTGGGATATTATCTTAGACTTTTCTATCTTCAGTATTTCCTTGAGTTCTATATCATATCGTGTTTTCTTCTTCCTTAGTTGTGATTGAGTTCATTTACTGCTTAGTATTATATTGCTAGATGTATGTTGACCTAGGACAGCGTTCTACCACCGACACTGCGGCGTAGGCTGGGCGTTGTGACGTTCTCGTACCCTCACAGTGGGTGCGGGTCGTGACACGTTTTTAGTGGTGGCCCATGCAGGTCAAGTTTATGTAGTGGTATTCGAACTAGAGTATCACTACAGCCTGCAGTAGGATTAGGATACATATTTTGAAGGTACTCAATCACAGTTAGGATTCCTTGAAAGATTCCTGGGACGACCCTTGAGAATCTTATTTAAACTTCAATTTAAATCATTACCCTTGCTTTGTTGCTCTCACTCCTTGATTATCGAATTTGATTTTGTTGGATTGTTGTTGATTTGATTTTCCCATCGAGATGAATTTTTATGGCCCGAGTTACGATATTTTTCTGATAACATATGTCGACGGGAATACAGGGATGGTAAAACATCTACTTGGTTATGGAACCTAGAGTTTATCGCAGCTATATTAGCTGGCGTGGCGAAAATATAGAGACCTGACTTCGGATGTACGTATCTTGGTTATGAGATTTAGAATTCCTCGCAGCTATACTAGTCGACATAGCGAGAATTCCAGACGACATGATTATAGAGGTACATGCCCCTGTTATGGACTCTACCGTTTATCGCAGCCTTGCTTACTAGCGTGGCGAGGACTCTGAGTATCATGATTTTTGGACAGACACATATGATTATCAGATTGTATCATGGAAAGGTTCTTAAATATATCGTCTCTATCTTCATCCCAGTTATTATAATTTGTTTCCATCATTAAATAATTTAGGAGTAGAGATCTTTTAGCTTTATAGAGCTTATGCATATGTAGTTCTTTCTTAGTGTGATAATTTGATGACTTGTGATTAGGCCCTTATCTTAGGAATGTTAGTATAGCCTGGCTTTAAATAGTGATTCTTGTAGCTAGTTCTCCTTTGTTGATATTTGCTAGTTTTCAGCCTTGATGATTGATTTATTTTTTTCTTTTCTTTTCTTTTTCTTTCAGTATGGCACCCATGACCCGAGCCCGTCGCCTGAGAGCAGCTGCAGCTACTGAGAGTGTGCCCCCACCTCCTACTATTCAGGAGGTAGTTATCCCTCTATCGGATCAGGGGGTGGTGGCACATCCTGCCATTGAGGAGATGGTGGTAGCCTCGCCAGAGAGTCTTCCTTCATCTCCTATCGTTCAGGAGAGAGCTACGAATTTGCTCGAGACCGAGAGCCCTTCCCTACCCTCTGTACTCCATACTGCACCACCCGGAGGTTTGCTACTTGATGCAGCCCAGGTGTTTGCATTTTTTCCAAGAAAGGTTGATGGAGTCACAGAGAGTTCATGAGGAGACCATGAGGGAGCAAATCCAGAGGTTGCTACGTCTGCGGGACTCTGTGCTTCTAGGAGGAGAGCCTAGCTCCAAGAGGGCGAGGAGCAGTACCCAGTCCTACCCAGAGTTTGAGGAGTACCCATTTATCCAGCCTATATCATCATACCCAGCCCAGTCTCCTGTCCAGCAGAGGCCAGCTGAGCCGGAGCCTATCTGTGCCTACTGCAAGAAGTCTGGACACAAGTGGAACAACTATAGAAAGAGACTAGGATAGTGCCTAATCTGTGGTTCAGCTGCACACTGGATGCAGCACTGCCCTGCTATACCTGCCCCAACTAGGGCCCTGCTTCCAGGAGGGAGTTCTGGTTCTCAGACCTAGCTGGAGGTGAGTTTTGACCTAACCTTAGTATTCCTTTTTGAGAATTTTGATGCATCCCTTGCTTGTATGTTTTGATACCTTATGATTGCCTAGTACTGTAGCATGGTTGGTATAACTAGATGAGACCCCAGACTGATATTGCATGCCATGACCCCATAGGTTACACTTTTCAACTGTATGATTTAAGATAGATTCTGAGACTATGATTGCTGGGGGTTTAACCTCGAAGGCCTGCTACCATCTTAATTTCGAGGACGAAATTTTTATAAGGTGGGTAGGATTGTAACACCCAATTTTTCAGAAGAGGGTAATTTTGAAATTTTGTAATTATATTTATTGTTTAATGATATTTATTTCATATTATGATTTTTAGCGATTTTTAATTTCTTTTTAAACTATTTAAATTTACTACTTATGATTTGGTGTCTTGCTAGTGTTCATTTCCAGACTGAGGAGTATTTTAGTCATTTTTGTAATTTTAAGAATTATTTGGGGTTATTAATTATTATTTAGATTTAATAGAATTTATTTGAATTTTTGAGAATTTTTGGGATTTATTTTGGCATTGTTTGGACTAGATTGATTTTTGGCTAGTTTGGACCCATGTAGATCAACCTAGGAGCTAACCCTAGTTAGTATGAGCTTGGTTAGGATTTGTGACTCTAGTATAACCTAGCCTAACCTACGGTTTAGTCATTAGAACCTATTTAGCTATAGAAATTAGAAAGCCATAAGCCATGACTTATGACTTAGAGTCCTTATTAATCAAATAAACCATAACTCATGTAACTAAGCCCAAAGCCCATTAGTTAAGTGCCCAAACCCTAACCCTAACATTTTGTCCAACCAACCTAGGGATTCCCCCACTATAAAACCCCTCCTAGATTTTAGGGCTAGCCTCTTTCTTAGGGTTTATCCAAAGCTTTAAGGAAAGAGGTGAGTTCCATCTTTAGAAATTCATAATAAATCTATTTTAAATCCTTTCTTCCCCAAACAAATTTCATTAGGACCTAAAATCAATGCTCTTGCTGTTGGTATTGGTTATTTGCAGGGAAACAACAATTTGTGAGAGTTTGGGTGGCTTGAGGAATCTCTCCATTTAGTTTTTTGTGAAGGCTTGTTCATCAATAGGTAACTTCCTATTTCCACCATAGAATCCTAAAATTATTGCATGAATAGGGAGCCCTAGACCTACCCAAACTATAGGAATAGGAATCCCCAGGTTTTTGTGTCGTTTCGTGTCCTAACAGGACACGTATCAGTATCCTGCTCCTTGTGTTTGTGAAAATTCCTCACTGAAACTTTTTGTGATATTTTCGAAATGTTTTTGAATGTAATTTTGCTTTTCAGTGTCGCTTACTCATTTCCATTGCTCTGAGCTCGAATCGAGTCTGTGTCAAGTCGATTGGACACGCGTGCACACGCTCTCGCGCGTGCGCGCGCACAGCCACAGTAATCCCCTGCATCTCGGGGTCTCTTCTGGACACGACACGCATTTGTTGGATACGAGATTTTGTGGGAGTCTCGAGGCACCCATTGACACGCCATGTGTCAAATTTTGTGGGTCTACGAGGCGTGTCGAGGAAGAAATCCTCGACGCACTGGATTTTGCCTGTGCAGTGCGCCTGTGTTTTCGTGCACTGATACACGTGTGTAAATCAGACACGACGACACGAGGACACTGTGCAGACACATAGACATGAACACCTAGACCTAGTCGACACTGGGACACGAGCACAAGGTCTGTGTCGTGTCGTGTCACGTGCACGAGCTCAATGAACACGTGTACGACGCTGTTTTTTTCCCACTGTCCAGTTTTGTGTTTCTGTGTGTAAATTCCTATTTTAATTAGTTTAATTCATGATTTCATTGGCTATTTAGATCCTAATATTAATGTATAACTTGTGGTAGATCATGTTTATACATTAGATTAGGTTTTGATTTGGATTTTGGTTTTGTAATGGGAGTTTGAACTGTCCCTGATACTTGAACTGACAGTGAAGCCCTGTGGTTTCCAACCTATTTTTAATTTCCTGTTCTTCTATGTTTCCAATAAAATTTGATCCCCACATGTTACCTATCATGTTAGCTAAGTATGTTAATTCGAGATTTGAAATGGTATGGTGTGTTATGGGAATTGGCAGGTGGGTTGGTTGATTTCAATAACTGATACATATGTTCTATGTATTGACTGAACTTGAATTAGTTCCTGTTTAGATTATAAATAAAGGTTGGTTTGAATGTAAAAATGTTGGACTGAATGTATTCTTAACTGTGTTACTTTCCAGTTTTCCTTTTTCCTGAGAATTGATGGACTGTTTGGGTTCCCATGTTGAACCTGAGAATGGAGGTTGATGTATGGGATGGCTGTCCAGTTTGCAGATGTTGTAACAAACCTGGATCGAATTTCTATCCCCAGGATCATACAACCTGAGTTTTCTTTGATTTGAGTTCACTGTGCACACATACACATTCCTGTCATGTATTTCCTGCACACACACAACTGACACTGTTTTGAGTTTGGTGTTGATCTTTTTAACTAAGGTTAAATCTAGAAAGCATGAACTGCTGTAGGCTTCGAGATTAGCAACTGTGGTTTTGGTTATGTTGGCTTGAAACCTGGGAAATTGAGTCTATTATGAACTAATTCCTTTCTTATTCTTTTTAAGTTGTTGTTCAATTGATAACAAACATGGTTTGTTGTTAAGCTAAGTTTTGAACCTTAGACTGAAACATGGAATTCCTCATTCAATGTAAACTGAGTTTAAATCCTTTGATAACCTTATGATTCAAATGTATTAACTGATAAACCTGGGAATGTATTGTGTACTGTTTTGGGTTAGTAAAACCTGAGAATCAATGTAATTTTTCCTTGGTCAATGATTTCATGATTGTTCTATTACATTCGAATTTCATTGTCCATTTCCCGTTTTCCTAAATCACTGAAACCTTCTCATTCAGTCCTATTTTCCTGTTTTCTTTCCAGTTTTTCTCTATGAACTTTGACATCAAATTTGATCCATTTTGTTCACTGTTAACAGCATGTTTTTTTTACTCTAATGAATGCCCCTATAGGTTCACTAATAGTATGTGGAATTTGGGGTCTAACTGATGTGGTTTGGTTAATATTCTGTGAAGGCAAATGATTGGACTGAAATTGGATTTTGGGAGGGAGAAACTGTCAACTGATTTATGGGTTTTCTTCACTGTTTTACAGGACACACACACACAGTCCTATTCACTGTTACAGCTACACACACACTGTCCTCCTCTTCACTTATTTAAATTTCTGCATGAGCATATGATTACTGTTGTATTATACACACACACCTTCTCTCCTATTTCCTGTTTTTCTTCTGCACACTAGTCTACACATTTCCCTATTTACATACTGCCCCTCATTCACTGTTAGTATTTCCTGCCCATATATATGTGATCACTGTTTGGTATAGCACACACACAGCTACACACACACAAGTACTGTTGCACATTGCTCTCATATAGCCCTCTCTTGTTTTGCCCTATCACACACACACATTTACTCATGTCCCTATATGCCTACCCACAACTCTCATGCATCATGACACAAACACACTTTAGCATATATATGTGACACCCTTGAACATTTTCCTTTTTTCCCTTTCTCTACATGTATATATATATGTATTCTATATATTAAATTGTGTGGTATGGCTATATAGGTATGTGTGATATGTATTTAGTAGCCTATAGGCTATGTATATTTTAAGTTAGATTTTAATATATCTTTATGTGTATTAATTTAAGTATAGATATATTGTCATGTGTGAAATGTTATGGTTTGGTTGGTTCATTGGGCATGGTATTGCCTAATTAGCCTATGGCCTATCTGTATGTCAGTGTAGAGTCTGGTTTAGACCTGTGTAGTCTTGTTAGACTTAGAATAGGCTAGTTAGACTAGTATAGACTAGTTTGACTTAGGTTTGACTTGGTTGACCTAGTTTGACTCCTAGGGTTGACCAGAGTTGACCAAGAGTTGACTTTGGCCTAGATTGACCTAGAATCATGTAGAATGCATAGTAAGACTTCATTATATCATTTTAGACTTGTTGTGACTTGTGCTGTTCTGATTAGGAGCCAGACACCTCTCCTCGGACAGTACATTTACTTCAGACATTCAGATACGAGGCGAGTACATTCTCTGATCATTTCATATCATGTTTAGAATTATTTTCCTGCTTTAAATTACTTTACTTGATACTGTCACGTTGGTCACACAGATTGGTACTATATGGATCTTTTCATGAGATGTTATCCCCCTAGGAAGCATCGGATATAGCATGTTTTGTGCGTTTCATGAATCATCACGTATCTCTATGCTTCCTCTGATTCACGAACCATCTGTGACACATGTACTCTCATGTTCACAGAGCCCCCATGAATCACCTTCACGTACCACTCATTTTATGAGCCATGTGAAGTTTCATGAACCTTAACATAACTTGAACGGATCCTTGTATATTGATTGGGGTTGGAGGAGTAGAAATAGACATGTGAATATTATCCAAGTAGCTGTAGTCATGAATCACTCTCTTAGCTGTAGTCATGAACCTCCTATGCCATTCACATGTTTATATTTTACTCTGACTCACTAGTCACTATTAGCTCTCTACTTATAGTAGATATTTCCATTACAGTTTTCTCTCTCTGTTTACATACCGCATTTCTTCAGTATCTATATCTTACTTTATTGCATGATTATATTTTCTAACCTGCTATGAACTGTTGAGATGTACTGTACTCGCTCCTGTCCTGACTGGACCTGTTGAAAATATTACAGAGGACGATGAGGAGGCCTGGGAGGATACTTTCTTCGGATAGCTCTAGCTGAGGACATCACCCCACTGCCTAGACTAGTTTAGTTAGGCCTTATCTTATTTTCATGTTGTCTTGAGACTGTTTAGCTAGATTTTACTTCTGTTCAGAGATGTTGAGTTGTATATATTCTTTCTTTCTGTAAGCTGAGATATGTACTCTCGATATTTGCTGGGATATTATCTTAGACTTTTCTATCTTCAGTATTTCCTTGAGTTCTATATCATATCGTATTTTCTTCTTCCTTAGTTGTGATTGAGTTCATTTACTGCTTAGTATTATATTGCTTGATGTATGTTGACCTAGGACAGCGTTCTACCGCCGACACTGCGGCGTAGGCTGGGCGTTGTGACGTTCTCGTACCCTCATAGTGGGTGCGGGTCGTGACACATAGGCCGAAAAGTCATTGATGGTCCACATAAGTGCTGTCCGCATCTGGAAATTTTGTTTTCTAGATACATCATACGTGTTGGAACCTACTTCCCACAGATGATTCAACTCATTAATCAATGGCTGTAAATATATATCGATGTTCCTTTTTGGATTGTTTGGACCTAGGATAATAACGGTGAGGAACATATACGGAGTCTTCATGTACATCCAAGGCGGTAGATTGTACGGGGTGACGATCACAGGCCAACACGAATACTGGGATCCCGAAAGTCCGAATGGGGTAAAATCATCGGAGCAGAGACCCAATCTGACATTACGCGGATCAGAAGCAAAATCTGGATACTCTCGATCAAAGTGCTTCCATGCTTCTCCATCAGATGGGTGATCCAACACTCCTTCGGTATGTTTTCGCTTATGCCAACTCATATTTTCTGCAGTTTCCTTTACCATAAACAACCACTGCAACTGCGACGTCAACAACAAGTAGTGCATCGAAGAGGTAGGCTTCCTGGCACCGACAGACTTTCCTCTACCACATGCCTTGTAGCGATCGATACCACAAAATCTGCAGGCGTCTTCATCCTTGTCGTCTTTGTAGTACAACATGCACCCGTTACGACAGGCATCAATTTTTTTATATCCCATCCAGAGCGATCTAACCATCCTCTTAGACCGGTAGAAGTCTTTAGGAAACTTCGCACCCTCAGGCAATATTTCTATAAGCAACTCCATCAGACGGTTGTAGCATTCTTGCGACATGTTAAAATCGGACTTGATGCTCAACAATCTTGTAACCACCTCCAACGGTGAATGATCCTCATAACCAGGATATAACAGAGTCCTTGCATTCTCCAGCAACTCCATGAACTGTACAGCATCGGGGTTCGGTGCCTCCTCAGGTGCATCATGATCATCCGGATCGAAACTAGGCCCGGTCGCGTCAAAAACCATGTTCACCAACCCATCGTCGTAAGGAGCGTTGTTGTGGACATCCACATAAGGCTCGTACTCCGATGCTAAAGACACAAGTTCTCCGTGCTCGCTCCTCTAATAGTAATTTGGCGTGAAACCCTTCGAGTATAAATGATACGTGACATCCACTTCTGGATGATATTTTAAGTTGCGACATCTCACACACGGACACTTAATTTTGGTACCATCCATGTACTGAGGGAACGCCTTGGCAAACTGCAGGAACTGGTGTACACCCTCTATGAATTCATCCCGCACACCGCACATGTCATCAGGATGACGGTTGTACATTCACGAACGATTCCGCATATAGTAATTCAGCTCCATATCCATTGGAGGATAATTCTGTAAGATAGATACAAGCACATCGTTGAAACACTTGTGAAAGTAATAGCATTTGAGGATATTCCTATTAATATTGATATCGAAATCGGTATCACACCAATAAGGTAAGAAAATATATACTTAAAATGCCCTTACTGCCTACTGCAGGAGACCATTTGAGGATATTCCTATTAGTATCGATATCGAAATCGGTATCACACCATTCCTATGAGTATCGATATTGAAATCGGTATCAGACCATTCCTATGAGTATCGATATCGAAATCAGCATCACACCATTCCTGTGAGTATCGATGTTGAAATCGGTCATATCGACCATTCCTATGAGTATCGATATCGAAATCGGTATCAGACCATTCCTACGAGCATCGATATCGAAATCGGTAACATACCATTCCTATGAGTATCGATATCGAAATCGGTAATATCGACCATTCCTATGAAGTATATGTTAGATTAATAGTCCAAGTCTAATATATCGTGTCCAAGTCCAATGTGCTCGTACACAATTTCTCGGATCATTTGTGTTTGTTTACTTCCTTGCTTAATTCATAAGATGTATGTTATTAACATTTCAGATATATTTCACTTTGGTTAAGATATCGGATATCCATAATCATGACTATGATGACCGAACTTTAATCATAAAGGAAGAAGGATAACTAACTCGATTTAGAAAGAATTAGTACAAAGTTGGACAAGGCTCTTCTCTTAGAGAAACATAACTACATATGAGACTTTCAAAAGGGAAATCCTTTTCAAGTGTTTCCAAAATCTCAAGTTGGGAACAGTACTTAAATACATGTTTCTCTCAGTTTAGTTTTCTCTAAAAAAATAATTTGTTTTCTTTCTAGTTCAATTCATCTCAGTCTTAGTATGTATGTTCTTTCTTAAGAATTTCATATATATATTCACTATGGTTAACTAAAATATTCAGGTATCCACAATTTGGGATATCATTTCTAATCATGTATATTAGGAAAGGAAAGTGATTACTTTCCTATGTTTGGATGCCAAAGAAATTGAGGAGGAAAGGAAAATAATTCCCAATGGAAGGAAAATTAGGGAGGAAAGTGATTACATCCATCCAAGCAAGGAAACACTTTTCCACATTAAAGTATTCACTTTCCTTTCCAAATTCCTTGCCATTTCCAAACAATGGGAAAAAAATCAGTGGAAATTGCAATTTTTCAAAGGAAAGGAAATGCCAAGGAATTGATTTCCTTTTCCTTCTATTTCATGAACCAAACGAGGCCTTTGTTCCAACGCTTTCACAATTCTGTGATATTACATACCCAATGATTGAAATGTAACAATTTAGTGATGTATTTTGTTGTAAATGATTGAAATGTAAAAATTCAGTGTATGTTTATCAAATTTATATTTTTGACAAAAGTTCAATATTAGGTCCAGTCTATTAAACATTGAAAATATTCAACCGAACAAACGGAACCTATTATATTGGCTCGGCTCGACAACCCTGCAAAGGCTTAGCATTTGACAGAAACAAAAAATATAAGTAGGGAATTAGCCTTGACATACCATCGGAAACCTTTGGTTTGTAAATTAATTCTTGAACATGTAGTTTACCAATTCATAAGAATTTGAAGTTCGTAATACACTAATAAAAATGGCTAGGACATTAACTTTGCCGTATGGCTAGCATCATCGCGACAATATACTTTGCCAGAAACAAAGTTAATAAAATAGCATAGGTATTAGTCTTGTCACATCGCTAGCATCACCACAATGATAAACTTTGCCAGAAGCAAAGTTGACAGAGGTCAACTACAGATAACTTTGCCTTAGTAAAGTTACAAAATGACATAACTGCTCAAAGAGAATTAGCACATATATTATATATGTTCGTGTCGTATTCGTGTCTGTGTCGTGTCCATATCAAATGGCTACTAGAGATATCGGGTTAGGGTTTACCTGAGCTTTGGGGCTAATAGAGGAAGGGGGTGGCCGAGAGGAGGAGGAGAAGGAGCTCGCGGTGGAGGAGCTCCGCAGTGCGTGTAGGCGGTTGGAGGAGGAGGAACTCGGTGGAGGAGCTCGGTTGGAGGAGGAGGGGATCTTGGGACGGCCGGGTAGGAGGAGGAGAAGGAGGAGCTCGCGGTGGAGGAGGAGGAGGGGTCGGTGGAGGAGCTCGGAGAGGAGGAGGAGCACGCAGCAACGAGGAGAAGGAGGAGGAGGCCGGTCGGCAGAGGAGGAGTATGAGGAGGAGGTCGGTGGAGGAGAAGGAGCGGTGGAGGAGGAGGAGGAGCTCAAAGAGGCGGTGGATGAGGAGGCTGGGCGACGGCAGAGAATGGGGAAAAAATAATTTTTTTGGGAAATTTTCGTGTGAGAATGGGGAAAAAGGAAAACCCGATCGGGTTAATAGAAAAGATTTACCGACGTCAGTGAAAGACGTCGCTGAACGTCGCTATATTCTAAAAATATAGCGACGTCGTATTCTAGTGTCGCAAAAACGTCGCTAATAGTAAAACAATAGCGATGTTTACCGACTTTTGGGCGACGTAAAATTTTGTTATAAAAAATTAGTCGTAAACGTCGCTAAATTGCCAAATAATAGCGACATTTTCATTAAGCGTCGCTAAACTCGTCACTGATATGACTTATTTTGGTAGTGATATAACCCCAGATCCTGATGATTTGGATCATCTTTGGGATGACATTCCTTTGGAGGATAGACTGAGGGGTTTGAACATATGTCCTCCAAGCTTGGCTCCTTCTACCAAGCTTAAACTTACTCATTAGCAGTGGTTAGCTATGAATAGTGTCCCTTTATGCAGGGCACAACAAGTCTTTACTGCTTATGAAAAGGCTCCTACAGGAATTTTTTTCTCTTGTCCCGAATACTCCTTATGTAGCTACAGAGGTTTCTATTTCTCTTTCTCCTGTAGTTACAGAGGTTTCTGCTTCTTCTTCCTCTGTCGAACCATCTATTAAAAGTCCGCTGTCCATTCATTTATACAGTCAACAATCCGTCCATCTCATAAAAAAGATGGGCTATGACTTTCAAAAGGCAGAGGGTTTGAACTACGGTAAAGGAATACGATTTTCTTTACAAATTTAAAGTCAAAAATCCAGTGTTGGATTAGGTTCTGAGCTTCCTCATAAAAATCCTCGAAAGAAGAAGGCTAAGGGAAAGATGACTAAATCCTGCAATATGGTACTTCCTTCTCCTGAGTCTGAGGAAGAAAGCTTTGCTGGTACGAGATCTGGGAAAGAGTACCACAAAGATTATGAGGGATCTTCTAAAGAAACAGAGGATGTTGTTGAAACAATACCAGCTCAACCATCTCATGTTCCTGCTAAACCATCTGTGGTTGAAAAGGGGAAACAGAAAGCAATATGCTTTGACGTTCCTTTGAAATCTGCTTCAAATTAAGGAGTGGTGATGAAGCCCTACAAATTTGATATTTTAGCCCAGTTAGCTAATACTCCGGCTAGACTCTCTATATTCGAGCTGCTTCATCTTTCTAAAGAAAGCAGAGAGACTTTGAGTGAAGTCTTGCTACAAGCAGACTCATGCATAGCTCAACTCAAGAGTCCTGACAATACACCAGTGTCGTGTCCACAATGTCATAGCGTGATGGAGGCAATTTCTAACATTACCTTCACACAAGAAGATATGCTGTTGAAGCATAATAAGCACGACAGGCCTTTGTGCTATACTGGGTATATTGAATCCACAGAAATTGACAGGATTTATATTGATCCTGGGTCTTCTATTAGCATTATTCTTCAGAGTATGCTAAGACCTTTGAGGATTCCTACTAGTGATTTGACTTACACTAGTACCACAATAGTTGGTTTCAACTCTGGCAAGAGTAAACCACTGGGAAAGATTCGTCTGAAGATTCAGATTTGTGATCTTCGAACTATGGCAACCTTCTATGTTATCAACTCAGACGTATCCTACAACATCCTTCTTGGAAGACCATGGATACATGAGCATAACATTGTGCCTTCAACTCTCCACCAATGCTTCAAGTACGTGGATTTCCAAGGGATTGTGAAGACGGAATTCGCAGATATCAACCCTTTTAAAGGTGTTGAAGCTTATTTTTCGGATTCAATCCTCTACAAACAAGTGCATGTGAAGGAGATATCAGATATGGCTGAAGATCGATCACCTGCTGAAGATCAATCTGTCAATGAAGATCCTCCGGAAGAGCAACCTTTGAAGATCAAAGTCAAAGGTCGAATCCAACCCCAACCTGTCAATGATCAACCTCTGGTGATCAAGGTCATAGGAAGAACTCAAGCTTCATCTGAGGAATCAGTGAGTATTCCTGTCAAGAGCCAAGTTCAACCTCTTATGATCAAAGTCAATGGACATACTTCTCGTACAAATGACCCAGAACCACCACTGATCATCAATCTTGGCAAGTCTACGCAGAAGACGGATGACGGTCCGTTAATGATCAATCCGAAGCGTAGCAGTCAAATTATAAATGATGTAAATATTGATCATTCTGTACTTTCTAATATCAATGAAGATTTCTTTTTTGAGTATATGGCTGTCAAATTTGTTGAAAGAATGACTTTATCTTCTAATGATCAAAGTCATCAATATAACGATGACATAGATACAGAGGAAACTTTATACATTGACCGTAAAAAAAATTTCTTTCCTCCTCCTGTCGATGTAGGACCTTATGCTCAAAAGTTCTTAACATCTTCTCCCTATCTTCTTCCTATAGCTGCTACATCGTAAGCTTATGTATCTTATAGACGTCATGAAGAATCTTATTTCGTGATTCCGTCCGATAAGAAAGACAAGCACCAAATTGTGTTTGGCCTGGCTAGAAATATCTCGGTTGCTCAGACAGATGATCTTAGAGATAAAGATAAAAAAAGAATCCGAATTGACAAATATAGTCAACAATCTCTCAAGATTATTCAAAATATGGGATATGATTTGAAAACTATGCCGGGTCTTAATCAAGGTAAGGGTAGACGATTATCATTATGTGGTGATCCGTTTTACCAGAAAACTCGTCATGGGTTGGGATATGATCCGTCCCACATGTTTAATAACGATATACGAGAAGAATTCTCTTCTAGCTCTTCACAGTCCTCAGATTCGGAAGAAATCCAATTCATAGAATCTGATACATTCCACTCCTCATATGCTAGAGGAGACTATTATGATGAATCTAAGTGTGTATTCTCAGTCAACATGGTTCAAACTGATGGTGAATCTGAGCCATTTGAAAATGACCCTTGGGCCCAACAGATGGACACTCAGTGGGAGCTTCGTTTTGAACAACGACAACCACCTACAGAGGATGAGATTATTAAGATTGATGTTGGAGACGGAACTACGTCCAAGCTAATATTTATCAGTAAAAATCTCTCCGAAGATGAAAAAGAAGAGCTGATAAAACTGATTCAAGAATATATTGATATCTTTGCATGGAGTTATGAGGATATGCCAGGTTTAGATCCTAAAGTTGCTACTTATAAACTCAATATTCTTTCTAATGCCAAGCCTGTAAAACAACAGCAGCGGCATTTTCGACCAGACATGATGGATGTAATTGAAGCAAAAGTCAAAAAGCTGATTGTATGTGGCTTTATTCGTGAAGAACAACACCCAGACTGGGTTGCCAACATTGTTTCTGTTATGAAGAAGAACGAAAAAGTCCGAGTTTGCATAGATTTTCGAGATCTTAATGCAGCTTGTCCAAAGGACAAATTTCTACTTCCAATTACCGATGTCATGATAGACAATACATGCGATTTTGAACGCATGTCTTTCATGGACGGATTCTCAGGATACAATCAGATTAAGATGCATCCAGGAGAAGAGAAGCATACTGCTTTTCGTACACCCCTTGGGGTCTACTGCTATAAGGTTATGCCGTTTGGTCTGAAAAATGCTGGTGCTACGTATCAACGGGCTATGAGCAATATCTTCCAAGAACATCTACGGAAGACAGTTGAATGTTACGTAGATGACATTACTGTCAAAAGTCGATCAAAAGATGATCACATTCAAGACTTGAAGATAGTATTTGAATTAATGCATCAACATCAACTGAAGATGAACCCCACTAAGTCTTTCTTAGGGGTGTCCAGTACAAGTTTTTAGGATTGTCATCACTTCACAGGGTATCCATGTTGATCCTGATAAAATCAAGGCTATTCTTGAAATGCGTCCTCCACGTAATTTAAAAGAACTCCGCAGCTTCCAGGGTCGCATTACTTATATCAGAAGATTTATATCCAATCTCTCTGGAAGATGTCAACCTTTCTCCCGTCTATTAAAGAAAGGTGTATCATTTGTTTGGGATGAAGCATGTCAAGAAGCTTTCAATGATATTAAGCAATACCTTACAAATCTACATATTTTGGTACCTCCAGTGGTAGGGAGACCATTTTTGCTATATGTTCGAGCTTTGGATCATTCACTTGGTACTCTTCTTGCACAGAAAAGTGATATGGGTCATGAATAGGCAATTTATTATCTTAGCCGAATGATGGTCGGAGCTGAACATAGGTATACTCCTGCAGAAAAGGAATGTCTGGCCTTGGTGTTTGCTGTTCAAAAGACAAGACATTATGTGTCAGGACAGACTATCCATGTCATCTCCAGAATAAATTCTATTCGGGTATTGATGAGAAAACCAAGTATTCTTAACTCCAGGTTAGCCACTTGGGTGATGTTGCTCACTCCCTATGATATGGTCTATGTACCTCAAAAATCAGTGAAGGGTCAAGCATTAGCTGATTTCTTAGCAGCTCACCCTATACCTGATACATCGAAGCTATATGAGGACATTCCAGATGAAGTCGTGGACTGTAACATGACTTTAAAGGATGACATTTGACAATTATACTTAGATGGAGCATCACGAGTTAGACCTAAAGGCAATAACGTCTCCGAAGTAGGAATCGTTTTGGTTTCTCCTGACAAAATGGACATATACCGTGCTTATTCTCTTAATGAGCCATGCTCCAACAATATCGCAGAATATAATGCTCTGCTGATTGGTCTCCAAGTAGCAAAACAATTGGACATCGAGTTCCTGAAAGCTTATGGAGATTCTCAACTGATTGTTAATCAGGTTAGAGGGACGTATGAACTCAGAAATCCTGACCTCATCCCTTATCATCAAGTGATAATCGAATTGGTCCTTTCATTCAAAGGATTCTTCATCGAATTTGTACCACGTTCTCAGAATTTGGAAGCTGATGCTCTAGCTAGTTTAGCGGCAGATTTAGTTGTTCCAATTTGAAGACAAAATACCATTACTTTGTTGAATCGAGACTTATTCTGTGTTAAGAATAATCTGCATATTGAACAGAGTTATACTACAGAATCAAGTTTCCAACAGAGGAATTGGAGAAGTCCATTCATTGATTATGCGGTTCATAGGATTTTATCTAAAGATCCAAAAGAAGCTGCATCAATTAAAAGACGATCATTTTGATTCTATTATGATTCTTCTTTACATATGTTATATCGTCGTTCTTATGACGGACTTCTGCTGAATTGTCTCTCTGAGAATGAAGCTAAGCAAACACTTCGTGAAGCTCATGATGGTATTTGTGGTGCCTATCAATCGGGTCCAAAATTACAGGACCGCATTCGAAGGATGGGGTATTATTGGCCATCCATGATAGCGGATGTTGTGGATTACGCTAGACGATGTAAAGCATGTCAGATTCATACTGATTTTATTCATCAACCGTCTGAATTCCTACATCCTACAGCAGCTTTTTGGCCCTTCGAAGCTTGGGGCATGGATATTATTGGTTCGATTAACCCTCCTTCTGTCAAGGGACATCGGTTTATCCTAGCTATAACCGATTACTTTTCTAAATGGGCGGAAGCGGTTTTCCCTTGCTGAAGTAAAAACGTCTAATGTGGTTAGTTTCATCAAATACCATATCATTTATCGCTTCAAAATTCTCCGACGGATAATTCATGACAATGGACCACAATTTGCCAGTCAGGCATTTTATCGGTTCTGTGATAAGAATCGGATCCAAAACCTGGCTTCTACGGCTTACAATCCAGCTGGTAATGGTTTGGCCGAAGCCTTCAACAAGACGATCATCAAACTTCTCAAAAAGTTCGTCTTTTCTAATAAACATGAATGGAATGAGAAACTTAGAGAATGTTTATGGGCTTATCGAACGACAGTCCGAACTCCTACTGGTTTTACACCATTTTTACTGGTTTACGGATGTGAGACTGTTCTTCCACTGGAAATCTAGATTCCATCTCTTCGAATAGCCATTGCTAATGAGCTAACTACAGAGAACAATGATCGCTTACGACTTCAAGAACTTGAAGGATTGGACGAGAAGCGTCTTCAAGCACAACAGCACACTGAGCTAGATCAAGCCCGCATATCTCGAACTTTCAATCGTAAAGTTAAAGAGAGAGTATTCAAAGTCGGTGAGCTAGTTCTAGCTGTTCGAAGACCGATGGTGATGACTCATAAGAACAAAGGGAAATTCCAAGCAAAATGGGAAGGCCCTTATGTTATCGAGACAGTTTTCTCCAACGGTGCTTATAGGTTGTCAAAACCCAATGGAGATCTGCTCATGATGCCGATTAATGGCAAATTCTTGAAGAAATATTATGTTTGAATTTCTTCTTTATTCCCCAGCTACCAATGTTTGGTTAAGCTGATTACTTGTTTCTTTGAAGAGAATTGTGATCTTTTGTCTTATCAGTTGATTAAAGAAGAGAAATTTATTATTTATCATGTTCTCATGACCTCTGAATAAATATTAAATCTACTTCTTTTTCTATCTATTATGTCCATTTGGCCTCTGAATAGATATTAATTTATTTTTCTTTGAGTTTTTACGATCTGTCACGTTCATATTACCTCTGATAGTGTCGTGTACTCTAAATAGAAAAAAGAGATTCATTATCTATCATGTCCATATTACCTCTGGATAGATATATTCTATTGAGTTCAGAAAACTTGTCACATCCATATTACCTCTGATAAGTGTTTTCTATTTCATACCTATTGTTTAAATCCAAGATAAATGATAGGACCTCAAAACAAATCTTTTATTCATCTTTTTGTAAACATTACAAAATGGAAAAGATAGAAGATTACAAAAAGCCTTTTTATTTTGCCTATGCCGGGGCAGAGATATCTTGAAGTAGTTTCTGTAGTTCCGCCAGGCATTTGTCACGAGAGCTCAATACAGTTTTGGTAGCTGCGGTACGTCGAGCTTCGGGAGTGCAAATTTGAAAAAGTTCGGCAAAACTGATTATCATATTTTCCTTAGCTTCATCAAGAGTTTTGATGGTAGCCTCAGCTCCGTAGACTTGTTCTTCTAAAATCGAGCTTTGTGTAAGCTGCTGGTCACGGGCTAGGATCATATGTTCCCTCTCTGCCTTCAAGCGAGCTAGCTCAGCCTCGACTTCGCGAATTTTATCATTTTGTTCACAAATTCTTATATTCGAAGCTTCATAGGCTCCTCTCTGGCTATCCAGCTCGGGCTTTGCTTTAGCCAAAAAAGCTTTTTCTTTGGCAACTTTTATACTGTGTTCATGGAGGGCTTTATTGAAAGTCGTCTCCTGAGCGAGGTATTCAGCAGTTAAAGCGTCATACTCTTCTTGGATGAGACTTTCAACGGTTTCACTTGACAGCTTAAGATATTCTCTGATGGGCTGTTCAAGTCCCTCCATGATTTTTTCTAATGCTGTTGCTCTCGCCGCATCATTGAACATAGCAATATTTCTGATGGTAAGAGCCATCGTCGCCTTCAAACTCTCATAATTGAGACCCTTATTCAGGACCATCTTGATTAAAGCTGCCAGAGTCTTGTAAAAAGTATCTATATGAATCTCAACTAAGAGATTCATTTCTATACTTGAACTTGACGTTGCAGCGATATCTACCAAGTCTCTTCTCTGAAGACTAGGAGCAGATGCTGATGCTTTGATAGCAGGCTGAGATGAAGCCATTGTTGTTACTGCTACCATAGCCAACTGGTTCCCAGGAGCTTTAGGAACAGTGTCTTCAGTATTTGTTACTCCAGCCATCTCTGGAGCTGAAACTACTAGAGTTTCGGTGGCGGTGATAGGTGTAGGTGGAATGATATTTGTGGCAGCTGACTCAGGTTCTGGCATTGTCTCTTCAGAAACTTGTACTGGATCAGTAGTAATAGCAGAGGATGCTATTATACCTTCTCCAGCTTCAGTTGGTGACTTGAGTATGCCTTCATCACCTTCCTCAGCTACTGGCTCTGCAGGTTCTTCGAGTATCTCAGTTGTAGTGAATTCTTCAACAACTGAGTCTTCATTAAAATCTAGCTCTTCCTCAGCAGCCATTTCATCATCTACAGTAATTTCTACTATATTTTCTTCTTTATCTTTACCCTCAGCAGGAGGAAGATCTTCTGGCTGAGCCTGTACTTCTGGCTCTTGTTGTACCTCCATAAAAGGAGGACATTCTTCCTGAATCTCCTCTTTGGGCTCTTGTAGCACTTCTTCTTCAGCATCTTCTTCTGAAGAAGAAGAAGAAGCCTCCTCCTCAGATTCCTTGTTTTCTTCATAAATATCTTCTTGAGGAGGAGGAGGAGCCACAAGATTTGGAGCAGTGATAACACCTATAAAAATTAAACAAAATAAGTTAATATACAAAAATCATAGTTTTGTATGGATTTTGTGTAAATTATATTTACCTGGAGTATGTGTGGGGCATGTCAAGTACGCATAATAATCCCCATCCCAGTCTTCATCATCAAAATTGATAGCTGGCTCATCCGATGGGATAAGCACTGAATCAACAGTATGTACTGGGGCGACGTCTTCAACAACTTGTGCCTTTTGTGACAAAGTTAAATGAAGAGATGAGCTGAGACATCCCGGGGATAAGACTACCGCAGGTGCTGCTGCTGAAGATCCTTCTCCAGGGTGAACTGAAGAAGATGCAACATGTTGCGGCTCATCCACCTGAGTGTCACTCTCAGGGGTAGTGGCTCTTGATCTGGAAGGTCTTTTAGTAGTAGCCTTCTTCTTCTTCTTTTCTGGGGTCTTCTCTGGAAGACTAACAGCTGCGCTTTGTTTCCGTTTACGGGATTTGCCAATTATGATAGGTTCTACAGCCTTTTCCCCAACTCCTGTAGCGATAACTTCCAGATACTGATCTGGAACAGCTGTATCGTCAGGGATATCTGATGGTACCCTGATTGTCTCCTCAATGTTCCCTTCCTTAGGCCATCTTAGACTACCTCTCATGTTGTAGCCATGGGCAAAGGAGAGAATAGAATCATAAAAATGTGTATACGAATGTAGTATACGTAGCTCGGTGGTGCTGGTAGCGGTTGAGACTCTGAATTTGGCACCAGTACGAGCAGTACTAAAGTATCTCCAACCTCTCGCACCATCAATCAGTTTCCCATCGTAAAGAAAACTTGTAGAGGGGTTACCAACATGAAGTTGGTCATATCCGAATTGGCGAGCGAACCTACTTGGTAGATATGGTTCGAACGCACAATTGTCTCCATTTTTGTACATCAGGTGAGAGGGTCTGATGCACTGTAGCCATCTGAAGACTGGTGCTGACAATGAAGTCCTTTCTTCAACTTCATCCTCAAGTTGAACGCCGAAACAGTCGGCTGGAACTTGTGGCCGGGTATAAAAAAGTTCCAACCATAAGAATAATTCAAGACTGTTCGGGTATCTGCCACTGCCGTGGCAGTCCAAGTAGCTTTGCTGAATTTTTGGAGGAAGACCTCCGCATCATCTTCCGGGCCTGGTGGCAATAAATTACAGTTGTGATGCAACAACCAGCCCATCAAGTATGTGTAGGGCATTTCTATCCTGGGGAATACGTTCCGATGAGGAGCGGTATTGATTAGCTCCTCACCAAAGGTCCTCAGACCTGCGTTTATTTGGCACACCATTGCCGAGAGCAGGTTGATTCTGGTTTTAAACACCAAACGTACCGCTGGCCAAAGCACGTTCCAAATTCTATCAACTGTACCAGTCCCTGGTACAACCCATCTTCTCAACCACAAAGAAAGGAAGCCTGCCAGCAAGGCTTTTTTGGAGATCTTCTGGCTGCCATATCTGAGGAAGCTCAAGGCTTCGGTGCCAGCAGGGAACTCCCCAGTCTTGGTGGACAAATATTTGTTCGGGAATTTGTAACTGATCATCATATCCCATATTTTGTCAGCAGGGATTATTGAACCAGTGTTGATAGTTGGAGCTTTGTTCTCCTGGAATCTCTCTTTATCATCTTTGGATATTTTATCCTTATGAAAAAAGAGATATGTCGTCCACTTGTTGATGTATGCTAGATGAGACCCACTCTCATGCATAGTAGTGCAGATCATGTAGTGGCACATCAATTCTTCATACACCTCAACCAATTGAGGGTTTTTCTTCCTGATTTCAGTAAGTTCCCGGTTGGAGGGAACATATTCTTCATATGGGGCTTCCTCCATTGGCAGCTTTAAGATGAATTGCATCTCATGGAGTGCGAGACCCATTTCACCTCTTGGGGTCGCAAAAGTTCCAGTTGAACTTATATATATCTCCATCAGGGCCATGAACAAGTTACTGTTTGGTGGTATGCCCTGACTAGTTGAGGCCACTGCTTCATACAGGTCGATGTCTTTCAGCTCTGTCTGAAAATTCTTCATCATCCAAACGCTAATCTGGATCCAGTTCTGGTTAAATGGAGTCAACCATCCAGGTAGCCTAGGGTTTGTTTGGGGATACAATACCGCAGCCCTTATGAACTTATTGACGAACATCTGGGTCTGTACTGGTTGGATTAAGGCGAATCTTCACTCGGAGTAAAGCCTGGCAAGAGACCAGAGAATGGAACGACGCCGCCATTGGGAACACTGACATAATACCCCATATCATTGGCATTATCTCTCTTGAATATGATTCTACCTGCCTTCCATAACTATTAGGAGTCAGATTCCATAGCATTTGTCGGGGATGGGTTGCATGGATGAGTACGGACAAGGGATAATCTCTATCCATATCAGGGAGATACATCGCTCTATCTCCAGACTTGAACACCCAATACTCCTTCTTGGGGTGTGTTTGCGACTTGCAGTCTATTGCATCCCCAAACAAGAAAGCTGGTTTTGCAAATTGTTGACTATCCAGTGAGGTCAACAGTTCTCCGTTAATCATAGGTAGCAGCATTCTATCCCCTTGGGCAGCTATCAACTGTGCTCTCTCTAAGGGGTACTCCGGATTTGCTTGGGGAAACTCTACATGAGATAGATTCTCCAAATAATTCGAGCCCACCATACCAACTGATGAGCCAAAGACTTCTGCGAATGGGTGAGCTTGCAAGTCCACTGCCAAAAGAAAAAAAAAATCAAGTTAGTGAAAATCTAATTTAAAATTTTTATGCAGATAAATTAGTCTAAAGTTTTAGACATAGAGGTTAAAGACTTTGACTATGTAAACTTTACGCTTATTGAAGTCGATAAAAAGTTTTAAAAGTGTAAAAAAAGTCTTTGATTTACACAAAAGTCTTTTATTTGTGAAATTTTATGCTAGCACATATTGATGTGAGCATATTTGGAAATTTACGTTGGTATGTGTTGACATGAGCGTATTTTAAATTTTACGCTGGCACATGTTTATGTGAGCGTATTTTAGATTTTACGCTGGCACATATTGATGTGAGAGTATTTGGAAATTTACGTTGGCATGTGTTGACATGAGCGTATTTTAAATTTTACGCTGGCACATGTTTATGTGTGTGTATTTTAGATTTTACGCTGGCACATATTGATGTGAGCGTAGTTGGAAGTTTACGCTGGCATGTGTTGACATGAGCGTATTTTAGATTTTACGTTGGCATGTGTTAACATGAGCGTATTTTAAACTTTATGCTGGCATGTACAGACATGAGCGTAATTTAGATTTTATGCTGGCACGTATAGACGTGGGCGTATTTTTTGAATCTTACGCTGACACGTATAAATGTGGGCGTATATTCTTAACTTTACGCTCACACGTATAAACGTGGGCGTATTTTGTTATTTCAGTTTCTGCGCTAACACGTATGACGTGGGCGTGAAAACTGAAGGTTCGGGGTTTCTTCTTCTTCTCCGGCGAACTCAAAGTCGAGATCAAATAGGGTTTTACCCTTCATTGCGGGAGCCACGTCAGGGTTGCTCTGTTGGTGCGTCACCGATAATGGGACAGGGGTTTTTGCACGGTCGGTCGAAGATGAATCTACGACGGGCTTCTTGCCTTTGCTGCCGGCGGCGGACTACTTCTTGGGGGCCATCGAATTGAAGCAAGAGTAGAAGGAGGAAAAAGAGTGAGGAGAGATTGAAATTTCGAAAGACAAAGTAAAGTTCTCTCTCTAACAGTTGAACTCTATTTATAGAAAATTTTGAATCGGTTCAAATTCCTAGATTTTATGCTGACTGTTGGATATCCCAACTTTTACACGGATGACCGTTGGATATCCCGAACTCTACGCTGACTGGTGAAATCCTAAATTTTATGCTTCTGTTCAAAGTATTTCAAATTTTGAAAATATTTGAAAACTTTGAAGGGGGTCATGTAGGAGCGTAAAAAGTGCTTCACAGACCAAGTCAAAAGAATAGAGCTTTACGCAAGTCAAAAAGAATCAACAAGCTATTCTACGCGAGCTACTCTACGCGAGCTACTTTTACGCGAGCTACTCTACGCGAGCTATTTTACGCTAGGGACAGGCTGTCAGATCGTGCATTTAATGCAAGTGATGATGATTATGACATAATGATTTGCTGACAGCATATAACACAGAATTCGAAGAGATTTGATTTACACAAAAACCAACATTGTCGTTTAGTGAGTGGACAGGGTTACTTTACGCTCAAAAGATGGCTTCTTTTACGCATGAATACTATCTGAGCTTTTTACGCTCAAAGTTGACGTGTGCGTAAAGTTTATTTGGGCTACTTTTTACGCTCAAGGCTATTTTATCAGCCACTTTACGCGAGAAGTCTATTTTTGGGCTATTTTACGCCTAGTCTACTACTTTACGCTGGAAGTGTATTTTGGGTTATTTTTACGCCCGATTGTTTCTGGCTACATAGGAACGTGGTTTGCTTACGTGGCTTTCATGCCACACTTATCGAGGGACGTATGTATGTGCCCTCCTTATTTTTTTGAAGTAGTGGGACACGTGTCACCATGCGTAGAAATCAAAGCTCTACATGGGACATGTGTCATCACGCGAATGACAGTTGCTAGCGTAAAACTCCAACTTGTATGCTTTTTACGCATGAGGTGTTTTAGTCTATAAATAGACTTATTTTTCATAATCAAGAGATCAGCAGAGAGACAGGAGAGGAGATTCTGAGAAAATTCATACTTCCAGAGTGATATTCCTAGAAGCATTTCTTCAACTTTTTCTCAAGAACAGGGTGAAGCAAAGCAAAAAAGCATTCGACTGTGCCATCAGTGCCGTTGTTCGATACCTTTCCGGTGACTTAGTTCTTCCGAGTGTTCGTCTTCTTCAAGCAGTTTTCTTCATCATCATCGTATGGTCTAAGGAACAAAGTGATCGCCTTCAGATCAGACTTCCATAGCAATACTTCCCAGAATATTTATACTTTCTGTATTTTTTATAGTTTTCTTTCAAAAGCCAATTTTAGGCATTTTGTTAAGTGAAACAAAGCTCTTTATTGATATTGAAACAAAGGTTACAATGGGGCGCAAGGCCAAGATTACAAGTCTCTCAAGCTCACTCAAGCTCACTCATCTCACATTATAAGTCACTCAGCTCTCTCTCATCTCTCAATACATGTCTTGAACCAGCGGATGCTTTGGAAGACGACGTCCATACATTATATCCTGTATAAGTCTTGACTCCATGTGGCCGCACGCTTCGAATCGCCAAGGAACTCTGTGCCTCGACGCATCCAAGTGAGCTCTGCGCCATGAGCTTCTACTTGTGCCTGCACATAAAAACTATGTGGGTGTCAATAATCAACTGTACTGGTGGAATGAGCTCCTCACCCACCCATACAAAACCAACATGTTTGATTTACTTTGTGCAACATAGTATCTTCTTATCAATTGTCTTTCTATTCTTGTCTTAGGTTTAGTTTTAGGACCGACGCCTTGGCCTATTTTGTGTCTCTAGACCATCCCGTGCTTGCACCAGCAATGTTAACCTATCGAATCGTGTTTGTCCTTCGGCATATAATCAGAGATACAACTACGCGATAGTACTCAATTCTGTATGACCATGCTACAAATCCATCATACCGTACCTCGCAACTCAGTGAGACTTAACCACAACGCCGCCTCGTGGCCCTTGCTACTTTGATCACCAACTGACCTAAACGAGACTCGTGAACTAAGTGTCACTCGACCAATTTTGCCTTGTGACGTTTCCTGACATAAACTCAAGACAACTCAAATCTAATTTATACAACTTATATGCCGACAACTTAAGACTCGACGCCACATCTCGTACCGAAGCACGTCGCCTACGTTGCAGCCAATCATTAGGCCCAAACATTTTGTGTTCCAACTGTACACACATTCAATTGACTCAATCCAAAGGCACACACGCGGATTGCCACCCGTGCCGACTCATCTATATGAATTAGTCACTAGCATGACAAGCTATCATGGACTATAGCCTTGTTATTCGACGACCCTTTCAACACAAGTAGCTAGCCCCAAAGAAAGTTCCCTATCACCCCCAGTTTCCAGAAACAGGGATATTTTTGTCTTTTTTTCATTTTTAGATTATTTTGAAATTATTTATTTATTTATTGTAATATTTTGGGGTTATTTGAGTCGGGTTCGAATTTCAGCTCAATCCGACTTGAAACGGGGACCCGGGGTAGTGTTAACCTTAGTGGACCCACACACTAGTTAGCCATGGCCCACATGTCATTTATTTTAGTTAGTGACTAGGCTAATTTATTTTGATTAGGATTTATTTGATTAGTGTGTTAGAATGACCAAACTAGCCCCCGACTTGAACCCCCTTTGTAATGTATTGTTAATAGGCTAGAGGGGGGTATTTTAGGCATTGCAAAAATTAGCCATAGCAGCCCATATGGCTGGCTAAGTGAGGAGGGGATAGGCATGAGTTCATTCCATTATTTCACCCTTCCATTCTCTCTCTTGTTCTTCCCTAAATTTCTAGAGAGCAACCTCTAGTGATTTCATCTCCAAATCCATCATTTCTTCCACCAAATCTTTTTCTCTCCTCCTCTACTCCATGAAAGGAAGGTGCTAGCCAAGTTTGGAAGGATTCGGAGCTCGTTTGTGTCTATTGGGAATCTCTACGTGTCGGTGTCGCTCCGGGAAGGCTTTTCTTCGATTCGATCTACCGGGAGGTATAAATCCCTTCTCCTTTTCATTTCCTCATGCATATAGGTCTATTTTGAACCCATAGGAATAACCCCCATGGTTTTGTGTCCATTTGAGTCCATTTCGTGTCCATTTGGACACTTGTAGAGGTGTCCTATGTGTAGGTTTGTGTCCATGTGAGAAAACCCCTATTTGGACACATGGAGAATTATTTATATATTGATTTTGTATTGTTCTAATATTTATTCCAGATTTTTGCTTGTGTTTAGATTGAGTTTTCCTAGGTATCATATTGTATCATATTACCTATATCAATATATGTATATTTTTTTTTTATATCAATATATGTATATATATATGGTGATATATATGTTAATCTCTATATATTTTATATATATATATATATATATTTTTAATATATATATATATATATATATATATATATATATATATATTTTATGTGGAGAGTATTGAGAGAGTTAGAGATTAGAGTATAGAGAGTTGGAGAGGATGATTTAAGAGTGTGTATGTGTTGTATAGAGCTAGGGGGAGTGAAGGAGAAGGAGGAATAGGAAGGGGGTGCCACTGCTGGAATGTAGCAGCAGCAGGACAGTACAACATATCAGCCATTGGGACCCCATCACAGCCATGTAAATCAGTCCTAGAACCTGTCCAATTTCAGGCCATGATAGCCCCTTCCAAGCACCAAAAATCAGTCCCAACCTTGCCCCTACATACCAGCCTACCATGCCCCTACATACTCCCATTAACCTGCCCCTTCACACTCCTATACAGCAGTCCCAAATCCTGTCCTTGACTGTCCTGAAACACTCCCCAAAACAGCCCAAAACTCCCTAATGGTTCAGCCATGTAAACCCCCACATGGCAGTCTATTCCAAACCCCATAGCCATCCCAAATATCAGTCCATAAATGGACACTTATAAACCCCCACTTCCTGTCCACAACTGACCCATGGTACAGCCCCATGTACCACTTTTAAGGTGGGTAGATTTGTAGCTCCCCTTCCCGAAAATGTAGAAATATTTTATTATTATTTATTTTATTTGAATAGTGATGTTTAAAGTTTTATAAATAATTATTTAGTTATTACGGTAGATGACTTTAGCCTTGGCGGAGTCTTGGAGTGCAAGGTGACTAGAAATCGTGGCACGATAGTGAAATGGCGTGCTTCGACTAGCGTATTAGCCCTGACAGGGAAGGCTGAGCCATAGTGATGTCCTAACTAGGAAAACCAGGCCAAGTTGCGACTTAACCCTTACCGAAGTTTTATTTAGTTATTAATTATATTATTGATTTTAGGGAAACCAGTTATTTCATTTTAGCTGGACTGGACCCGAACTGAGCCCTAGTCCATGTAGTCATGCGGCACGTCCAATGACATTCGTGTCGATGTGAATTGGTAGGAGTTTGTTGTTTTTCGTTTTAATGATTTAATAAATATTTCCTAGTAGTTGTAATTAAATATCATTATTTAGTTGATATTCAGTGACAATTTTATGAAGTGAGTCCTTGTATATTTTTAGATTATTAGATTGTACGTAATGGTATATACGCCATTATATTTTATTGAATACTGTTATTATTATTATTATTATTATTATTATTATTATTATTATTATTATTATTATTATTATTATTATTATTACCAATATCATTGAGATTATTATTATTAATATTATTTTATTACTACTGGTTATATTATTTTGACAATACATGTAATATATATACAGGTTCGTACTTATATAAATATAGGCTCTAGTAGGAATGATACTATTGGACTTATTTAGATTTTATGGAGTATATTATATTAGTGTATATATATATATATAAATAAATATATACAGATAGATACGAATATATATATGTTTATATATAGTGTATATTATATAAAGTGAATTTATGGGGTATATTATATATATATATATATATATATATATATATATATATATATATATATATATATATATATATATATATATATATATATATGAGTATACTAATAGATACACATATATGTGTGTTAATAAGAAGAAAAGAAAAAAACAAGTGGAATGACAAGCAGCCGGGCCCAAAGCTTTCCTCCAGGCCAACCAAGTTCAGCACCTGAGCCCTCTAAAATCTCTACACACCCGACCCAGCCGAGCACAGCTCGAATTTTTCCGAACCATAGATATATATATATCATGCGATTTCAGAGGGGGAAGGGATCGAAACTCAAACCCTAACCACCAAAACTCGACGCCACCACCACCCTCCCGACCTGGCGCACCACCCTGGCCACGCGCGCCGTCGGGGGGCGGCCGCCGCCGGCCGGAACGACCGCGCGCGCGCGCGAGAGACCGGAAACACAGCAGCAGCCGCACCAAGCCGATGCCACCTTTCAAGGTAAATTTCCCTTCTAATTCTCGATCATTTTTCGTTCCGTCGAATCCTCCGTAGAGCCTATATAAACCACTACAAACCCTCTCAAATAGAATCTCTTAAAACCCAGTAGATTGCTTGACGGATCGAACCAAAGATCGGGAAAAACTTGTTCGAAAACAGAACAGTTTTGGGTTCAAAACCCTATATTGGAAGGCAACTTTCTTTCAATCTATCGACTGTTCGAGAAACCAAAAGAGGGCAGTCCTAGACAACCTATAGGGCTTCGATACCCTTTTTGCGGAATCGGATTTCGTCGACTGTGCGTCGAGAAATCGGATTCCGAATTGGACGAAAAACCAGTTTTCAAAAACATTAAAATTATTCCACACGACGTACGTCACGCCAATCAGGACGACGTGGTCGCGAACCGAAAGTATTAAAAGCTGCGTAACGGTTTTGTGGTCGTGTGGGCTTTGACGGAATTCAAATTGGTCGCGTGTGCGCGACGAATTCGATGCGTATCCGTCGAAATTCCCCGTATCGTGCACTTTGCAAATTCTCCAATTACTTTGTGCACGTTCATCTGATCGAGACGAAACTTGCACCAACAGGACCGTATCATTTTTCTGGTCCAACATGCCAAGTTTGGTCCGATTCTGAGACAGTTGATAAAATTACCGTTTTGCGGGCCCCACGGTTCCACTCAACGGGCGATTTTGTGCACGGCCCGCCGGAATCCAACTCTGGACATACGGTTTAGTTCGTATCGGAAAACTAGATCCGTAGACATGTAGTTTGACGACTTTAGAGACCGTTGACTCTGGCACGCTTTTCGGTGCAAAGCGGGTCCAACGGCGGACACCGTTTGGCCTGAAATTACCGTTTTACCCCTGTGTCCAGAATTGGACGTAAAGATAGGCAATCCTAGCTAATTGGACTATTCTGAGATCATTGGTATTGTTTATTTCAGCTTCCGGGGACTGTTGTGCGGGTTTTGATTATTGTGACATATTGAGTGGTTTGGATCATCGGTTTCACCAGCACAGGACCACAGGCGAGTACAGTTTATTGTCTGCATTTCAATATTGATCTTTACTATATTTCATTGATTAGTCATTGGTTATGTGATATTTTTATACTCTATTATAAATTATTGAGTCGGGAATGGGAAGTACCAAGGATGTGTGATCAGACCGTAGACCTTGTAGATCTCGTAGACATTGTAGATCTTGTAGACCTTGTTTACTTTCATGCAGTAGATCTTGTAGACCTTGTTTACTTTCATGCAGTAGATCTTGTAGACCTTGTTTACTTTCATGCAGTAGATCTTGTAGACCTTGTTTACTTTCATGCAGTAGATCTTGTAGACCTTGTTTACTTTATGCAGTAGATCTCGTAGACCGTGCGGTGTAGTACCCCAGACCGATCACATGTCAAAGGTACTTCTAACGGTGGAAAGTATATTGGTCTATTTTTTACTATTGATTTTCTCACGGCTTTACTGTTATTTTCAAAACTCATGATTGATGCCTAACCTTTGTCTTATAGTCATTTTCTTTATTTGAAATTGCATTCAGTGAATTGTGCTCGTTCCATTCCTGACTGGAAACCAACATTTTCAGGTTAGCCGTGGATTCACTTAGCTTGGGAAGTGACGGGGGATACTTGCAGACAAAAGCCTAGAGACTAGCTAGATAGTTGAGTTGTAGTCATACTTTTATTTGTACAAGTTTATATTCTTCTACAAATGTAAAACTTGTAATCTTTGTAAGTTAAATTAATTATGTGAATGAGCATTGTTTGTGATTTTGATCTTCATGGCCGTGACAGCGTTCTACCGCCGACACTGCGGCGTAGGCTGGCTTGGACACGTCTCGTATCCGTTTAAAAAAAAACGGGTATGGTCATGACAAGTTTTTGTGGTGGCCCATGCAGGTCTGTTTTCGCAAATAATGCGAACTCGTGATAGTACTTAAGTTAGTTGTACTATTGCGAGCCTGCGACAAGAAAATGCTCATTCACAAATTATGATTAATTTAATTTACGAGAATGACTAGGACTAGGAGTCCCTCATACAAATTTACCGATGGGTAGTCTAGGCCATGCAATGTAGATAAGGAGTTATTAATTTTGATAGAGTGCCAGATCCTTATAGGTACACTATTACCTCTTGATATGACGATAAGATCCAATGTGGATAGAAAATTCACTTGGTAAGACATGGCTTCCTAGTATTAATGATCTAACCCTGATAAATTGATTAAATCCTTCTCCTTGCCTCTTAAATATCATCTTCACATCTTAGTCAAATTGCCTATTCAGTTCCTATTTTTGTCCTAAGAGTTATTATATTATGTTATCCATAGATGAACCTCAAGTTAGTTTTGATTCAAAGTTTTCCTCAAAAGTTTGAATACACATAGAATAGATACTAGAATGTTTGTAATCCTTTTGTCTCCAGTTCTTTCCTCCATGATTAAATCTTTTAGTTACAGATTGCGACTGATAGGACCAATATTTACGCCTTATTACATAGTCGACTTGTTTGAATCCCTAGAAGCCCAGGAATTTTTACATACTTTAGGAAAAGGGATGTAGTTAACTTATAATGGCAAGACAGCAGCGCACTGTCGCCATTTATTTGAATTTTGGAGACTATGGACTCACTGCAGCCAGCAGCGCACTGGCGAGACACGACCCTAGAATTGAAATTTTTAAGGAAATTATAGGTTATAGAATATTCCTAAAACTATGTCTAGTGGTCCTCTTTGATCATAGTTACCCGGGTGTCGAGATAAGGTAGAGTATCTGAGAATATATCACATCTGAATCACAAAATCAAGAGTTTACCATCGCCCGAGTATACGGACGAGGCATAATCCTCGGTGAAATGATTTCAGACGTGATTACAAGTTTAGAGCACTATAGAGGATAGGACCGTGCCATGTATGTCCCATAAGCTACAAAGCCAATAGTAGTGGAAGTTGTAAGTTGGGCAGCACGTCTCCCGATCTAGCATTCCGTGGTCCTTGAAACCTATTGACGAGGAAATTGATTGACACTAATAGTTTTACCTAGAATATAGAGTTTAGAGGTCATAACCCATTAGTCGACCAAGGCTTTATGGATAAGATGATAGTGGGATGTCTATAGAAGCAAGAACACCAGGTAAGTTTTGAATCTCTCTAAACTCGAATTACTTGTACCTCTTTTGAAAAATCTTGCGTACTTGTATCTTGACTATTTTGACCAACGCTGCTACTACAGCCTAGTTTTTGCAAGCTTACTCTGTTCTCGAGCTTGATTCGAGACATATGTTTAGTGGGGACGCCTGCTAACTTATTGTCTAATCAGAATCAGTGCATTATGGTCTGATCAACCATGATGCATTTGGTTCGCTCTTCGTTTAATTACACTACGTGGATGGAGATATATAGGTATCTAGGATCTCATCCGCGACTGCTTTGACAATTCCTCTTGAATTATATGTTCGCCTTTGAATTATAAAATTATATTCAGTAACATCTCCCTTGAATTCTTTGTTGTTTTGTCATTCACCGATTTGGAAAGACGAAAGCTCGTGATGGTAGAGAGATACCGCGTATCCCCATGGCTATGGTAGTTGTATACACAAGGGTAGTTATCGTCAGCCAGCCATGTGATCGAGTTACTCGTTCTCCTCTCGACCCCAAACTGTTATCGGGACTTTCAAGCCATCTGAACTTAAGAATGATTAGGATTTTACCCTTAGTCGAATTGCCAACCCAAGAGACCATCTATCCTCAAGGAACCAATTGTTGTGAGCCTCTAACTATTTGCTGGAAGCTTGCATTAACTAGCAATCCATAAACCTTAACCCAACCTTTCCTCGACCAAAGCCCACAGTTTAGACATGAGATGAATAGACAAGGATATGGACAATTATTTACCGTGACTATGGTAGATGCCCCGAGATTGGATTCCAACAAATATTATCCTAGTTATGTAAATTTTATTATTAAGACCTAACTAGTGTTGGAACACCACAGTCACTAGCTTAGCCAATACCATGGCTTAAATATCCTGTCGTATTATGATCTACCAGTGGTCAACAGCAATACACGATCATTACAGCTCTTGTGACAATAGTCTGGCAAGCTTGAACCGTGTAGAGTTTCACGACTCAGTTGTTAGAAATCTTTTAGATGATGTACCTTAGAGTTGGTTACCCCATCGGAAACTCTTGTGTACTGTGGACGAGTAGGTCATTCTAGTATATCGACCATGTGTCATCGTACACACTCGTTTCCTATTTAACGAGGAACGAATCTTGAGTTGACTCATATCTACTGTATTCCGTTACGTCGTGCCTTATTCTTTATTAACAAGAGTCGGGGTACAGTATCCGGACTTTAAAAATTCTTCTGACCTCATTATTCCTAAGACCATGACTTAGCTTCTAAGGTGGGTAGACTGTAAGCCTTAAAATTTTGGGATATATGAAGATATTCGATTGATCAGAATAATTCCCATTAGGATGATAATTAGTGTCCCATGGACTCCCACTTTCCATTTAGATCATTTTGTGTTCCTGGCGGTGTCATTAACTTTCGGAGCACGAGACCAACTGTTATCTTCCAACAAATTTTATATGTAAGATCTAGACGAGTCCACCTTCATCTAGGTATATCATGTCCCACTCAAACATGTTCCCTTGTACTATATTTTTATAGTACGACTTTTAGGTCAAGAGGACTAGCTATAAACCCTTACCATAATACCGGTAAACTTCCCGGTCCCAATTAGAGACTCAACCTAGACCCAAACCGTTCGACCCAATATATGGTTGTGATCTATTCGAGGCCCACTACGCACGTGTCACTAGCGTGCCACTCAATTGTGTTTTCTCGTACTACTTAAACACAAAAGTCACGAAAGGCGTATTTTGGACTTTAGGAACCTAGCGAACCATCCGACTGGCAACTAGCTCAACCACTTGGGTTAGAATCTATACTAGATTACCCTAACCTAGTAGAAATAAATTTACCATTGGGATCTTGTCCAGTCAATATAGGTTAAAATCTAAGGTTCATCCAACCAACGATTGATGTCCAATTAAGAAATCCATTAAGACCTAGTAAAACCCATCCATGCATACCACTATATTTGGACTATAAAACCGAACTATTTAAAATAAGTCCCTACACCTACTATATAGTTCTCCACCTTTTAGAATGTAAGGTCAATTGTAACCATTATCCCAACGACCTGGAAGTCGTGATACGATCTGGTATTGCATTTATAACCATTGTTCGTGTGTTTAAATAAACACGGAGAATATCACAATCTTGATTTCTCAAAATTCGTTCTATTATGGAACGTTGTTCAGAATTTTGAGAGCGGAACCCCTGTATTGCACGGATGGCAACCTCCTATAAGAAGCGAAGGACGCTTCGATTTAGCAAGTGACTAGACTAGAGTAGCCGAATCTAGCAAATAAGTCAATAGTTCATAAATTTTTCTTTCCACCTACATCAGCGGGTACTCTCTATCGCTCTTAAAAATTCATAAATGCACTCCATTGTTCCTACCCTCCTGTCCTTCCTGTTTCAGAGTAACGAATGGTCACGCTTATTAGAATTCACCAATATTTCTTGGCTACTTGTGTAAATTGTTGCTCGTTAAATTTTGGGTTGCTGGATAGATAAGAGAGGATTATAGATACCGTAAGCAGTAGATATCTATTGGTAGAAATTTTAGCAAGTAGTTGGATAATTTCAAAATTTAGTGACATAGCTTGAGGGAGTAGTGTGACCAAAGGTGGGTAGAAGTCCTCAAGAAATTATAGTTTCAAATGACCATGAGAATGGATTGATAGCAAATGGAAACCGTCTTCTATCATAGCGGATGGACTCTTACCTTAAATTTCGAGGACGAAATTATTTTTAAGGTGGGTAGATTTGTAGCTCCCCTTCCCGAAAATGTAGAAATATTTTATTATTATTTATTTTATTTGAATAGTGATGTTTAAAGTTTTATAAATAATTATTTAGTTATTACGGTAGATGACTTTAGCCTTGGCGGAGTCTTGGAGTGCAAGGTGACTAGAAATCGTGGCACGATAGTGAAATGGCGTGCTTCGACTAGCGTATTAGCCCTGACAGGGAAGGCTGAGCCATAGTGATGTCCTAACTAGGAAAACCAGGCCAAGTTGCGACTTAACCCTTACCGAAGTTTTATTTAGTTATTAATTATAATATTGATTTTAGGGAAACCAGTTATTTCATTTTAGCCGGACTGGACCCGAACTGAGCCCTAGTCCATGTAGTCATGCGGCACGTCCAATGACATTCGTGTCGATGTGAATTGGTAGGAGTTTGTTGTTTTTCGTTTTAATGATTTAATAAATATTTCCTAGTAGTTGTAATTAAATATCATTATTTAGTTGATATTCAGTGACAATTTTATGAAGTGAGTCCTTGTATATTTTTAGATTATTAGATTGTACGTAATGGTATATACGCCATTATGTTTTATTGAACACTGTTATTATTATTATTATTATTATTATTATTACCAATATGATTGAGATTATTATTAATATTATTTTATTACTACTGGTTATATTATTTTGACAATACATGTAATATATATACAGGTTCGTACTTATATAAATATAGGCTCTAGTAGGAATGATACTATTGGACTTATTTAGATTTTATGGAGTATATTATATTAGTGTATATATATATATAAATAAATATATACAGATAGATACGAATATATATATGTTTATATATAGTGTATATTATATAAAGTGAATTTATGGGGTATATTATATATATATATATATATATATATATATATATATATATATATATATATATGAGTATACTAATAGATACACATATATATGTGTGTTAATAAGAAGAAAAGAAAAAAACAAGTGGAATGACAAGCAGCCGGGCCCAAAGCTTTCCCCCAGGCCAACCAAGTTCAGCACCCGAGCCCTCTAAAATCTCCACACACCCGACCCAGCCGAGCACAGCTCGAATTTTTCCGAACCATAGATATATATATATCATGCGATTTCAGAGGGGGAAGGGATCGAAACTCAAACCCTAACCACCAAAACTCGACGCCACCACCACCCTCCCGACCTGGCGTACCACCTTGGCTACGCGCGCCGTTGGGGGGCGGCCGCCGCCGGCCGGAACGACCGCGCGCGCGCGCGAGAGACCGGAAACACAGCAGCAGCCGCACCAAGCCGATGCCACCTTTCAAGGTAAATTTCCCTTCTAATTCTCGATCATTTTTCGTTCCGTCGAATCCTCCGTAGAGCCTATATGAACCACTACAAACCCTCTCAAATAAAATCTCTTAAAACCCAGTAGATTGCTCGACGGATCGAACCAAAGATCGGGAAAAACTTGTTCAAAAACAGAACAGTTTTGGGTTCAAAACCCTATATTGGAAGGCAACTTTCTTTCAATCTATCAACTGTTCGAGAAACCAAAAGAGGACAGTCCTAGAAAACCTATAGGGCTTCGATTCCCTTTTTGCGGAATCGGATTTCGTCGACTGTGCGTCGAGAAATCGGATTCCGAATTGGACGAAAAACCAGTTTTCAAAAACATTGAAATTGTTCCACACGACGTGCGTCACGCCAATCGGGACGACGTGGTTGCGAACCGAAAGCATCGAAAGCTGTGTAACGGTTTCGTGGTCGTGTGGGCTTTGACGGAATTCAAATTGGTCGCGTGTGCGCGACGAATTCGATGCGTATCCGTCGAAATTCCCCGTATCGTGCACTTTGCAAATTCTCTAATTACTTTGTGCACGTTCATCTGATCAAGACAAAACTTGCGCCAATAGGACCGTATCGTTTTTCTGGTCCTACATGCCAAGTTTGGTCCGATTCTGAGACAGTTGATAAAATTACCGTTTTACGGGCCCCACGGTTCCACTCAACGGGCGATTTTGTGCACGGCCCGCCGGAATCCAACTCTGAATATACGATTTGGTTCGTATCAGAAAACTGGATCCGTAGACATGTAGTTTGACGACTTTAGAGACCGTTGACTCTGGCACGCTTTTCGGTGCAAAGCGGGTCCAACGGCGGACACCGTTTGGCCCGAAATTACCGTTTTGCCCCTATGTCCAGAATTGGATGTAAAGACAGGCAATCCTAGCTAATTGGACTATTCTGAGATCATTGGTATTGTTTATTTCAGCTTCCGGGGACTGTTGTACGGGTTTTGATTATTGTGACATATTGAGTGGTTTGGATCATCGGTTTCACCAGCACAGGACCACAGGCGAGTACAGTTTATTGTCTGCATTTTGATATTGATCTTTACTATATTTCATTGATTAGTCATTAGTTATGTGATATTTTTATACTCTATTATAAATTATTGAGTCGGGAATAAGAAGTACCAAGGATGTGTGATCAGACCGTAGACCTTGTAGATCTCGTAGACATTGTAGATCTTGTAGACCTTGTTTACTTTCATGCAGTAGATCTTGTAGACCTTGTTTACTTTCATGCAGTAGATCTTGTAGACCTTGTTTACTTTATGCAGTAGATCTCGTAGACCGTGCGGTGTAGTACCCCAGACCGATCACATGTCAAAGGTACTTCTAACGGTGGAAAGTATATTGGTCTATTTTTTACTATTGATTTTCTCACGGCTTTACTGTTATTTTCAAAACTCATGATTCATGCCTAACCTTTGTCTTATAGTCATTTTCTTTATTTGAAATTGTATTCAGTGAATTGTGCTCGTTCCATTCCTGACTGGAAACCAACATTTTCAGGTTAGCCGTAGATTCACTTAGCTTGGGAAGTGACGGGGGATACTTGCAGACAAAAGCCTAGAGACTAGCTAGATAGTTGAGTTGTAGTCATACTTTTATTTGTACAAGTTTATATTCTTCTACAAATGTAAAACTTGTAATCTTTGTAAGTTAAATTAATTATGTGAATGAGCATTGTTTGTGATTTTGATCTTCATGGCCGTGACAGCGTTCTACCGCCGACACTGCGGCGTAGGCTGGCTTGGACACGTCTCGTATCCGTTTAAAAAAAAACGGGTGCGGGTCGTGACACTATAGGGCTGCCACTTTGCCCATTTTCAGTCCTTATCCACCCATATAACTGTCCTAAAACACCATCTATTGGTACCCCAAATGGCAGCCCATGTATACCTTGTTAACCCCCATGAAACCATCACCCAAATCAGCCCTTCCTTGAGCTTGTGTGTGTGTGTGCTTGTGAGGGAGAGATTAGTGTGGTGAGCCTAGGAGTGTAGGTGTATGTGAGCCCATATATATATATGTGTGTTTATATAAGAGTTTAGATAAGTATTTATATGTATGAGGGTATATATGTATTTGTGCGTGTGTGTGAGCTATTTGGATATGGTGAGCTTATATATATATATAGCTACTAGCCTATAGATGTGAGCATGAGTGTTAGCCTATATGTAAGTCTATATGAGTGTTGTGTGTGAGTGAGTGTTAGGGAGATGGTGAAATGGTGTAAAGGTAAAGGGTAAATAACCAACATGTGGTCTAAGATGACTTAGATGACCTAAATACTAGGTTTTCTTGGTAGGTAATATTAATATATGATAGTATCTAGCTATCCTAGGAAGCCTAGGCCAGTATTCCTAGGTTAGAGTGGTATTGTGCAAGGTATTGGTATTTACCTTGGCAAGGTAATATAGGTAATACATAGAAATAGGGTATTTGAGTTTGGAGTCTAAGATAGAGTTAGAACTTGGTTCCCTTGGTTGGTAATGATCAAATATAGTGCTCATAGACTAGTTTTGACGTCGGTTGACCATTTTGACCAAAAGTCAACAAAAGTCAACCGAGAGTCAAACTTAGCCTTTAAGCGACCAGATTTGACCAAAACCAAACCAGAGTTGACCAGTTGACTGAAAGTCAACCGTTGGTCAACATGTGACTTATTTGACCTAGGGTTGACTCAGTGTTGACCAGAGTTAACCATAGTTGACTTTTTGACCAAAAGTCAACTATAAGTCAACTTTTGACCCCGATTGACCTAGTTTGACTTGGATTGATTTCCTATGACCTTGTTTGACCTTGATTGTCCTAGTGTGGCTCAGTATGACCTAGTTTAGCTTGGTGTGACTTAGGTTTGACTTAGATTTGACCTAGATTGACCTAGATTCATTTAGAATGCATTATAATGCATCTTATTATCATTTTTTGGACTCATAGTGACTTGTACTGTTCTATAGGAGACAGACACCACTCCTCGGACAGTATATTCTCTTCAGACACTCAGGCTATCAGGCGAGTACATTCTTTGACCGTTTTATACTTGTATGGATTTACATTCTTGCTCTAGATTACTGTACTTGATGCTGATACGATCATTATCATGGATTGGTACTATATGGATCTTTTTCTGAGATGTTATCTCCTTGTATTCACTAAGTACATATTGTGATGTGAGTTTCACTTACATATTGTATTTATTGAATACCCTTATCATTGTACACTCATTGTGCATATTGTACTCTCAGTATCACATTGAGCCATTGTACAAGCTATTGTACAAGCCATTATACAAGCCATTGTACAAGACATTGTACAAGCCATTGTATAAGGTAACGTAACTGAATTGGATCCTTGTGTATTGATTGGGGAGGGGGAGTAGAAATGGTTATGTGATCAATCCTATTGTATAAGAAATTGTATATGTCCATTATACACCCACGTACAAAGGAGTCCCATTTTATTGTATAACCTAACCCGTTTACATAACCATATTGTGCTCTAAAATCACATGTTCCTTACAGTTCTTACTTATCATATTTAGATATTTCCTGTTATCAAATCTCTACTGTTTTTCATATATCTTCTTCTTTCAGCATTTTATGTACTTTACTCATTGCATGCTTTATATTTCCTAACTCGATATGAACTGCGTGAGATGTTTTGTGCTCGCTCCCGTCCTGACTGGACCTGTTGAAAATATTACAGAGGATGAGGAGGAGGCCTGCGTAGATACCTACTATGGGGCAGCTGTAGATGCCATGTGTGACCCAGATTTACAGCCTGATCCACTAGCTTAGAGACTGAGGCTCCCTAGTCTAGGTTTTCTATTTCTGTCATTTGAGATCTAGATTGTATATATTCTTTCATTTCAGTGTTAAAGTCTTGTATTGAGCTGGATGTTCTGATTTGTTATGTCAGTAGACACTTAGACTCTCTGGTTGTATGTATGTGGTTTTTCTTTCATTCCAGTATTTATCTATCTATCTTTCTATCTTTCATTCTGCTTTAGATGTGATTGAGACTGTATATTGCTATGTCACCTCCATTCGGAGTGTATATACTGTACAGGTACCTTTATATTGTTAGATGATTGACCTAGGACAGCGTTCTACCGCCGACACTGCGGCGTAGGCTGGGCGTTGTTACGTTCTCGTGCCCACACAGTGGGTGCTGGTCGTGACACGTTTTTAGTGGTGGCCCATGCAGGTCGAGTTTACGTAGTGGTATTCGAACTAGAGTATCACTACAGCCTGCAATAGGATTAGGATATTTTGAAGGTACTCAATCACACTAGGAAAAACTCATATCAAATTCATACCATCTCAGTTCTTGCTGATATTGTTCTCCTTGAATATAACTGTCCTCCTTTGCTATTTCGACTCATTCTTAGCAATTGTTTGTTTGATCTGTCTTCAGGATGGTGGAGACGCGATTACAGCGTGCCATTCATGGAGATACTGTAGAGGGGACTGCTACCTCTCAGCCAGTTCAGCAGGGTCGGGAGGCTACAGCTCCTGCCACCTCTGCTCATATTGGGACTTCAGCAGCAGCAGCAGCTGAGGGTGTGCCTTCACCAGTTCGAAGGCAGGATCCAGTCATTCCAGAGGTACCGTTCCAACAGCCGCCACCTACAGAAAACATGGACGTAGCCCAGATGTTTGCGTATTTCCAATAGTTCATGGACCGACAGCAGGCTCGACAGGACAGGGGCATGGAGTTGGTCATTTCGACAGTTGCAGCCCGACCATTGGAGCAGCAGCCAAAGACATCGGGGATCGAGCAATTTCAGAAGATGAGCTCCAGAGACTTTCTGGGAACAGAGGGGATCCTATATGCCGATGAGTGGATCGAGCATATAGAGGAGATCTTCCGCTTAGCCAGGATTCCAGCAGATCTTCAGATCGAGGCCGCAGCTAGCCGGATGCGAGATCTTGCTCGCACCTGGTATCAGTCGGACCCCAGGGTGGGGGTAGCCGGACAGACTTGGGAGGAGTTCAAGGGCTTCTTCAAGAAGAAATTCTTCCCAGATTCAGCGCTCAGAGCTTTAGAGTCGCAGTTTGAGAGCCTAGTTCAGGGGAGCCTGTCAGTGGAGGAGTACGCTGGGGAGTTCGACCGCCTCAGCAGATTCGTGGAGGGTTTGAGCGAGGCGGCGAAGGCCCAGAGGTTCCGGAAGGGTCTGGTCAAGGAAGTCAAGTCCTTGACCAAGGGCAACAGGGATGCCACATTCGAGGAGATTCTGACGGGAGCTTTACTGGCTGAGGATGATCTTGAGCTTAGGCTCAAGAGAGGGCGAGACCCAGTTGGAGGCACCAGCAGCGGAGGACTGGCCAAGAGGCCGCACGTTCAGCATCAGTTTCAGCAGCAGTATCAGCAGTCGATGCCTGGCATACAGTTTCAGCAGCAGTACCAGCAGTCGAGGGCTCAGATACATCAGCATCAGCAGAGGCCTATTCAGTATCAGGATCAGAGACAGGTGCAGTATCAGCAGGACACCGTGTGTAACTTCTGCAAGAAGCCAGGCCATTGGTGGAACGATTGCAGGAAGAGACTGGGTATGTGTTTACTTTGCGGGTCAGCAGAGCATCAGTGTAGAGAGTGTCCCCAAAACCCGATACCATTGGCTCAGGTAGCCCCATGAGCTAGGGCTCCGGCAGGGCAGCAGAGGGGACCACCATTGCAGACTCAGCAGCAGAGGTTCGTACAGCATCAGCAGCATGCCAGGGGAGGCCAGCAAGGACGAGCTTACACCATGACACTTGAGGATGCTCAGGCAGTAGGAGGGGTGCTTACAGGTTCTGATCTTCTCGATTCTATTTCCACCTTATCTCATTATACCTATCTTGAAATTCAGTTCCATCTATTCCTATCTGTTTTTTATTGTTGATAAGTTTGATCTGGTGTTTCCTTATGATTTAATTTTCTTCTGAGATAAGTCGTATGGGCTAGGTCGCCTCGATTATGAGATTTTAGAATCCTCTAGGGTCATGCTAGCAGGCATAGTGAGGACATATAGTCGGATTATGGACGTATTTCTCGGGAGTGGGAATTTAAGGTTTTCGCTGCCAAGCGCACGGCAATGCGAAAATTTTAAATACCATAGTTCTAGAGGTATATACCATAGTTGAGGACTCTGTGATTATCGTAGCCTTGCTCACTGGCATGGCAGAGATTCTGAGTATCATGATGATTGGATAGACGCATACGATTATCGATTTGTATGATTTTATGTGGTTACCTTGTTTTAAAAATTTTGGTTGATTTTCTTTTAAGGTGGATAGACTTGTAGCTTCTATTTGAGTGTAATTTTAAAGTTTATAAATTTAGTCATTTAAATTCATGCTTTGATTCTTAAGATTTTGATCATTTTAATTTTTAGCCATGACTTGTGATTTTGATGTTTTACTATGGTTTGGTTTTAATTTCGAGGACGAAATTCTTTTAAGGTTGATAGATTTGTCACCCCCAGTTTCCAGAAACAGGGGTATTTTTGTCTTTTTTTCATGTTTAGATTATTTTGAAATTATTTATTTATTTATTGTAATATTTTGGGGTTATTTGAGTCGGGTTCGAATTTCAGCTCAATCCGACTTGAAACGGGGACCCGGGGTAGTGTTAACCTTAGTGGACCCACACACTAGTTAGCCATGGCCCACATGTCATTTATTTTAGTTAGTGACTAGGCTAATTTATTTTGATTAGGATTTATTTGATTAGTGTGTTAGAATGACCAAACTAGCCCCCGACTTGAACCCCCTTTGTAATGTATTGTTAATAGGCTAGAGGGAGGTATTTTAGGCATTGTAAAAATCAGCCATAGCAGCCCATATGGCCGGCCAAGTGAGGAGGGGATAGGCATGAGTTCATTCCATTATTTCACCATTCCATTCTCTCTCTTGTTCTTCCCCAAATTTCTAGAGAGCAACCTCTAGTGATTTCATCTCCAAATCCATCATTTCTTCCACCAAATCTTCTTCTCTCCTCCTCTACTCCATGAAAGGAAGGTGCTAGCCAAGTTTGGAATGATTCGGAGCTCGTTTGTGTCCATTGGGAATCTCTACGTGTCGGTGTCGCTCCGGAAAGGCTTTTCTTCGATTCGATCTACCGGGAGGTATAAATCCCTTCTCCTTTTCATTTCCTCATGCATATAGGTCTATTTTGAACCCATAGGAATAACCCCCATGGTTTTGTGTCCATTTGAGTCCATTTCGTGTCCATTTGAACACTTGTAGAGGTGTCCTATGTGTAGGTTTGTGTCCATGTGGGAAAACCCCTATTTGGACACATGGGGAATTATTTATATATTGATTTTGTATTGTTCTAATATTTATTCTAGATTTTTGCTTGTGTTTAGATTGAGTTTTTCTAGGTATCATATTGTATCATATTACCTATATCAATATATGTATATATATATGGTGATATATATGTTAATCTCTGTATGAATATATATATATATATATATATATATATATATATATATATATATATATATATATATATATATATATATATATATATATATAATATGGTTGATATATGGATATATATATGTGTTATGTCGGTGTGTATATTGTGTTGGTGGTGGGTTATGTGGTCGGCCAAGGGAAGAGTTTGTGTTGTGTGTGGTTGTGCATAGCAGGTGTTTGATTATATGTGTTTGTGTATATGGAGAGTATTGAGAGAGTTAGAGATTAGAGTATAGAGAGTTGGAGAGGATGATTTAAGAGTGTGTATGTGTTGTATAGAGCTAGGGGGAGTGAAGGAGAAGGAGGAATAGGAAGGGGGTGCCACTGCTGGAATGTAGCAGCAGCAGGACAGTACAACATATCAGCCATTGGGACCCCATCACAGCCATGTAAATCAGTCCTAGAACCTGTCCAATTTCAGGCCATGATAGCCCCTTCCAAGCACCAAAAATCAGTCCCAACCTTGTCCCTACATACCAGCCTACCATGCCCCTACATACTCCCATTAACCTGCCCCCTTCACACTCCTATACAGCAGTCCCAAATCCTGTCCTTGACTGTCACGCCCCGCTCCCGTAGGAGCGATCGTCCTCGCTAAGGCGTGATGCCGCACGGGCCTAGGTTGTGCCCGTGCAAGGCCAAGTCCAGAAACGGTCGATTTGAGTCTAGGCCACGGAGTCGCACAGAGTGTCTCCATTTGCAGCGGAAGTAAAAAATGAACACAAGTAGAAGCGAATCCAAATCTCTTTATTGAATTTCAAGAAGTTTACAAGCGGCGCTAGGCCGATATTACAAATCGCTCAAGCTCTCTCTCTGAAACATAAAAGGCGTGCCAAGTGGCTTACAACATGGAATGATACATGGCGATGTTCCGATACATTATGTCCTGTATAGGGTGCTTCAGCTTCTTGCAACGTTCCAAGGCCCCAGAGTTGGCTCCGCGCCTTGACACGTTCGATGGAAGCTCCGCACCCGCCGGCATCTCCTGCTATCCTGCAAGCATACTGTGGGGTTATCAGTACATTGTTATGCACTGGTGGGGAGGCTAGCTCGCCCACAATGCCATCATTACCAAACACGTTCCATTTACTTTTGTGCATCTCTATTTTTCATTGTCTTTCTAATCTGGCCTTAGGATCAGTTTCATAGCATATTGTATAGCCTATCTCGTGTTACCGAACTCAAGTGTCGCATGAAAATACATGTACGACTTACCCATACTTACCGTCTGGCCTTCCCTGTTCAAGGTAAACCAAGTTAAACAACATTAACATGAAGTAACATGACGTGATTTATGTAAACATTTAATGTAACTGGCGAGTCCATGTCTCGGGTTCTAACACGTCGTGGGCATGTTCTAGTGTTACGCTTCGAGCATGTTCAGGAGGCACATTTCAAGCATGTTCAGGGTGGTATATTTCAAGCATGTTCAGGGTGGTATATTTCAAGCATGTTCGGGCATGTTACGTTTCGAGCATGTTCATGTTCGGGATGTTACTTTACAAGCATGTTCAGGAGACACTTGTTCATTTAACTTAGACTACTTTGATTTCAATGCAAGAACTTGCACGTGGATTGCCACCAGCATAGTCCACTTAATCTACATGCACAGGTCGCTGGCTTTACAAGCCATTTAGGACATTCCCTTGTGGCAATTCTCAACTTAGCGTAGGGTGATGGCTGGTACACCCCGTTAAGTCTCTTGAATATACCCTCCTGCTTACGTCTCTTGGTGCCCAAGCCCGCACCCAAGCAGCCCGTAAGCGCGTATTGATTCTGCCTAGGCCGGCCACGGTTTTCCCCCCCAACGCCCGTGCCGCAGAATCCTTCCACACGACGGCCACGGTATTCCCCCCATCGCCCGTGCCGTTTGTCCACGACCATTTCGTATTGTCTTGTCATTTTAACTTAGCGGCTAACTCCGAGCCGTAGGCTAACCCTTAGCCATAATGCGTTATCGACCAGGTTGGCGTCCGTACAGCGCGGGTAGCGAGCCCCGTTGCACGTGCCCGTCACACCTGTCGATAGCGTCTTCCATGTCTTATCTTTCATGTATTCTTTCTTTTCTTTCTTTCTTTCACTTGTTCATTTGATTCATCGATTCATTCATGTATTCATTCATTCATTCATTTGTTGATCCATTCATTCACGCATTACGCAACTCCCAGTGTGGGAGTCGCCTTGGCGACCCATCGGTCCCATAGCCTTTCAATGTTGCTAAACTCTACTCGGAGCGACTATGTTGATAGCCTTCCCGTTTCATTGTTGTAAACCATTCATTGTTTCATTGTTTGAACGTATAAGGGACCATGAACGTGGGCTTGTGCCTTAGCACGAGCGTAGAGCGCGGTGCAAGCGTTTCTATAATTGTTGAGTTCTTTTCCATGTTCTAAACAAGCATGCAAGATGGGATTATTCCCTTAGCTAGGTGCGTTGAGTCATTTATTAGCATGTAAGATGATATCGCCTAGCGATTCTCGTGAATGTGTCCGCATTGTTATGTGTCTAGGCTAAGCACAGACGGGTTCATCGGAGCCACCCACCTTAGCGATGTTTGCATTGGCCGAGCGATACTCCGAGCGCGCCTCTGGAAGTCTAAGTCTGGATTCATCTTGACGGGCCAAGGCAAGTCTGGCATCGATTTGCATCGATACTTCATCGGGTCGAGGCAACTCTTCGGGTCGACGGCTCGTTTTGAGTCGTTGCACACGCCGTTTGGAATCGGCGTTCCGCTAGGGCGGAGCGGGTCACTACATTGACTGTCCTGAAACACTCCCCAAAATAGCCCAAAACTCCCCAATGGTTCAGCCATGTAAACCCCCACATGGCAGTCTATTCCAAACCCCATTGCCATCCCAAATATCAGTCCATAAATGGACACTTATAAACCCCCACTTCCTGTCCACAACTGATCCATGGTACAGCCCCATGTACCTGTCCATAAACACCCCAAATATCAGTCCATGAATGGACAGTTGTAACCCCAAAACAGGTCCTAATTTCAGTCCCCCTTGCACCTTGCTACTGTCCTATGTGACAGCCTACATGGACACCAAATATCAGTCCTAAACTAAGCCTAAGTGACAGCCCTGTTTTACACCCAGGTATATGTCCATTGATACCCCATCTAAACAGTCATAACCTGTCCCATTGACACTCTAAATTCTAATCCATACTTCAAGCTATATGACAGCCATTGATGGCCACAAAAATCAGTCCAACACTTCCCTCAAACCAGTCCACATATGGACCACAGTAGCAGTCCCTATAGGGCTGCCACTTTGCCCATTTTCAGTCCTTATCCACCCATGTAACTGTCCTAAAACACCATCTATTGGTACCCCAAATGGCAGCCCATGTATACCTTGTTAACCCCCATGAAACCATCACCCAAATCAGCCCTTCCTTGAGCTTGTGTGTGTGTGTGCTTGTGAGGGAGAGATTAGTGTGGTGAGCTTAGGAGTGTAGGTGTATGTGAGCCCATATATATATATATATATATATATATATATATATATATATATATATATATATATATATATATATATATATATATATATATGTGTGTGTGTTTATATAAGTGTTTAGATAAGTATTTATATGTATAAGGGTATATATGTATTTGTGGGTGTGTGTGTGAGCTATTTGGATATGGTGAGCTTATATATATATAGCTACTAGCCTATAGGTGTGAGCATGAGTGTTAGCCTATATGTAAGTCTATATGAGTGTTGTGTGTGAGTGAGTGTTAGGGAGATGGTGAAATGGTGTAAAGGTAAAGGATAAATAACCAACATGTGGTCTAAGATGACTTAGATGACCTAAATACTAGGTTTTCTTGGTAGGTAATATTAATATAGGATAGTATCTAGCTATCTTAGGAAGCCTAGGCCAGTATTCCTAGGTTAGAGTGGTATTGTGCAAGGTATTGGTATTTACCTTGGCAAGGTAATATAGGTAATACATAGAAATAGGGTATTTGAGTTTGGAGTCTAAGATAGAGTTAGAACTTGGTTTCCTTGGTTGGTAATGATCAAATATAGTGCTCACAGACTAGTTTTGACGTCGGTTGACCATTTTGACCAAAAGTCAACAAAAGTCAACCGAGAGTCAAACTTAGCCTTTAAGCGGCCAGATTTGACCAAAACCAAACCAGAGTTGACCAGTTGACTGAAAGTCAACAGTTGGTCAACATGTGACTTGTTTGACCTAGGGTTGACTCAGTGTTGACCAGAGTTGACTTTTTGACCAAAAGTCAACTGTAAGTCAACCTTTGACCCCGATTGACCTAGTTTGACTTGGATTGATTTTCTGTGACCTTGTTTGACCTTGATTGTCTTAGTGTGGCTCAGTATGACCTAGTATAACCTAGTTTAGCTTGGTGTGACTTAGGTTTGACTTAGATTTAACCTAGATTGACCTAGATTCATTTAGAATGCATTATAATGCATCTTATTATCATTTTTTGGACTCATAGTGACTTGTACTGTTCTATAGGAGACAGACACCACTCCTCGGATAGTATATTCTCTTTAGACACTCAGGCTATCAGGCGAGTACATTCTCTGACCGTTTCATACTTGTATGGATTTACATTCTTGCTCTAGATTACTGTACTTGATGCTGACACGATCATTATCACGGATTGGTACTATATGGATCTTCTTCTGAGATGTTATCTCCTTGTATTCACTAAGTACATATTGTGATGTGCGTTTTACTTACATATTGTATTTATTGAATACCCTTATCATTGTACACTCATTGTGCATATTGTACTCTCAGTATCACATTGAGCCATTGTACAAGCCATTGTACAAGCCATTGTATAAGGTAACGTAACTGAATTGGATCCTTGTGTATTGATTGGGGAGGGAAAGTAGAAATGGTTATGTGATCAATCCTATTGTATAAGAAATTGTATATGTCCATTGTACACCCACGTACAAAGGAGTCCCATTTTATTGTATAACCTAACCCGTTTACATAACCATATTGTGCTCTAAAATCACATGTTCCTTACAGTTCTTACTTATCATATTTAGATATTTCCTGTTATCAAATCTCTACTATTTTTCATATATCTTCTTCTTTCAGCGTTTCATGTACTTTACTCTATTGCATGCTTTATATTTCCTAACTCGATATGAACTGCGTGAGATGTTTTGTGCTCGCTTTCGTCCTGACTGGACCTGTTGAAAATATTACAACGGATGAGGAGGAGGCCTGCGTAGACACCTACTATGGGGCAGCTGTAGATGCCATGTGTGACCCAGATTTCCAACCTGATCCACTAGCTTAGAGACTGAGACTCCCTAGTCTTGGTTTTCTATTTCTGTCATTTGAGATCTAGATTGTATATATTCTTTCATTTCAGTGTTAGAGTCTTATATTGAGCTGGATGTTCTGATTTGTTATGTCAGTAGACACTTAGACTCTCTGGTTGTATGTATGTGGTTTTTCCTTCATTCCAGTATTTATCTATCTATCTTTCTATCTTTTATTCTGCTTTAGATGTGATTGAGACTGTATATTGCTATGTCATCTCCATTCGGAGTGTATATACTGTACAGGAACCTTTATATTGTTAGATGATTGACCTAGGACAGCATTCTACCGTCGACACTGCGGCGTAGGCTGGGCGTTGTTACGTTCTCGTGCCCACATAGTGGGTGCGGGTCGTGACATTCCCGAATAACCCGAACGGTTCGTGCAGCGACGGATATACCTATTTCCTCCTAGGACGACGTGATCCCATGGCGCCCAGGGTTGCCGCTCGTAGAAACTCCTCCTTGTCGACAAGTTGTCCAATGACCATGCAAGACTCGACTCGAACTGACGTCTCACACAATCATTTTTCTTCCAGTGTTACCATCTCTTTCAAAACCAAGTTCAAGACTTGTATCCTTGAGACCCCTCGACGACCCACGGTCGCGAGCATTCTTTCCATGTTACCATATCATTCCACTCAACTTAAGAATGCCTATTTGAAAGTCCCTTATTCCAAACTCAACGAATCAACAGTGGCTCATGCCTTAAACACTAAGTCCGTACATCGTGCCTTAAACCAACTTATGATCTACGCGACGCTATCACCCAAGTCATACTTTATATGTTCGGCCTTGAGACCGTGAAACCAAGTAATATCGACAACCGTAGAAAACATGGGACAACGTTGAGAATGTCTTTGATAGCCTAACAAAACTTAGTCTAACTCGATCGTGCAACAACTCGACGAGAAAAGGCTGTGTCAAGCCTTACATTACGGAAACGTGTCGTGCACGAGTTTGACTTTGAACGACCAAGTCATTTGGGTGCCTAGACTTATGTAAAAAGTCGTACACTATAACTTTAACCCGTGGGGCGAGCAAAGGCTATGCCAAGCCTTGTATCGTGGAAGCGCGCATGCTTTATCGAGCATTTACGCGGGCGACGCCTATGACTTAGGCTAACTCTTAGCTTTTGCGGTGAATACCAACTTTTCTTCTCCCAAGCCACGGGACGAATGATCGAGTATTATTTATAAAGCACGTCGTGCACAAACTCTAAGCCGACCGTTGGACATTTCTATATTCTAACTCAATTCGACTCGTCGGAATTATTCCCTTATCTATGTGGATTCGTCTCTTTTATTATCAAGCCTACTTGTACAAGTTAAAAATATGCAATTTATTATGTGAAGGCTAAGATGAGGCAAGTTCACCGAAACTACTCCACCTGAGCGAGTGGTCGCCTCGACTGAGCGATGTCTTCGAGCAGCCGTTGTAAGGCTAAATCCGAACGCCGTCGGCATTCCAATTCCTCCGATTGACTGAGCGAGACGGGGCACTATACTGCTGACGATGGACAAACCTCTGCTGTCCTGTCGGAGCCCTAGCTCTTGCTGTTGTCTGAGTCAATGGTGTCTGGTTCTTGGGATACTCCCTACTCTGATGCTCCGCTGAACCACAAAGTAAACACCTACCTAGTCTCTTCCTGTAGTCATTCCATCCATGACCCAGCTTCTTACAGAAAGTACAACTAATGAGCTGCTGCTTGGGTGCCTGCTGGTAAAGTGTATGTCCCTGGCCCTAAAATTGCTGCTGAACAGGCATCTGCTGTTGCTGAATCTGTACATGAGGCCTCTTGGCCTGGCCTCCGCTGCTGCTGGCTCTATAAGCGTCTCCTCCCCTTTTGAGCTTCAGCTCAAGATCATCCTCTGCTGCTAGGGCACCCACCAGAATCTCCTCAAAAGTGGCACTCTGGTCACTCTTGGTCAAGGACTTGACCTCCTTGACTAATCCCTTCCGGAACCTCCGAGCCTTCGTTGTCTCACTGAGTCCCTCAACAAATCTGCCCAAACGGCAGAACTCCCCTGCGTACTCCTCGACAGTCTGACTGCCCTGAACAAAGCTCTCAAACTGCATCTCCAGGGTACCAAGAGCTGTGTCAGGGAAAAACTTCTCCTTGAACAGCTTCTTGAAGGCTACCCAAGTCTGTTCCTCTGTACCGACCCTCAGGTCCGTCTGGTACCATATGCGACCCAGCTCCTGTATCTGACTACCTGTCGCCTCAATCTGCAGTCGAGCTGGTATCTCCGCCAGCCGGAAGATCTCCTCGATGTGCTCTATCCAGTCATCTGCATACAGAATTCCCTCTATGTCGTGGAAGTTCCGCGGATGCATCTTCTGGAACTCCTAGATCCCTGGTGTCTTCGGCTAATACGGCTGCATCTGGGCTGCCTGGGGCTGCACAGTAACTCTCTCCACCGTCGTCAGGGCAAGCTGATGGGCATTCTCTATGCCCTGCTGAAAATGAGCAGACTGCTGTCGTTGGGCCTCCACCATCCTTTGAAAGAAGTCGAACAACTGTGCTGCGTCAACTGATCCCGAAGGCGACTGCTGCTGCTGCTGGAAGAAATCAGGAATGACGAGGGAAGATCTCGAAACAGGCGGAAGTGCACCCCCGACACTACTAGAATAACTCAATTTAGCGACGTAATTAGCGACGGTGGACAAAAATGTCAATAAATTTTAATAAATTAGCGACATAATATTAGGACGTCGCAAGACATCACTATCAGCAATGTTCGACGACGTATGGCGACTACATTTTTTATTAAAAAACGTACGTCACAGATATGTCAGTGAACGTCGCTAATATCACGAATATTAGCGACGCTTACCGACGTATTGACTAAGATGTTGTTAATATCACTAAAGTTAGCGAAGCTTAGCGACGTCTTTAACCGACGTTGCTAAGTTTTTACTATAACGATTCAGAATTTTCTTTTCCCCCCATTACCGACCCATCTCTCTCACTCTCTCAAATTTTATTTCGAAATTAAGGAGTTCTCCTCCGCCGCCTCTTCCGTCGTCGAGAGCCTCTTCCCCTCCACCGCCTGCCCGCTCCTCCGCCCCTCTTCCGTCGTCGAGAGCCGTCCCCTCCTCTGTCGTCCCCCTCCTCTGAAGGTAAACCCTAACCCTAGCTTTTCTATTTTCGTGTCAACACATGACACGACGTAGACACGCATCAGGCCACTGGGCATGTAGCCCTACCCCTGGCGTACACGTGTGCACGGCCACGTGTCCCCATGTGGCCTGTGTCGTGTGCTATATGTGTGTGCACGCGTGCACGAGGCTGTACACTGCGTGTGTGCTCGTGTAGTGATTTTGGTGTCGTGGACACGGTTGTGTCTACTTGGTTGGACACAGACCCTTTGGGAGACACGTACACATGTGTGTCCTTGTTACCAACCAATAAATTTGGTTATTAACTGCATTTTGGTTTTAAAATAAGGTTTTTCCATTTTTCGTGATACATAGTTTACAAATTCGATTTTATAAGTTTTTTTATTAAACTTTTTAACTGAATTATTGATGTTAATGATCAGGATTAGTTCATTTACACATATATTAGATTACTAAAATGTAGACTGTCAATAGGACTGGCATTGTTCTCTGTTTTCCTGAGAACTAATTCCTGAGATTAAGTGCACATTTCACTGATTTTGACACAACCTATCTACTGTTTTCCTATTACACATTATGTTACACACATACACACACATTCCCTATTAATTCCTGTTACATTACACCCATTACTCTCTATGATTTTCTGTCAGTTTGCACACACATTACTGTTTCAGTTACACTCATCCAAACCTGAGAACTAACCTATTCCCTGTTTCTCCATTACACCAACTGATGTTTACACACACATAAGAACAATGTAAATAGACACACTATCATATACACATGACCCATACCACTACACACACCCTACAGTTTCACTCACCTTGCATTGATTCCCTGAAACACATGGACACACAACACTATTTTCCTGAGATTTTGGGCACCCTTAACTGCTACACACAGATTCCTATTGACACACATGTTAGTGTATCACACACACTCCCTATCTAAACTGTAAACCTGAGACACACTTGACTGTCATATACATACCACACACATGTTAGTTTGTTCACTGATTTCCTCCACACACAATATTGTATCACTCACTCACTCACCCTAGCTATAACACTATGTACATGCCACATTGACACACACACTAAGAACTGAAAACTGTTTCCTGTTTTCACCCACACACACACATTTCAACCTAATGTAAATACACTACACATGTATCCCTTCCTCTATCCCTCTATATGTAATATATATGTTAATGGCTTATATGTAAATATATATTATTTATATTCTTGAATATAATAAGTGGTATATATGTGTATGATATTTATATTAAATTAAATGTATATATATATAATGTGTGATATAGACTATATGTATGGCATATAGCCTATGGCTCATAGCCTGTGTAGATTCATAGGAGATAGCCTATGTATATGGCATGTATACACCAATGAATGTGTGTTGATGACTTGTGTGGCCTTGTATTGTGTGTGGATGCTAGGATAGACATGGTTAGGCTTAGTGAGACTTGTTTGGATTAGGCTTGACCTAGTTGACCTAATTTGACTAGTGTAGTTGACTAAAGTTGACCAAGTGTTGACTTTAGCCTAGATTGACCCCAAACATCATGTAGATGTATTGTAGCAGTCTATATTACTATTTTAGATATGTAGTGACTTGTACTGTTCTATAGGAGCCAGACATAAAACCCATCTAAACTAATTTATTTATGTTGGCAAGAGTTGCTCAAGCTACATGATTAGCCATTATTAACTTCAAATAGAAATTAATAATCTTCTTTTTGTAAAGTGTTTTGTTATCTTTGCATGAAGCTTGTTCCTTCATGTGCCAAATGATAAACTTACGTAACCCAAGCTCAACTTGCTGAATGATTGTCAAAACAATATTAAATTTTCAAGCTGAGACGGCCAACTGATTTGTGAGTAATAGTGAAGAAGTGTCAATGAGTGAAATGTCACCAATAATCTCAGTTTTCTTTAAACTGTCACTATCTACTGACCTCTATCTAAATTGCGCACCCATATCTAAACTGCCTTAACATTCATTCACTGACTGTAATGTGCATGTAACTATCTTACAGAATTATCCTCAATTGGATATGGATATGAATTACTACTTACGAAATCGTTCGTGGATGTACAACCGTCATCCTGATGACGTGTGCGGTGTATGGAATGAATTCATAGAGGGTGTACAGCAGTTCCTGCAGTTTGCCAAGGCGTTCCCTCAGTACATGGACGGTACCAAAATTAAGTGTCCGTGTGTGAGATGTCGCAACTTGAAATATCATCCAGAAATGGAAGTCACGTATCATTTATACTCGAAGGGTTTCACGCCGAATTACTATCAGTGGAGCGCGCACAAAGAACTTGTGTCTTTAGCATCAGAGTATGAGCCTTATGTGGATGTCCACAACAATGCTGCTTACGATGATGGGTTGGTGAACATGGTTTTTGACGCGGCGGGGCCTAGTTTCGATCCGGATGATCATGATGCACCTGAGGAGGCACCGAACACCGATACTGCATAGTTCATGGAGTTGCTGGAGAATGCAAGGACTCCATTATATCCTGGTTGTGAGGATCATTCACCGTTGGAGGTGGTTACAAGATTGTTGAGCATCAAGTCCGATTTTAACATGTCGTAAGATTGCTACAACCGTCTTATGGAGTTGCTTATAGAAGTCTTATGGAGTTGCTTATAGAAATATTGCCTGAGGGTGCTAAGTTGCCTAAAGATTTCTACCGATCTAAGTGGATGGTGAGATCGCTCTGGATGGGATACGAAAAAATCGATGCTTGTCGCAACGGGTGCATATTGTACTACAAAGACGACAAGGATGAAGACACCTACAGATTTTATGGTACCGATCGCTACAAGGGCAGTGGTAGAGGAAAGTCTGTCGGTGCCAGGAAGCCTACCGATTCGATGCACTACTTGCTGTTGACGTCGCGGTTGTAGTGGTTATTTATGGTGAAGGAAACTGCAGAAAATATGAGTTGGCATAAGCGGGAACAAACCGAAGGAGTGTTGGATCACCCATCTGATGGAGAAGCATGGAAGCACTTTGATCGAGAGTATCCAAATTTTGCTTCTGATCTACGTAATGTCAGATTGGGTCTCTGCTCCGACGATTTTACCCCATTCGGACTTTCGGGATCCCAGTATTCGTGTTGGCCTATTATCGTCACTCTGTATAATCTACCGCCTTGGATGTGCATGAAGACTCTGTATATGTTTCTTACCGTTATTATCCCAGGTTCGAACAATCTGAAAAGGAACATCGATGTGTATTTATAGCCATTGATTGATGAGTTGAATCAGCTATGGGAAGTAGGTTCCAACACGTACGATGTATCTAGAAAACAAAATTTCAGATGCGAGCAGCACTTATGTGGACCATCAACGACTTTTTGGCCTATGGTATGTTATCAGGATGGAGCACGCATGGTTGTTTTTTATGTCCGTATTGCATGGACCGCACTAAGGCTTTTCGTTTGAAACACGGAGGCAAACCGTGCTTCTTTGATTGTCATCGACAATTCCTGCCGAAGGATCATCCGTACCGGAGGAACATGAGTGCTTTTCGTGCTAGCGTTGTGGAGAAGGCTAATCCCCCGCCAAGGTGGCCCGGATACACGATATGGTAAGAGGCAAAAGATTTATCAAGAGCTATTGAAGAGCCTGCTACGGGCTACAAGTGTTACGGATTTGGTCGCACTCATAACTGGACGAAGAGGAGTATATTCTAGGATCTGCCATATTGGAGCACCAATATGATTAGACATAACCTTGATGTCATGCATATCGAGAAAATGTGTTTGACAACATAATTAATACTGTAATTGACGTAAAAGGGAAGACGAAAGACAATCCAAAGGCAAGATTGGACTTGGAAGAAATATGGAGACGTCCTGCATTGCATTTGATAGAGGACGGAAATAGGAAGTTGAAGCAGCCTAAGGTAATTTTCTCACGGGAGAAAGAGCATAAAGTGAGACTTTGTAGGTGGATTCAAGGTCTGAAATTTCCAGACGGGTATGTTTCGAACTTGAGAAGATGCGTCGACCTCAAGGAGAATAAACTGACAGGTATGAAGAGCCATGATTGTCACGTATTCATGGAGAGGTTAATTCCGATTGCATTTTGCGAATTCTTACCCCCAGTTGTTTGGGATCCATTGACCGAGCTTAGCATATTCTTCAGAGATCTTTGTTCTAGTAAGTTGCTCGTCGATCGTCTAGAAAAGTAGGAGAACGATATTACGGTAACATTGTGCAAGCTCGAGAAGGTATTTTCTCCTGGATTCTTCGACTCCATGGAGCATTTGCCAATTCATCTTTTCTACAAGGCACGTGTTGGTAGGCCCGTCGGTTATCGGTGGATGTATCCGTTTGAGCGACATTTGAACCACCTAAAGAGGAAGGTGAAAAATAAGGCTCGGGTCGAGGGTTCTATTTGTGAAGCCTATATTCTCGAGAAGATTACAAACTTCTGCTCGACGTATTTCAAACCTCATGTTGCTACGAATAGAACGAGGGCTCCGAAAAACGACAACAGTTATCAAGAATCTAATGATGGAATACTGAAAGTATTCAATGCGTCCGGAAAGCCATCGGGGAAAATGAAGAAGAGATATTTGAATGACGAGAGCTAAGGGCTGCTCAGTTGTACGTATTACTCAATTGCGACGAGGATGAAGTGGAGAAGCTAGAGGGGTAAGTAATTAATGATGTATTTATGTCATCTCAATGTAATAGTATAAGCTAATATTATTGTACTAATCGGCAGTTGTTTTGTTGTTTTTCAGCACATATAATGATGAGTTGAGGTCGGTCAGACCCTACCTAACAGACGAAGAATTAGAACAAGAAATGAGACGTTATTTTTCTTCTTGGTTGAGCGAATATATAAGCAGTCCGGTAATTACTTGCCTCTTTTAATGCAACTGCGCAATAAATAACTTACTATCTCTTCTTTGGTATTCAAGTCGATCGTCTAATTTTACTCGAGATTGAATTAATTAGAACTCTTACCAAGGGACCAATTACTTTTGTTAAAATATGGCAAAGTTACTGTGTCAATGGATTTCGGTTCAAGTCGACAAATGCTCCGATTAGTGACAGCTTTCTGGATCTTGATTCCATGAAAAACAGTTGTTTGTGTATCAAATCTTCGAACTAAGATGTCGATCCAGGAAATAATTTCTTTGGCATCTTGCGAGAGATTGTGGAGTTGACGTATAATTATGGCAGAGAACCTGCAAAGATCGTGTTATTCAAGTGTGAATGGTTCGATCCGATTGAAAATCAAGGTTGGAAAATTGACAAGCATGGTCTTGTGGATATAAACTACAAGCATAGATATCAAGGCTACGAACCATTTGTCCTAGCAACTCAAGCTCAGCTCGTGTACTTCACAGCTTATCCGAGACGGGGAGCAACGAAGTCTGACTAGTGGACAGTATGCAAGACTAAAGCTAGAGATACTTTTGATGTTGACGAAAAAGCTTATCAGGAGGACGAGCTACCTCTTGTAACCAATATTGTTGATGTGAACTCCACGGAAGTTACGCATTACACGACACATAATATAGAAGATGTAGAATTATCCGAAGAAGAAGACGAAGCCGACGAAGGCGAAGATGAAAGTAAAGATGAGGAAGAAGAGGAAGATGAGGTCGAGGAAGATGAACAAGATAATTATTTTGAAGATGATTGAGAGAGATGTACTTTTATTTTCTTATTACGTAGAGTTGGTTATTATCTAGTCTTGGTTATTATCTGAATGTACTATCTGGACTTAGATGTTTCTTGTAGAATGTACTATCTGAACTTAGATATTTCTTGTAAAATATACTATCTGGACTTTCTTGTAAAATATACTATCTGTACTATCATTATATGTTGTCTTGGTTATTATCTTGTCTTTGTTGCACTTTCATATTTCTAGTCTCTATTATTTGTTGTCTTTGTTGTATCTCATCATATGTTGTTATCAGGTATGATAGGTCGTCGCGGATCATTCTGCATTTTTTGACATGGGGTACGGGGTACTGGTACTGGCAGAGGACAGGGTACTCCTTCGGTACCTACTGGTGGTACTGCTAGAGGACTGGGTTCTTCTTTGGTACCTCCTACCGGTACCGGCTCTGGATCCTCGTCGCCCAGTACTCCTGTCTATCGGACAGTAGCTCCGCCCGCCACGATGCTACGTAGCATATCTCCTGGGACTAGTAGTTCCAGGCCTGAGACTGCTCCCGAGAGTAGTGTTCCTCCTGCTGATACGACGATGGAGACAAATGAGTAGATGGAGGAGGCTGCACCGACGGTCGACCAGTATCAGGCAGATGATACATGTGCACCTCCGGAGGAGACGAGGACGGAGATCTGGACCGACGGTACAAAGTAAGTATTTTGGTTTATCATTTTTTTTCTGTGTTTATCATAAATTAACTTTTCTTATGAATATAATATGTCTGTATAGATATCGTCCCCCGTCGGTACAGTGACGCCTAGGCCAGGTTCTGAGGCAAAATTATGGTGGTCCTTGGATAAACTATTCGGATGCTCCGGACGATAGGAAGGCATACTGGTTTGCGCGCTTCAAGGTTAAAATAGATTTGCTTTTAACATGAATCATTTGATTTATGCATATTATATATAACTGAGAAATATTTGGTTTGCGTACTCTTCCAGGATATGTTTTTCTATCCACCGTACCGGGCCAAGCTGATCGAGGGGATGTTTCCTGCTGTCGCTGGTAAGCTGATCCGCGATGCTATCAACGATCAGAAGGCTCGTGATCGTACCGAAAAACCGATCCAAGGTTGGATCACCCCTGATCAGTGGGATGCGATGAAGGCTCAATTCAACGAGCCAAGGTACAAGAAAAAGTCCGAGAAGGCCAAGGCGGCTAGGCAGCATGCCTCGAAGTGGTACGGTGGGTCGAGCTGTGGATGACCGTCGCTGGTGGCCTCCGTAGGGGTACGTACTATGGTACGGTATCCTATGGCACCCTAGTTGCAAGCCAGTCCTCTAGGGCATCCCTTGCTAGTGTGCATAGTCCACAGCCGTCCCAGGAGTCTGCCCGAGTCCACCAGATGATAGAATCTCTCCGTGACGAGCTGCTACGACGGATTCAGGACCAGTCTTAGCACCAGTCGGACGAGCCTACGCTTATAGCATGATTGGATGAGCTCGACCGCAGTATTATGGAGCTCAGGAATGTGACTGAACGGACAGAGCGGAGCGTCACTGATCTTAGAGCGTCGACAGAGTGCAGCGTATTGGATCTGCAGGCATCACAGATGACCATGGGCGAGAGGCTGAGAGTGATGCAGGATTCGATGGCTGATAGCAGTGATAGAAAGTTATCTACCATGGATTCATACCACCAGCGACTTGTAGAGTTGGAGTGTTATCGTCCTCCGGATGCGCCTTCATCGTCATCGACTCCGTCGGCGCCACTGCCTTCTTCATCGACACCAACTCCACCGACGTCACTACCTCCTTCATCGGTGCCGATTTCACAGGAGGACTATGAGCTTTTCTTAGCCCTTCGTCGCGGCACGCCCCCTCCTGCTCCAGATCTCCAGTAGTCCTAGTTAGGACTGTTTGTATTGAGTGTTTGAGTACTTGTTTGTGTTTACTATTTGTTTGTGATACTTATTTGTTTGTGACACTTATTTGTTTGTGACACTTGTTTGTTGGTTGCGTAGATACATTGGTTATTGGTTGTGTAGACCCATGACAATTTAGATATTGGTTTTTATATGTTGTGTGGACTTTGGTTATTTTATGTTGTTATTTGTTTCATTTGGATGTTAATTTACCGGTGTTGAGTGTTCCACCGAAGGAGTCGGCGAACCCAGGAATAAAATGTGCTTTCAGTGTTATTTATTAAACTGCAGGGAGAAAATGATTCTGTAGAGAAAACTACATACTGTAATTTATTTTTTTATTTTTTTCAAATTTACCGACGTTTACCGACGCTTTCCGACGTCAAAATGCGTCGGTAGACGTCGCTAAACTGGCATATATTGCCAGGATACCGACGTATAGCGACGTTATTTTTGTCGGTATGTGTCGATAAACGTCGGTAACTTTTCCAAGATTTTACCTCACTTTTCCAGGAAATACCGACGTATAGCGACATCACAAAACATCGGTAATATATACCGACTCATAGTGACATCACAAATGTCAACAATTTTCCCAGGGAATATCGACGTATAGCGACTTCATAAACGTCGCTATTTCATCGACGAAATGACGGTAAACGTCGGTAATATACCGACGTAATTTTGCGTCAATAAATGTCGGTGGTGGCGACGATCAGCGACGTCTTTCCAAACAGCGACTAAGATTTTCGTGACAAGAGGAAGACGTCGCTAAAGACGTCGCTAAAATATTTTAGCAACATCTTTAGGCGTTTTAGCGACGCCTTTAGGCGTCACTAAATTGACTTATTCTGGTAGTGCGAATGCGGCAGAAGCTCCGACTTTAGAAGGTACCATGGGAACTGCATGACCGGGCTGAGCCGGACGAGAGGTGGCAGACCTCTCAGTAGTATCCCTCTGGTCGGAGCGATGGGATCGTGTCTGCACCATCCTGGAGACAGATCAAACAAGAAGGCAATTACTGAGAATGAATCGATAACGTCAAAGGAGGACAGTTTAGTTTCAAAGGAAGACAATAAAGCAGCAAGAATTCTAGATGACAGAATCAGATAAGAGTTTTTCCTAGGTGTAATTGAGTACCTTCAAACTATATCCTATATCCTACTACAGGCTGTAGTGATACTCTAGTTCGAATACCACTACATATCTCGACCTGCATGGGCCACCACTAAAAATGTGTCACGACCCGCACCCAGTGTAGGGGCAGAGAAGTGGATACATCCAGCTTATGTCGTTTCTGAGAATTAACATGAGCATATGCAAGTGAACCAAAAACTTTTAAATAACTTACATTGGATTTCTTACCAGACCATGCTTCTAAAGGAGTTCGATTTTGTACCGCTTTTGTAGGAGATCTATTTAAAAGGAAGATTGAAGTGTGCACTACTTCCGCCCAAAATTCATTTGGAAGATGCTTCCCATTTAACATACTTCTGACCATCTCAACTATGGTCCTATTTTTTCGTTCCTCAACTCCATTTTGCTCCGGTGTGTAGCTTGCAGTCAAATGCCTGTGTATGCCATTAGCTTGACAAAAAGATTTAAATTCTCTGGATAAAAATTCACCCCCACGATCTGTTCTCAAAGTCTTTATAAAGTAACCACTTTGCTTCTCAACATAAGATTTAAATATTTGAAATTTATAAAATGCCTCTGATTTGTACTTTAGAAAATAAATCCAACTCATTCGACTAAAGTCATCAATGAATAAAAGAAAATACTTACAACCGTCTAATGAAGAAGTTCTCATTGGACCACAAGTATCAGCATGAATTAACTGAAGTGGCAATCTTGCTCTCCACACCGACTTAACCGAAAATGATGCTCTATGTTGCTTGCCATATATGTATCCTTCACATACACCATCTACATTCTCAATGCAAGGTAAGCCATCTACCATTTTTTCTGATTCAATAACTTTAAAACATTAAAATATAAGTGTCCATAACGCAAATGCCACAACCAAGAATCATTGTTAATATTGACAGATAAAGCATGATCATCAAGATAATAAAATTTGAGTGGAAACATCTTATTGGTAGTCATCTTTACTTAATCTTGTCAGACTTAGGATCAAGAATTTCACATGGGTCATTCAAAAACTTAATTGAATAGCCCTTTTGAGCTAATTGACCAATACTTAAAAGATTGTGAGCTAAGCCAGGAATGTAAAGAACATCGTGAATTTGCTTTTCAATACCTGATTTAGTTCTCACTGCAATAACACATTTTCCTTCTGCTTGAACTTGTTTTCTGTCTCCAAGTTGCACTTGTAGTTTCATCGATTTATCGATGTTTTTAAAGACCCCTTTCATACCTGTCATATGATTACTGCAACCACTATCCAACAACCATATATCATTAGTATTTTCTTTAGCATTAAGACAAGTCACAAAAAGATTAGCATCTTCATTTATTTCTTCAGTTGCATTGGCTTGATGCTTCTCTTTTTCCCAACAATATCGCTCAATATGACCATACTTGTTACAATAATAACATTAAATATTTGAGTTGTAGTTACCTTTCCAATTGGTCGAGTCTCCTTTACCTTTGTAGTTATTTGAGTCTCCTTGATCATTATGATTCCATCTGTCTCGACCTCGGCCTCGGTCACTTCCTTGACCACGATATCCACCTCTTCCTTGATAACTATCTCTTCCTCGATGCATTCCTGAGTTTTCAACTCTTGTTTGGAATGCACTTTCAACGCTCTTTTCTGTTGTCCTGTTTAATCTTTATTCATGTGCTAGAAGAGAACTTGTTAGTGCACTAAAAGAATACGTAGATAAATCTTTTGATTCATCGATTGCAGCTACCACATGATCAAACTTAGGAACAAGAGTTCTCAAAACCTTTTCTACTACCTTGTTATCATCAAGCTTTTCACCAAAAGTTCTTACCTGATTAACAATAGTAGCAGCTTTGGTACAGTAATAATCAATTGTATCTGTGTCCTTCATACACAAGTTCTCAAACTCACTTCTAAGAGTCTGAAGTTAAACAGATTTTATCTTATCATCACCATTATATTGTTGCCTCAAAATTTTCCATGCGTCATTTGACTTGACAGCGTTAGCAATTCGTGGAAAAATAGAGTCCTTCACAGCTTGTTGTAGTATGAGTAGTGCCTTAGCATCTTTCTTCCAAAGTTCCTTCATTTCTGCAGGCCTATCTGTATCTGCATAACCATTCTCAGCAAATTCCCAAAGATCTTGTGAAATAAAAAGAGTTCTCATTTTAATACTCTAAAATTTATAATTATCTCCACTAAATACAGGAATCAAATTTTGAGCGAGATTAAACTCATTTCCAAAATTCATCTTTCTTACTTCTGAAGAAAAAAAAATTAAACAACAATTTTTTTTTTCAAAATGCAGAATACCTTTTCTTCAAAACAAAAAAACTTACTAGAACCCTCTACGATGAACTTCTTGCTCCCAGCTTCAACGTCGAACTTGGCTCAAATACCAAAATGTTGGAAAAGCTGCTGCTATAACTAGTAAAGGGAAATGCGACAAATATATTAGAGAGAGAAGAGAGCTATTAAGAAAGAGAACTTTGTATTCAAAAAAACTTCAGTCTATATAATGTGAACAAAGCCAGTCTTATATAGGCTTCCATCAACGGTTTACAAGGAAAGGAATTATTCAAATATACCTATTCTTCAGTAACAGCACATGAATGGTTCAAAAGAACCGTTTGAATTATTTCTAACATAGTAGCCACTTGTGAAAACATGCAGTAGTAAAAGAGAGACAACCAGAAGAAAGCTTGCAGGACATAGACATCCTTCCTCTTCGACCAGAGAGTCCTTTTCAGACAATTAATCCTTTACTTTCGCTTTCAATATATTTCTCTTCTTTAGAAGTTTTATGATATTTGTCATTTGTTTTCAATATATGGAAGGAAAAAAAAGAAGCTAATTAAACATATGCATTGAAATAATGGTCTAATATACATACACCCGGACACATAATTAACTGATATATATATATATATATATATATATATATATATATATATATATATATATATATATATATATATATATACATACTACCTTTCTTCAAAAAAATATATACATACTACCAAATGACCTCTAGTATAGTGGTTAAGAGAGATGCATGCGGTCCAAGTGGTCAGGAGTTCGAGCCTCAGTAGAGGCGAGTTCGCCACAAGTACCCATTGCTTCAAAAAAAAATATACTACCAAATCACTTAATATTTCATTCATATAGAGAAACGAAGATGTATAGATCATAATAAACAGTACAGATGACTAGCTAAATGACCAAGATGGACTAAGTGTGCTATGCTCAACATAAGTATGTTGCAGTTTCACTATCATTTAGTTGGCTTCATAACTAATGTGGTACCTATAAGTCAACAACAGTAGCCTGTTAATGGAGTAGACAGATGGTTCGGTTTCATCAATTAATTTGGACATCATATAGTTTATGATGTGTACATGTGGATCATAAATATGCAACCAATATAGGAGCTGCAACAATATGATCATGACATTAACATATGTTGCAGAACCAAATAACTATAGGAGACAAACCTGAAGAGACAAATATAAATATGGCAGAAACATGGGGCCATAGGAGCTAGCTAGGTGTAATGACAGCTGAAGCATCTGAAGACTAGAGCATGGTAGGTGCTGCATAGTGATCCCTGAACAGTATAGAGCACCTGCATCTATCTATATATTTTTCAGATGCTGGAATTTGTTTACATGAAGTCCAAAACTATCAATATATTATGGAAAATGCTAACTTGTCCGCAGACGAATGGAAAAAATATTTGATTTGTAGTTATGTACTTATGTCCTAAAGAAATATTTGAAAGAAGAATAAAAAAAAATCCAGATGGAAATTTACGTACACAAATAAAGAACTATATCTATATTACATAGGGGATAAAATAGCTAGGTTCATCGTGTATAAAAAAAAACCAGATGGAAATATTTGATCGTTATTGGTTTATCACGAAGATTTTTAATCCAGTTATTGAAAGATTCAGCAAGATTTGACGTGTTAATATCTAGTCTTGGACAAGGAGAATACGCTGTGATCCAGTGTGAGAAAATACGATTTTCATCATTTACTCCAACGAGCCAATTGTAAACATCAACATTTTCAGCTTTAATCATCTCCAAGCAATTATTTGCATCTGTTTCATTATAACATCTTGCAAGAGAGTCCAAGCTACGTTGAAAATGCTTTGATCTACATACTGATTTCAAATTTGCTTTAAAATGTTGAATACAAAAAAATGAGGCAATTCCGGAAAAATAGCACGCATGGCATTTATTGTAGTGTCCCGCTCTTAGCGGTTCACTATGTAAGGCTTGTGGCTTGGCTAACTCGGTCGGAACCGAGTATTGGGGAAACTTACCGTCGGCACCGAATCGATCACGGACAAGTGCATAAGAACCTTTCCAACTAATGGATTGGTTTCTCTTGAAATGCGTCCAAGAGTTTTCTCTGGATGTTTTGCTGCTGGTTTTGCTGCTTGGTTTTGATGGATGCTTTTCTGAATGATTTTCGATGATTTGATTCTTGCCCGTTTTCATCGATTTGCATAGCATTCATTCTTGAGAATTCTGAGAGAAGAGAACACAACGAGATGGATTATTAACCAAACTTTTGGTGCTAATGCAGACTGACGCGTGACGAAAGGCTAAGCGTACAAGTGTTCCTCTCTCTCTCGACGGTTCTCTAATTTGGTGAGTGTGGATCTCTGTGGTGGTATTGTCCCTCTCGCTATTCCTTCATGCCAACTAAATAATTGTCTTGCAACATCCGTTGATCGATATCAAGTTGCTAAATGCCACAAGTCAATACCACTAAGAAGCTAGAGATTGAATATAGAACATTAAAATGAATGCTAGTCCATAGAACATTGAAAAGAATTGATTACACTGTGAACAACATCGAGATTGTGCTTGACGCTTGAACATTGAATTGAGATAATTGATGCCTATGATGATGAGATATGAAATGTTGGGAATAAACATGTTGTGTAGTACTTAATATTCTATGCACACAATGTTTATCGAGTCGGACACACATTCGCATGACCATAGACGTACTTGTATACAAGGATTTCCTCGAACGGTACCTGCGGCGGTGGGATCGAGTTGGCCTAGGAGGAATTAGTGCTTTGGTAGCACGGTGTCGGAACCTTCATTCGGGCTCGCAACCTGGTGAATGGTCAACCGTATACCAATATGAAGTCCTATATGGCACGTCGACATGGTGCACAACCACCAGTGGTCATGTTGTAAGGATGTATGCTAATCAATGTCTTATGCAGGGGCGGTAAGTATATTATTATTATCCTGTATCTTATGCAGGAAAGCTGGATTCGACAAATGGTAAAGTAAACATGGTTTATTCCATGTTACATTTATTGTGATTTACTCTGAATGTTTCCTGTCCCTTATAAGTTCATATCTTTAAAATGCTTGTCATTAATAAAATGTTGGTTTAGCTGAGTGGGCCAACGGGGCTCACCAGCGCATTGTTATAATGTGCTGACCCCTCCTCCACAGGTACTGGAGAAGGCTCGGGCGCACATCGCAATTAAAGCTTTCTGAACTGCTGTTTCCTTTCAAGTTGTTTTTCCCTAAAGACGCACAAAGTATTGCGGAGATTTCAAAGATAGCTGCTTATATTTCAAAGTACTAAAGGGGCATGATGTATGGAACGGGAAATTATTTCATGGCAGCCTATCAGTTGTACTTCTTTTCATGAATCAATGTAGCCGAAATGGCATTTCAAATATTATCGAGAAAAGTTGTATTCTGACTACAATTATGAATAAAATGAGTATTTCTTCTTCCTATATTGTGTCTCAATGTTTCTGCAACTGTGGCTTATATTTTCAAATGTTTCAAAGTGATATAAATGTGCATGTTCTAGCCTTGTACAAGTGTAACTCCAGACTTGTACGGCATCACGCCTTAGCGAGGACGATCGATTCGGCGTGAATCGTAGCAAAGCGAGCGATTCCCCGAATCGGGGCATGACAAGTTGCTATCAGAGCACGGTTTAGAATCCTCGGATTCAAACATATTTTCAAAAAGGAAGTCTTGATATAAATTTTCTCGATTGATGGTGTCGATAGCGCTGGCATGAAATAATGTTCCATACAATAAGCCCATAAATATTTTATGAGTGCTAATGGAATTATTTCTTTGTTGTAGAATGACTAAGGGTGATAGCTCAAAGGCGAATTCATCGTCGGACCCGATTGAGAAACTGATTAAGCAAATGGAGGCTCAAAGGAAGCAGAGCAAAGCTCAACATCGCGCGCTTCAGGAGCAGCTTCAGTATCAGTTTCAGGAGCAGCTGGATGCTCAACAAAAGCAAGTTGATAGTCTGACTCAGATTGTCACCAAGTTGACGGCCGATTCTAATGTTTCTGCAAAGGCCGCAACAACCGAGACCGTGGAAGTGCCAGCAGAGAAAGCTGAGACACCGACACGGAAGAGGACGAGCTTCAAGTTCTCTGAATTTAAAAGTTGCGACCCGCCTGATTTTAATGGAAAAGAGGAGCCAGATGAGGTGATGGGCTTCTTGAACACACTGGAGGGCTATTTCCGAATGTTAGAGATTCAGGGCAGTAAGAGAGTAGAGTGTGCCGCTGTACAACTTCGCCTCAAGGCCCAGGAATGGTGGATTTCGCAGAGACAGGCACTTTACGAAAATAATCAGGATATAAAGATGTCTTGGGAGGCCTTTAAACAGGCTTTCATTACTCAATTCATTCCACCCGCTGTCCGACAACAAAAAGAGAATGAGTTCATTGCACTTCGACAAGGCAGTATGTCAGTGCATGACTACGAGACAGAGTTTTTGAAGAGAGTCGCATTCGCTGGGTACATGGTACCGAATGACGATGCCAAGCGAAAAAGATTTATGCAAGGCCTGAATGAGGGCCTAGAGCGGGATGTTCTAACTCGAAAGTGTACGTCATACAGAGAGGCGTACGAAATAGCTCTCGAGATGGAAAGATTTCATCGATCAGCTAGTCGTGGGACGACACAGAACTACCAAGGCAATAACCAGAAGCGACCTTGGTCGGCGGGAAGGAATGACGCACCTAAGCGTCACAATACTGGTGACAACAAGGGACCTCAGCAGCAGTTGCCACGTTGCAATAAATACAACAGATGGGGGCACAAGACTGAGGACTGTCGTTCTGGGTGTTTCAAATGTGGCGGAATTGGTCACAAGGCAGTTGACTGTAGAGGCAGAGGAGACAATCAGTATCCTCGTGGAAATAACAACAATCAGTATCGAGGGCAAAACAATAATCAGAACCGGGGCCAATATAACAACCAGCATCGTGGCCAGGCGCCACCAGCCTTGCCAGCTCCAACTGGAAATGCACCGAATCAACAAGGTGGCCAAGCAAGGGTTTATGCCTTGACCCAGGCAGAGGCCCAGACCGCAGAGAATGTTATAACAGGTATGTTGCTGTACAAAGGCATACCTGCAAGAGTACTTTTTGATTCTGGTGCTACTCATTGCTTTATCTCTTCTGATTTTGCAACGGAAAATAAAATTTGTATGACTCAATTAAAGACAGCTTTGTGTGTTAGTACTCCTTCGGGAGTAGATATGCCTGCAACTTTGATTTGCAGGGACGGCTACATCAAGATTGGAGGCAAAACTTTATCTTTGGACGCAATTGTACTCGACATCAAAGAGTACGATATCATATTGGGAATGGACTGGCTCAGCGCCTGTCATGCAATGATCGACTGTACGGATAAGAGAGTTGTGTTTCGCCTACCTGGAGAAACAGAGTTTTCTTACTCGTGAGGCTCGGCGTTCCAAGGACCTATGGTAATATCGGCAGTTACAGCAAGGCACATGCTGTACTCGGGGTGTGAAGGCTTTCTCGCTTCTGTCCAAGACACTCGAATGAAGAGTGTAGGCTCAAATCAGACCGAAATTGTGGCAGAGTTTCTTGATGTGTTTCCGGACGAGATACCTGGGATGCCGCCGGATAGAGAAATTGAGTTCACAATTGACACCTTTCTGGATACTCGTCCGATATCTAAGGCGCCGTACAGGATGGCTCCGGCAGAATTGAAGGAACTAAAGGTGTAGCTACAAGAATTATTAGACCGGGGATACATTCGCCCAAGTGTATCTCCATGGGGAGCTCCAGTGCTGTTTGTAAAGAAGAAGGATGGAACGATGTGGCTATGCATCGATTACAGAGAACTGAATAAGGCAACCATCCGTAACAAGTATCCTTTGCCAAGGATAGATGATCTATTCGATCAGCTACAAGGGGCGACCATGTTTTCAAAAATTGATCTTCGTTCAGGATACCATCAGTTGAAGATCAGACCCGAAGATGTTCCTAAGTCAGCATTCCGTACAAGATACGGACATTATGAGTTTTTGGTCATGCCATTCGGCTTGACCAATGCTCCAGCAGCCTTTATGGATTTAATGAATAGAGTGTTTCGACCATTCTTAGACAAGTTTGTTGTTGTGTTCATAGATGACATCTTGATCTACTCAAAAGACAGGGAGACTCATGTCGAGCACTTGAGAGAAGTACTTCAGACGCTGTGGGACAACCAGCTCTATGCAAAGCTAAGTAAGTGCGAGTTTTGGATGAACAGCGTGTCGTTCCTAGGACATGTTGTTTCGGCAGAAGGTGTTGCCGTCGACCCAAAGAAGATTGAGGCAGTTGTGGACTGGAAGCAGCCTGCATCAGCTAGTGAAATACGGAGTTTCCTTGGTTTAGCCGGGTACTACCGTAGATTTGTGAAAGACTTTTCGAGAATCGCGTCGCCTTTGACTCGCCTGACTCAGAAGGGAGTCGTATTTAAGTGGACGGACGACTGTGAGAGTAGCTTTCAAGAACTCAAGCAGCGGCTCGTCACGGCCCCAATTTTAGCACTTCCGGAAGGCTCTGAGGGATTTCAGATCTACAGTGATGCGTCGAAACTTGGATTGGGATGTGTTCTCATGCAACGTGGGAAGACAATATCTTATGCTTCGAGACAACTCAAACAGCATGAGAAGAATTACCCAACACATGATTTGGAACTGGCGGCGATTGTGTTCGCGTTGAAATTGTGGCGACACTATCTCTATGGTGTGTCCTGCGAGATCTTCACGGATCACAAGAGCCTGAAGTATATATTCACACAAAAAGAATTGAATTTGAGGCAGCGGCGTTGGTTAGAATTGATCAAGGATTATGACTTGACAATCTCCTACACGCCGGGTAAAAGAAATGTGGTAGCTGATGCCTTGAGTCGGAAATTTGTTGGGTCCCTAACAATAGCAAAAGAGGTACTACGAGATCTTGAAGAGATGGGCATCGAGTTCAGGATTCGTCCACAGAATGTGCAGTTGGCTCAGTTACAACTTGAGCCGAGTCTCCAGGGAAGGATTAAGATTGCTCAGAAGGATGACCCGTTTCTGCAGAAGATACGCGAGTTGATTCTAGCAGGAAAGGCGTCAGACTTTACCGTTGAAGATGACACTATTCGTGTCAAGGGAAGATTGTGCGTCCCTAAGGACGAGGATATCAGGAAGGAAATACTGACCGAAGCTCATTTCGCAAAGTATTCCTTGCATCCGGGAGGCACGAAAATGTATAAAGATCTACGCTCAACCTTTTGGTGGCATGGTATGAAGAAGGATGTGGCGCTATTTGTGTCACAATGCATGGATTGTCAGCGTGTGAAGGCCGAACACCAACGGCCAGGCGGAGAATTACAAAATTTGGCTATTCCACTGTGGAAGTGGGATAATATCTGTATGGATTTTATAGTCGGCTTGCCAAGAACTCAGAAGGGAAATGATGCGATTTGGGTTATCGTGGATAGATTAACCAAGTCGGCACATTTCATTCCAATAAAAGTTACATGGAGAGTAGAACGGTTGGCTCAGATTTACATAAATGAAATTGTTCGATTACATGGGGTGCCAGCTTTTATAGTATCGGATAGAGACAGAAGATTCTTGTCGCGATTTTGGATAAGTCTGCACTCGGCTATGGGCACAAAGTTAAACTTCGGTACGGCTTACCATCCGCAGACTGATGGTCAGACAGAGAGAGTAAACCAGATTCTTGAAGATATATTGAGATTGTGCGTGCTCGATTCGAAGACAAATTGGGACACACATCTCGCATTAGCAGAATTTGCCTATAACAACAGTTATCAGGCAAGTATTCAAATGGCCCCGTACGAAGCCTTATATGGACGGAAATGTCGATTACCAGTATGCTGGGATGAAGTAGGTGAACGGCAAGTGCTTGGACCGAAACTTGTGGAGTAGGCCGTCGAGAGAGTTCGCTTAATTCGAGAAAGACTTAGAGTTGCTCAAAGTCGACAGAAGAGTTATGCGGACGTACATCGACGACCTTTGGAATTCACAGCAGGCGATCATGTCTTCTTGAAGGTCACACCCATGCGAGGTGTGATGCGGTTTGGAATGAAAGGAAAGCTAAGCCCGAGATTCGTTGGACCCTTCGAGATTTTGGAGAAGGTAGCCTCAGTGGCTTATCGACTTGCACTACCTCCGGCTCTGGCTGATGTGCACGATGTCTTCCATGTATCCCAACTGCAGAAGTACGTGCATGATCCAAGCCATGTAGTGAATTTCGATCAGCTACAGCTGAGCGCTGACCTATCCTACACTGAAGAGCCTGTCCAAATTTTGGACAGGAAAGTGAAAGTTTTGCGGAATCGGACAGTATCCCTGGTCAACGTGCTGTGGCGGAACCATGCTGTGGAGGAGTCGACATGGGAATTAGAGGAAGAGATGCGGGTGAAATATCCCTCGCTGTTTGATAATTTTGAGGTAGGACTTTTGCTTTAAGTTTCGAGGACGAAACTTTTTCTTAGTGGTATATTATGTAGTGTCCCGCTCCTAGCGGTTCACTATGTAAGGCTTGTGGCTTGGCTAACTCGGTCGGAACCGAGTATTGGGGAAACTTACCGTCGGCACCGAATCGATCACGGACAAGTGCATAAGAACCTTTCCAACTAATGGATTGGTTTCTCTTGAAATGCGTCCAAGAGTTTTCTCTGGATGTTTTGCTGCTGGTTTTGCTGCTTGGTTTTGATGGATGCTTTTCTGAATGATTTTCGATGATTTGATTCTTGCCCGTTTTCATCGATTTGCATAGCATTCATTCTTGAGAATTCTGAGAGAAGAGAACACAACGAGATGGATTATTAACCAAACTTTTGGTGCTAATGCAGACTGACGCGTGACGAAAGGCTAAGCGTACAAGTGTTCCTCTCTCTCTCGGCGGTTCTCTAATTTGGTGAGTGTGGATCTCTGTGGTGGTATTGTCCCTCTCGCTATTCCTTCATGCCAACTAAATAATTGTCTTGCAACATCCGTTGATCGATATCAAGTTGCTAAATGCCACAAGTCAATACCACTAAGAAGCTAGAGATTGAATATAGAACATTAAAATGAATGCTAGTCCATAGAACATTGAAAAGAATTGATTACACTGTGAACAACATCGAGATTGTGCTTGACGCTTGAACATTGAATTGAGATAATTGATGCCTATGATGATGAGATATGAAATGTTGGGAATAAACATGTTGTGTAGTACTTAATATTCTATGCACACAATGTTTATCGAGTCGGACACACATTCGCATGACCATAGACGTACTTGTATACAAGGATTTCCTCGAACGGTACCTGCGGCGGTGGGATCGAGTCGGCCTAGGAGGAATTAGTGCTTTGGTAGCACGGTGTCGGAACCTTCATTCGGGCTCGCAACCTGGTGAATGGTCAACCGCATACCAATATGAAGTCCTATATGGCACGTCGACATGGTGCACAACCACCAGTGGTCATGTTGTAAGGATGTATGCTAATCAATGTCTTATGCAGGGGTGGTAAGTATATTATTATTATCATGTATCTTATGCAGGAAAGCTGGATTCGGCAAATGGTAAAGTAAACATGGTTTATTCCATGTTACATTTATTGTGATTTACTCTGAATGTTTCCTGTCCCTTATAAGTTCATATCTTTAAAATGCTTGTCATTAATAAAATGTTGGTTTAGCTGAGTGGGCCAACGGGGCTCACCAGTGCATTGTTATAATATGCTGACCCCTCCTCCACAGGTACTGGAGAAGGCTCGGGCGCACATCGCAATTAAAGCTTTCTGAACTGCTGTTTCCTTTCAAGTTGTTTTTCCCTAAAGACGCACAAAGTATTGCGGAGATTTCAAAGATAGCTGCTTACATTTCAAAGTACTAAAGGGGCATGATGTATGGAACGGGAAATTATTTCATGGCAACCTATCAGTTGTACTTCTTTTCATGAATCAATGTAGCCGAAATGGCATTTCAAATATTATCGAGAAAAGTTGTATTCTGACTACAATTATGAATAAAATGAGTATTTCTTCTTCCTATATTGTATCTCAATGTTTCTGCAACTGTGGCTTATATTTTCAAATATTTCAAAGTGATATAAATGTGCATGTTCTAGCCTTGTACAAGTGCAACTCCAGACTTGTACGGCATCACGCCTTAGCGAGGACGATCGATTCGGCGTGAATCGTAGCAAAGCGAGCGATTCCCCGAATCGGGGCGTGACATTTATCAATCCTTTCTGTTTATCCGATATAAAAGAAATTGTATTCCAGGCATCAAAAAATCTTTCAAAAGATATTCTTAAACCGTTTAAAAACCAATTCCAAGAATCAGTGTTTTCACTCTCAGCAACAGCATATGCAATAGGATATAGTTGATAGTTAGGATCATGAGCACAAGCAATAAATAAAATACCTCTATATTTAGAGGAAAGAAAAGTAGCATCAATACTAATCATAGGTAAGCATCCCCTTAGAAATCCATCAATGCATGCCTTGAAACAAATAAAAATTCTTTCAAACCTATTATTTTCTGTAATCTTCATAAAACATTGGCTACCTGGATTTGTCTCAATAATTCTAAGACCATACTCTTCGAGACTACTATATGCATCAATATAACTACCATTTATTTCGGATAGAGCAAGTTCTCTAGCTTTCCAAGCCTTACAGTATTTAATATGTATTCGATGTTCCCTAAATATATCTTTTACAACATGAGATGGACTATACGACTGATTATCTCGAATTTTTTCAATAATCTGATTTTTAACCCATACAGTGGTAGCTAATGGATGAAAACCAGTTATAAGTCCACCTAAAAAAGAATGAATATTTTCTAGCGTTGCAATAGAAAATCTTTCGCCTCCACCTATGGCTTTAGCGTATACCCTCCAATGACAATTTGAACTATTACATTTATATATAATTCCAGTAGCATTATTTAAAGTAGCTGAACAAGTAAAATTATGTCTAATTGCTATATCACTAATAAAACTTCTAAATTTAGAACGATTCTCAAATTGTTTTCCAATAAATAATTCAGGAGTGCTAAGGCTATCAACAGAATCATCAAATTCATCATCTAAATTTTCAATGATCATCACTATTTTCATCATCGTTATTAACATCATCTACTACATGTTTTTCTTCAGTAAATGGAATAACTTGATGAGAAGAACTAGGACCAACGTTAAAAGTATTACAAGCAGGTATATTACTTACGTTTATGGATGGGGGCGGAGTGACATAGATATTAATATACGGTGATTGTGCATTCACTTGAAGAATAAATTTTCATGCTTCTTTACTATCTACATTTATACAATTAGATACGAAAATATGTACTAATATAAATTCGTAGTCGATAGAATATTGATCAATAATTAGATTATGTAAACTAAGAAATGAAATATTTCGATCAACTAAAAGAACTTGGGTTAAACCCCCTTGATACGTTAACCCTCCAAGCGAGCATAGTATCGTTAGATTTTCATCCATGTTGAAAACAAGATGAACTTTCTGTAGGAAGAGAGGAGCTTCAGCTTTCAACGAAATAGACTCGACAAACTTCTTGCTGAATAAGAAAGATGTTGTGAAGTGAATGAAAGAGATGTTGTGAAGTGAATGAGAGAGATGCTGTGAAGTTGTTTGATACTTATAGATGGTTGTGGTAATATAGCCGTTGGAATTAGAACGTTACAATTGTAACGTTGAGAATAATTGTAACGTTAGAAACCCAACAAAAGATAACCCATCTCAACCCAAAAAAATAAAAACAAACCCACCCAACCCAACTCCAACTCAAGTAAACCATAAATTTATTGAAATTAACCAACCCAACCCCCAACAAAATATAACCAACCCAACCAAAAAAAAAAAAAATCAAACCCTAATTAACCCACCACCCAACTAAACCGTAAACCAAATTTAAACCAAACCCACCCCCAAAAAGTAAATGCTCTATTTCAGCCAAACTGACTGTCGGAATTTGAGCTGATGCTTATTTTTCGACAGACAGTTTGTCGGATTTTTAACATACTTATTTTCCGACAATCGGTCTGTCGGATTGTATTGTTTGAACAAATTTTCCAAACAACTATCGTTTAAACAAATTTTATTTAAATTATTATCGCTACAGTAAATTTTCTGTATCTATATAGTACTAAAGTTTGTGAAATACAAATAAGAACACACATTGCTAGGGGTGAGCATATAACGGTTGAAAACCGAAAATCGAACCGAACCGAACCGAAATATGACAAACGGTTCGGTTTTTCGGTTATCGGTTCGGTTTACGGTTTAAAATTTTGAAATTTTGAAATAACGGTTCGGTTTTCGGTTCTTCATCCGAAAAACCGAACCGAAAACCGATTTAGATTTAGTAATTTATCAAACTACCCACAATATACATATACTAATGTTTATTAATCCCTAACTGAGCGCACTCTCTTCTCCTATTCTATGTCGGTGCTTCTTTGAGCACTCTCTCTATCTACCCTCAATCTATATATACTAATATCTTTCACTCTATGTAATATAACAATTCATAAATACAATAATGTCATATATTTTTTAAAAAAAAATTATTTAAATAGGCTCATTTTGCTAAAAACTTAGAAGGTCATGCACATTGGTCCATGAAACCGAACCGACCGAAAACCAAACCGAATTAATTCGGTTCGGTTTTGTTCGGTTTTTATAAAAACGGTTCGGTTTTCGGTTTTGAGAAATACGGTTTACGGTTATTTCGGTTTTCACATATTCGGTTCGGTTTGAACCGAACCGAACCGATGCTCACCCCTACACATTGCCAATGCTGGACAGTGAAGAATTCGTGGAATTATGTTGTTCGCAGTAATTTAGCTGTCCATCGTGTATAAAGATTTACATTACTCCAACGTTACCAATTTTTAACACAAATATAATTTCTAGTTACCCAAGTTTTAATGTTGACAGAAATATCATTATTCTTGGAGTAATGTAAAAAAATATATATATACTTCTTTATTGTGTAGGTAAATTTCTGAATAAAAAGCTGAAAATATATCAGTACATTGTAGCTTGCATAAATGGTCGCCCAAATTCTTTTGGGTCACTTGTTGTTCAAGAAGAAGAAGAAGAAGTGGTTCTGTATCCCTGAAACTACACCCACATCATACTTAAATTCAGAACAAATTATTATATCACTTCAAGAACATTTTCAAACTGAGCTTCTTCTCCTCCTCCTCCTTCTCTTAATCTTCCTACGTAGCACCTCCAGAACGGACTGAGCAGTGCAGTAAGCGATCGCCTGGACCGTGACCATCGGATTGACGCCGAGCGCCGTGGGGAACACGCTCGCGTCCGCCACGTACAGCCCTTCCACCTCCCAGGTCTCCCCGTTCGGGTCCACCGCCGACGTCTTCGGGTCCACGCCCATCCTGCAGCTCCCCATCTGGTGGGCGGAGCACACCAGGGTCGACAGCCCGTTCCCCATCTCCCTGCCGCCCGCCTCCCTCACGAACCTCTCGAACTCGTGCGAGCTCGCGGCCTTCACGTCCAGCCTGTCCCCGCTGCGGTGGTGCGTCCCGACCTCCGCCGCGCCCGCCGCGGCGAGTATCCTCAGCGTCCTCTCCGTCCCCCTCCTCAGGTTCTCCTCGTCGGAGCCCTCCATCCGGTAGCTTATGTGCCCGCGGGGGTCCACGGTGCCCGACCCCCGGTCCCGCGCCAGCGTGAACACGTGCGCCGTCTCCGCGAACCGCGCCATGCGCCCCTTGTAGTCGGCGCCCGACGTCCACGGCGTCACCACCGAGAACATGCCCGGGTGCAGCGACGGCGTCTGGATGATGGCGCCGTACTTGTACTTCTCCCGGGGGTTGGAGGAGGAGGGGACGGGCGACATCGCGGTCATGATGCCCCCTTCGTAGCTCTTCTTCCCGCTCCCCGGGAAGTGGCCCCAGGCCATCGCCACGGGGTGGAGGTGGAGGTTCCTGCCGATGTTCGCGTTCCTCAGCCCGCTCCTCCTCAGCAGCACCGGCGTGTTGAGCGCGCCGCACGCCACGACGGTCACCCTCGCCTCCACGACGCAGGTCCCCTTCTCGGACCAGCCGCCGTCGTACTCGAAGGCGACCCCGGTCGCCACGCTCCTCCTCCTCCCCCTGTCCTCGTGCAGCACCCTGACGGCGCGGCAGCCGGGGAGGACGACGCCGTTCCCGGACTCGGCCATGTCGGCCAGCCACGTCTCGCAGGTGCCCTTCTTCCGCCCGTCCCTGCAGCCGAAGCAGCACCAGCCGCAGCGGTGGTCGGGCGCGGAGTTCCGCGGGATGTTCTCCACCGGGTAGCCCAGCTCGGAGCAGCCGCGGCGCAGGACCGAGTTGCTGAGGCTCTCGTCGCCGCCGACCTCGGCCTGGACGCCCATGCGGGCGCAGACGGCGTCGGAGGCGGCCTCGTAGGCGTCGCTGCCGAAGAGCTCGAGGCCGTGCTCGTCGCGCCACTCGGAGACGACGTGGTCCGGGGTGCGGAGGGAGGCGGACCAGTTGACGGAGGAGCCGCCGCCGACGGTCGATCCGGCGAGGATGACGACGCCGGTGTCGTCGGTGGCGAGGAGGCCGCCGCCCTCGTACATGCTCCGGATGGTCTGGCCTTCCAGGAGGGTCAGGTTGGCCCGGGCGCGGTAGTCGCCCTTCTCGAGGACGACGACCTTGTAGCCGGCTTGGGCGAGGACGCCTGCGACCACGCCGCCGCCGGAGCCGGAGCCGACGACGACGGCGTCGCACTGGATGGAGAGGAGCGGCTTCTGGAGAGGGGGAGGGGGAGGACGGGTGGCGAGGGAGATGCCGGCTCGGGAGAGAGCCGACGAGAGGGCGTCCTTGGAGTTGTGCATGTAGACCAGAGACGAGTGCAACGGGCCGAGGCGGTCGGCGTCGCTTCCTTGCTGCTGCTGCTGCTGCTGCTTCTTCTTGATGTGTTCGGGGTCAGGTCCGCAGTAGCCCAGTGCCTTCCATGTCGGATTCTCCCCTTTTTCGTCTACCTGAAATTCAAATTCAAACATAAACCAAGTTCGAGGAGACCAAGAGGAAGTAGAAAAGCCGCAAGTAGAGGCCGAGGTAGTGCTCGTAAAGATTATTATCAAGTTCAATCAATGTTTTAAAAACTGGAGCGATGATCGAATCGAATTTTTTTGATATAGGTCGGACCGGGATCCAATCGGGTTCAATCGGGTTCAACCGGGGTTCAAATAGACTTAGTTTAGTTTGGTTTAAATATATAAGATATCTATATTTACTTCTTGGTTTAGTTTTGTTTGGTCATAAGTATGTTGGTTTGGTTTACTTTTACAACTATAAGGTCGATCAAAATCAAATCAAAAATCAAATGGTCCAAAAAATTTATGATAATTTTTTTATTTTTTTTTTTTCTTAAAAAAAAACCAAAATTGGTCGGTTCAATTGTGAACCGGTCTGGCCGGTTCACCGGTTGAACCCGGATTTCACAAAAAACCGACGGTTCTTTAAAAGACCCGATTTTAATCGAACCGGACCGATTTTTTTGTATAAAGCGGTCGGACCCGGTCCGGTCCGGTTTTTACAACATTGAGTTCAATACAATTATGGGAAATATGGTCATTATCAAATAGATTGTTGGTTCAAGAAGACCAATAATGAAGAATGAAGCTCAATATGCACAAGGGAGGAAAAAAAGAAGTGAAAATGATACTCTCTTTCTTGCTTGCAACTGTAGTATAGAATTTGAACGATGCTCGAAGGTAAGTAGAATAAACAATGAGAATATCAAGTTTTCGGTTATCTTGCATGTTATATTTGATTTAACTAAGATCCTTAGGTATGCTTGGTCATGGACAACTTGTGTATAAGATTTTGGTTTCTAGAATGATTGTCACGGCTACGGAACTGATTCGGCCTAGGAGGAACATGGACAGAGCCGGCCCGGAGGTTTAGGTTGCCCTATCCTGGAGCTAATTTTGGTTGCCCTTTAACCCTTTGGTGGGGTTATGCTGAGCCTAAGGGGTTGCCCTAGCAGAGAGGGATTGTCCTAACAGAGGGGGGTTGCCCAAGCCCCAAGGCTTGTCCGGCTTACCCCAGGGCCGGCCCTGAACATGGATAGTTGTGTTGACATACTAGTACTGGTGATTCGAGAACTTTCAGTAGGGCTCGCTACCTGCACTGAAAGGGTCATCGTATAACAAAAGCTATAGTCCAGGATGACTTGTGGTGCCAGTGTCGACCTTTATATATTTGAACTGCCTAGCGAATGATGTTTGGTTCACAAGGATGAACATGGTAAGTTCAGATGCAGGGAAGGAGCCTATGTCGTGGGTAAGAATTACTATTAGGTGATGTATATTATGTTGTTACATTTTTTTGTCTTATGATCTGTAATTGAACTAAGAAACAGATAGAAAGATCACTATTAATATTATATGCTTTCATATTATGTGTTAATTATAGAGATGTGGGTTAATTAGTTGTTCACTAGTAGACGACAATGTCCTAACCCACGTCTTCTTAGGTGCCACGATCCAAGGAAGTGCCGTACCGAGGAACTGAAGACTTGCGTGGTTGCAACAGAAGCTTTGTTCATATTTGAAGCCTCCCAAATGGCATTTTGAAGACTTGTGCTAAAGGTGTTTATATCTTTTCTTCTAAATTTTAGTAAAAGGATATGATGTATGAAATAATATATCTCATTCAGTTGTTCAGGTTGTAAGTCAGTACGGCACCCTTTGCTCAATGTTCAGACCTATGTATAAATATGAATTATTAATGAAAATAGTTATTCTATTAGGCGCCATGTCATTATTCAATTTCTCTGCTTAAATTCTATTACAAACCTTTATAAAACCACGATTTTCAAAATGCACACGAACATACTTTGTACAAGCACAAATTAGACTTGTACGACACCACGTCTGGTGGTGACTTATCGATTTGACAGAATCGAGGCATGACAGACCCCTTTGGGTCGGGCTCACAGTACTAGTGAGAAATGAATAAATTAGAGTGGTAGGAGAGTACTACGTACGTACCTGAGTGAAGTAGGAGAGGGTGACCATAAACTTCAGGGCCCTGAAGAGCATCCTGTAGAAGTAGATTGGGTTGTTAGCCCACCACAACAGGATGTCCTCCCTCCTCTTGGGGTCGAGGTCCGAGAACTTGTGGACGTAGGGGAACCTGCTCGACACATTCATGGCCCCGCACAGGATCAGCGCCCCCAACCACGTCGACAGCATCCACAGCGCCGCCCGCAGCGTCCCCCGCTTCGCGTGCTGTAAATTCACCACGTACTCTCCCGTCTGATACATCGATCAACATACATACGTGTAATAAGAATATTATCCAATTATAGTCAAATATGTACTCATGTGGTTAAGATGGGAGGTATTCTTCTTCTTTGGTTGAGTTCGATTTCCTACGTTGAATATATATAACAAAATTAAACTTTTTTCAACAATTTTTTACATAATTTATTTTTTTTAATAAAATAGACTGTGATATACATACAGCTTAGACGGCTCACTTTTGAGCCATTTTGAAGCCTCATTCAATAGTAGAAGACCATGTATGTATGGATCGAATATCGCTACTTACAGCTTCAAGTGATCCTAGCATGGACGGGGAAGTGTGGTAGAAAGAGGCTGCATCGTGGTCGGCCTCGGGGACGTCGATGGAGGGCAGGAGCGTGTCGCTGATGGCCGTAAGGGAGTCCATCTCTCGGCGCGTGAGACTGCTCGCCACCGGAGGCTTCATGCCCATGGCATCCATGACCATCACGAGGTCGATGGGCGACTCCAGTAGCGCTTTTTCGGCATGCATCGGAGACTTGACCGTGTCCATAGTACTAATGGGGGCCGGGGTTTTGTAGGGGAGGGGAGGATATATAAGAATGGGGACCAAAGGAAAAGAGAGCATTCTAAGCATTGCATGACAACATGCCTATATATATGGTTCTATGGAGTTAGTACTATAATGCAATCAGAATCATTAGATACTGATCACTACCACAAACTAAGCACATCAGCATTGAAAAGTCCCAACTGCACATCTAACTCCTTACCAGTCTCCATTTAATTTGACATGGCCCCTCTTCCTCCTTCCTCCAAAATGGGGTAATTAGTAGTTTCAGATTAATTAACAAGAAGCATGACAGTAAAGAAGTTTGCTGCATGTAATATAGTATGACACACACACACATATGGGACAAGGTAATTATTTTATGATCGCTCCCATTGAGAATCAAACCATCGTCCACTCGGATCTTATGCCTCCACACTGGCCACTTGAGCTAGAGGTCATTGACTATATATATTTAGGTACTAACTATTATTTTATGATCGCTTCCACTGAGAATTGCAACTTCATACCCTCAACTATCACTGTTTTTCAACTTGATACCCTCAACTTTTATAGTTACTAACGTAATACCCTATCTCAACATATATTTTTAACTTGATATCCAATTTTTCTTTTATTCCTAAACTACCCTCCCCCCGGCTACTACATCTCCGACCCCCGACGGCCATCCCCCCCCCCCTCTCCGGCGACCAACCCCCCCCCCCCCCCCCCGGCTCCGACGACCTACCCTACCCACCCCCGAGCCCGCGCACCCGCTCGTGTGCACCCCCGCGCGCTGTCTCGAGCGCCGCCGCACGCTGCCTAGGGCGCCCCCCCATGCTGCCCAGCGCGCCCCCATGCTTTGCCTCGTGCCCGCTCGCGCACTGCCCAGCTCGCCGCGCCCCCGAGCGTCCCTGCCCCCACAGCCCGCTGCCACCCGCAGCCGGAAAGTGAGGGGGTGTGAGTTGGGGGAGAAGAGAAAGGACAATTTGGCCTCAAAAAATGGTATCAAGTTTGTACCTATAAAAGTTGAGGGTATCAAGTTATATATATATATATATATATATATATATATATATATATTGGAACCAGGTATATATATATTGGAACCAGGTAAATTGTTTCTGGAATCGCTCCCACTGGGATTCGAACTCCTGACCACTCGGGCCGCATGCATCTCTCTTAACCGCATGCATCTCTCTTAACCATTAGGCTAGAGGTCATCTAATATATATATATATATATATATATATATATATATATATATATATATATATATATATATATATATATATATATGAGATGAAGGGTCCTTCAGGACCCGTTTTTCTCCTCACGCCCGCTAGCCGCCTCTGCCCTAGGGCATGTAATGGCTCCATGGCCGGAGCGCCCCTGCTGCTCCTCCTGCGACTGCGCACGCCTGCTCCTCCCTCAAGGCCACCTCTAGTAAGTCTCTTGTTTTGGCCCCTTCGAGGACAAAATATTTTGACCGTACGTAGATTTTGATTATTCTTAATTGTGCCAAATCATGCAATTTTTAAATTTTCGTATTTGATTATTCGTAGTTGCGCCTAGTTGTGCTATTTGAAATTTCGAAAACAAAATTTTTCTAAGGTGGGTAGATATGTAACCCCATGTTTTCAAAAATTCTGATTATTATTAATTTTTCCCAATTTTCTAAAAAAAATTATTTTTATTTTCTACGAATTATCTTGAAGATAGTAAGGAGTGGCATTTTTGTTATTAGTTAGCGATGGTTAAGGTAGGAAACTTCTAGAATTGACTAATTAAGTGTGCTTTAGTTAAACATGTTCTTAATTAATTATAGGAAATATTTCTAGAGAATCTAGCATATTCTTAGAATATTCTTGGAATATTCTTAGAATATTCTTGGAATATTCTAGGATTATTACCTCCTAATCCCAATTAGCATATTTGCTACTTAATATTCTAGAGTGTTCTTCCCTAATCCTATAAATACTCCTGATTTTTAATGGTTGTCATTCAAATTCCAAAACCCAAGGCCCACAGCCATTTCTTCATCGTGTCCTAGATCGTGTCCAAATACAAGAACCCACTGTGCTAAGCCGTGTCAGCCTCGAGGACGACCCCGGGGTCCGTATTTCATTCACTATTCTCTATTATAATTTACAAGTCCAATTCTCGTGTCTGACACCCAAAATGATACCCTAAACTCACAAATCCACCAAAATTCTTCGTGTCCCCGGGTCCAACCCCGATGACATATTACAATCTACACAGCAACTATGCACCAGATCACCATGTCTAATCACGTCCTCTCCGACTGACTGAAGTGGCATACCTCTCTGTGACCGGTGTTCCTGACTCGTGGTGTCGTGTCCACGTGCACTGCCTCGAGTCCAGCGATCGGCCAATGACAAAGCCACCGGAGAAACGTCGCGCTCGGATCGGTCCACCTCGCCAGATCTAGCACCCGATCTAGTCTCAACCCCAGCCTCCACCTCATCCGATCTAAACCCTAACCCCTGGCCATCTCACCGTCGATCGGAGTCTCTCTCGATGTGCAGTCGGTGCTTCCTCCACTCGAGACAGTGCCGCCAGCTCCAAACCCCCAAAACAAGTCTCCCGAATCCACAACCGATGACCATCCCCATGTCTGATATGTCGTCTGCCCTCCATCATCAGATCTGTCGTTCTTCAATCGGCGTGCGCCTCCCAGAACCACCTCCAATGAGCGTCCAGCAGTCAACCATGGGTCAACACTTTACCCAATTTGGTCCCAAATTCCATCCAACTTGGACCGTTGACTAAAAGTCAACTATTAGTCACCAGTGACCTAGAGTTGACCTAGTGTTGACCTCGAGTTGACCAGAATTGACCCGTTGACCAAAAGTCAACGGTAAGCTAATTTTCGACCTAGTTTGATTCGGATGGATTTCTAATGTCCTTCCATGACCAAGTATGACCCAACTAGAGTTGTCTTGACCTTGTATGACTTTGTTAGGTCTAATATGACTTAGATTGACCCCGTACAATCTAGTTTGACCTTGTTTGACCTAGATTGACTTAGTTTGACGTGTCTTGACCTATTTTGACTCAGTATGACTTAATTTTACTTCCAAACCATTATATTGATACAGTATTCCATCTATAGGTCCTCGAGGCACTGATCTTGGACTCAGTCGACTTATCCATCACAGTACAGGCGAGTACATTCTCTGATAATATTTCTGTTTTATGATATCGTCTTTGTTTCTAGTATTTAGTGCAGATTATCCTTGTTCTCTTGACACATTGTTCACACGGATTGATATTTGTCTGGATCCCGTCATAAGATGTTATTCCTCTTATATATGGTATACACTGGGCAAGTCTACATTGTTTATTGTTCATCGTATAGATACGATTCCTGCGAAGGCTAGCTACCCTCTCAGAGAATATGTATCATGACGTGTCATGACTGGATCCACTATATTGGTCAGGGATGGGGGTGTTAGCGTAGATATGTGATCAATACCCCACAGATATTGTATCATCATTGTATAGTGTTAATCATACACTCACGTATGATTAGCCAGGCCAAACATTGTATCAAGTTCTAAGCCGGTCACATGTTGAAACTAGTGCTAAACTCACATAGATATAGTTCCAGATTCTTGTACATGATTTATACTGTTTTTCCCTGTTCTTACATTCAGATTACAGTCTTGATATGCCTTACCATGATTCATGTACACATTATTTATCTCGTAGATTCTCTCTATTTACTGCTACATTTTCAATATCGTCTAACTAGAACTGTTATGGAGGTTTGTGCTCGTTCCATCCTGACTGGATATGTTGACAAAATTTTACAGATAGTGGCGAGGAGGATTATCCTACCTACTACGGTCCGGTTGACGTAGTGGGCATAGACTTGGAGACCTTGCTTCAGCAGGGCTTAGCTCCGCCCGACGAGCCTTTAGCTTAGTTTAGTTAGGTTAGACATTTTGGACTGGACCTTGTCTCCAGCTTGCTACTTGTTATTTTATTATATTTTGGGACTGTATTAGAGACTTGGACTGTATATATTCTTTGTGTTGGACTCGACAGGTTATATATTATTTTATCGTCTTGTTGTCTTTTCATTTCAGTCTTTACTTTGTTATCTTAGAGTCGTGATTGAGTACTCGTATATATATTCATTGCTTGTCCTCCGTTCGGAGTTGACCATGGACTTGACAGGTTTTTGTTATATATATAAACTGTTTAGAAGTAGAGAAATCCACAGCGTTCCACGCCGATTTTTCGGTGAGGGCTGGGCGTTGTCGCGTCACGTGCCCTTTTAGCGGGTGCGGGTCGTGACACAGCTACCTAGGTCTTTGTCACCAAATCTTCTCTAGCGTCGGACCTTCTCGACTAGATCTGGCAACCGTACGACCTCGACCTGACCTCCTCTGGTCATATCGACCGCCTCTCGCGGCTAGCAGCTTCTGGCATCCATCTTCATGCGCCTCCTCCCTCTCGATCCTAGACCTGACATCGTTGATGAACTGCTACCGGACCCCCACAACCTTGGCCACCTCCGTCCCGACCGAACTCAACTTCTCGCGGCTGCCAGCGCAGCCGACTAGGATCCCGACGCCGACATTTCCCCTAGGTTTTGGATTAGGCTCACCAAGTCAGCAAAATTGGACTTAAGACATGTACTACTTATATTATGTTTCTCAATACATTATAAATGTTGTATTTTTTATTGATGGTCATGTCTCATATTGTGATATGATCACATGACATGACTCTGTATCATTCTTATTGTTCTTGTGTTCTACGAATCAGGTCTGACTATTGCCTGATATTGATTTTTGACTTTTAGAAAAGGAAAATTGTTAAGTAAACATATGGGTAAACCATCTATTTCTAACTAATAGTTCGACATACACTGCACTTATGCTCGAGTCGTACCAACCTATGCAAAATCCTAGCCGCCTACATATTAAAAACAGTATTTTAAAATACATAGATTCCTAGTCGTGTATTCTTGCTCATTGTCTGTTCTCATGGCTAGTCGTATTTATCATGTTTATTTTTGTTCTCATAGTTTCTCGTATTGTAGGTTTCATGTTCATGACTGCATTCGGTGTCGCATTGTCTGTTTTTATTTTCTGCATTTATTGTACTGCTTTATTTTATATTGTGCAATATTTTGTTTGGATGTACTTTGCTCCATCCTGACAGGTTAGTTGATATATTAGGTCATGGAGTTCAATACAGAAGATGGCTAGAAGATTAATCTAGAAGATTTGGTTAGAAAGTTGTATAGAGTTGATGAGGTATGTATTTGGTGGTTTTATCGGATTTGTTTTCGGAAATTGGACATGTATTATGTACTAAAAATGATAGTGGACTGTGATGATCGTGTGTGTGCTGGGTTGTGTTACTACTTTATTAGTTTCTGTGATTGATTATTGCGATCATTTGGCAACTATTGAGGTATATAGAACAGCTCACTACCTCCAATTATGCGAGTATGTTGGACGCGCTCACAATCCGTACCTGATGAAGTGGGAGCAGGACGTAAGAGGATGAATCCAACGGATTTTCGATCCAATCGCTTCCAATTATCGCAAATTTGTCCGATAGCTTATCATTGTCTTCCTCCAACGGACCATGCAAATTCTTGCACCATAGTAGATCCTCTATCCTTGGCTTTCGAATCACCTAGTTCTTCCTGTGATGATGATCATACATGTGTTTATCTGATCCGTAGACATAGTTGTACCTTTCATCTCGAGAACTTGAAAGCTCTGATACTAGATGTTGGGAACAACAGTGTTGATACCATGCTCTGATCTACGTGTCTGAAATTGATCGCAACAAAAAACTATCGCAACCCACCTTAGATGATCAACCATCCATCTACCAGAATGCCAAGACAAATAACACACAATATTTTGATGACTACGTTACCTAGCCTAATCTCATCTATAAACTTTAGGTGAAGATATAAAATTAAATAAAACTATATTGAATTGTTTGTCCAAAAACTCAATCCCCTCACTGAACTCAAGAAGAAAGAGAAGACTAAAACATGAAATCACTCACCCTATCGTATAGCAATCTTTCCGAACGAAGACGATGACTCCTCGAACATATCTCCTCTTCCTTCTATCTTGGATGGCGAGCCATAAGACAAAGTAGGAATTTTCTCTTAGATTTCATGTGGACAAGCACCATGAATCTTCCGTCTTGTGCTCTACTGTCACGCTCCAGAACCAGAATACTGGAGAGCGGAGGAATGACTCAGCCAGCTACGTATTACGGGTAGATGAATACCATATAATGCGATCAATGCTGTCTAAAAGACGAGGGGGTGCATACTACATGAAAGTCTCACTATGGTCACTTCATATCTATTGTCTTAATCGTTCAAACAAGAAACAGTAATAGAGAACATATAAGATAAAGCAGTAAGGCGTCCCAAACGCTCAGTCAAAATGTTCTTGATATCTGGCTTTACAAAACATAGCCAGATGATGTAGCAAAGTATACACAATTGTTTATCAGCTGTAGCCTGACTTAGTTACAATTATGTAAAAGTAAATACAAGATAATCCGACTAACATGTCGGTGCCAAACGACAAAGTATAAGGTAAGTAACAAAACGAGCGAGGAAGTAAGGAACCCACTCGAGTCCTCCTGCGATCATTCCTCTAGTATTGACCATCTTGGAGGTGGAAGTAAGCTGGATCCTCGGGGACCGGCTCTAAATCTGGCCATGCAAAACCAGAGAGGTTAGACCTCTAATAGCAAGTACCACAAAGAAGCACGACATGAGAATTAAAACCAGTGATAAAAGTTAAGGATATAATACATAGATCAATGCTTGCTACTGGGATTCACACAACATCACAACACTTCAAACCAACTTCCCAACCAAACAAGGACAGAAGTTGACCCGTCGTGCCCTGACATTCTGATCATCTCAGTTAGTAAATATAGTAGGTACAGTACGCAAACAAATTAATTTCAACGGCTATGCAACTACTACGGCTTGCTATTGTGAGTTCTAAGTTACCTTAGAATTATGCAATAAGGATTTTCTCAGTTCTTACTATGTGCAAACAAGGCTAGTTTATCCAATCAATCAATTGCGCCAATCATGAATTAGACGAGTCCCAACGGGACGCCCGTCACCAATATACAATAATATAATAAATAATATAAGCAGATACCGCTCCCTGCCCGTGTGGCAGATCTGCAGTACCTGTGGGAACCAGTCGGCCTGTCGGGCACTAATAGTCCCAAATAGGGCTGCCATATAAGAACTCGGGAATCCATTCTCTCCATGCTATTATTATTTTATTTAACTTAATAGCCTCTATGTTAAGTGAAATCCCATGCCGTGGATCATGGTCATTCAAAATGAGTACTTCCGTACAAGGTACGATATACCCAACTCTACAACGATACCCATGCGGTCAGGTCGTAGGTCTTACATAGCGTAATGCAACAATCAAAACTATCCACGGGATAATCATGTCTTGACCATAAAGTATACATACTGCTTCTGTAAAATAAATAAATAAATAAATTGAAGCCTGCGTGCGCCTGTATGCCAATGTTCGGGATCAGCCAGTCGATTACAATAGTTCATAGTTAATATGAACGTGTCTCATTCATTCAATTTAATAAGACGACTAGCCAGTCTCTTAGTTCCAACTAGGAACGCATGATCATTTATTAGTCAAGATAATAATCAATGTCAATTCGTTAACAAGGCATGAAAGTCAACTATTATTAGTATGGTTGAGTCTACAACTCTCAGGGTTAAATTCCAGTCATTCGAGGTATCTATAAATCAATTCACGACATATGATACATTCTACGTAACAATCTATATTAAAGAAAATATTAACATATCATGATTATATCAAGTTCATGCCAAAAGGCGTAAGGATATAAGAGGAGAATTATCATGCCAACATAAAGTATAGGGCAATGGGAACACCAAGGTTGGATTACGCCAAGGCTAGTTTATACCATGATTAGTCTACGCCAAAGTTTTACGCTCAGGCCACCAGGTTACGCCAAGCTCTACGCTAAGGCAAATACGCACGTAAAATAGGGTATGCGTAAAAGGTGACATCACGCGTAAAACTCGCGCGCGAAAGGGTCAAAGTATACGCAGGGATGAATACGCGTAAAGGAAGTACGCTCAAAATAAAGGAACAAGTTGCGCGTAAAAACTCGTTTTACGCCAAGCCAAGGAGTACGCGTAAAAAGATTAGAGTTTTACGCAGGAAATACTGTGCACGTAAAACATCGCATGCGTAAAGGATTGCCCGTGTGAAGAGTCAAGTTTTACGCCTGAACCGCTATGCGCGTAAAACAAAGAATACGTCAGGTCAAGTAGACTTGCGTAAAACAGTTTTACGCTGACACGAGCGATCGTAGGCGTAAAGCTCGGTACTACGCGGACACGTATAACGTGGGCGTAAAACTCAATATTACGCTAACACGTAACAACGTGGGCGTAAAGTTTAATATTACGCTAACACGTAACAATGTGGGGCGTAAAGCTCAATATTACGCTAACACGTAACAACGTGGGCATAAAGTTCAATATTACGCTAACACGTAACAACGTGGGCGTAAAGTTCCTCCTGAACTCCAATTCCTATGGAACCTTCGTTCCAAGCCAGAAATAGGGTTCCCATGGGTCAGAATTGCGTAAAACACAACCTCAACAATCTGGAATGAACAAAACTTAGGAAATAAGAAAATTTGACAGATCAAAACCACTGAAATCCGAAAAATAGTAATTTCTAGATCTACTAAAAATAAGACTTCAAAATAAAAAATGCCAAGTTCTAAACTCTCTTAGGATCACGAGAGATGAATGAACCATAAAAATATGAGTTCTCATGTGGAGCAAGATGTACTTGCCTATGGATTTTGGTAGGTGGAGAGAGTTATGAGGAAGAAGAAGGAAAATAAGAAGAAGTAACGAAGAGAGAGAAAGGGGATGGGGCTTAAATGGGGGTGTTGGGTTCGGTTCATGATGAACCATCATAACTCGAAAATAAACCAACCTAGGCCGAACCTAAAGCAAGCTAAAGCAGAAAGTAAAATGCAGAAAATTAATTAGCGTAAAATTAAAGGAATTTAAATACAGAACAATACATGATAAATATTAAATAAATACATTCGAGCAGTACACATATTAAAATACGTATTCTGGAAACGAGGAGTGACATCTCTACCCTCCTTAAAAAAATTCCGTCCTCAAAATTTTAAATCCAAGCAGGATAGGAACATCAAAGCAAAACTAATCTAAGTACAAGCAATTTAAGCAAGCAATCATTTTACAATGTCCATAACAAGTAACATATCTATATTTAAGAATCTACGATATCAAGTAATTTCTACTCATAGGACGACAAGCATGCGGAGTTAAGACAATCAAGGTATACAGAAAGAGATATACCTTGCAAGTCAAACAGGTGTGGATACCGTGATCGGATATCATCCTCACGTTCCCACGTAGACTCTCCTAAGGAATGATGACCCCAAGCAACCCGGACAAGGCTAATTGTTCAGTTCTTGAGTATCTTCTTCCTTCGGTCCAAGATGGACACCGGCTGCTACTCATAAGACAGGTTGGTATCAATAACCAGCTCAGAATGATCGAGAATATGGCTTGGGTCCGATACATACCTACGCAACTGAGATACATGAAATACATCATGCACCTCTCGTAATGAAGGTGGAAGGGACAAACGATAAGCAACATCGCCTACCCTATCAAGAATAACAAATGGGACTACGTATCGTGGACTCAACTTCCCGCGAACGCCAAATCTAATGACCCCACGGGTAGGTGAGATCCGCAAGAACATGTGGTCCCTAACAGAGAATTCTAGCGGCCTATGATGCTGGTCTGCCCAATGACGATGCCGATCTTGCGCAACTCTAAGTTGCTCCCTAATTCTCTTAATCACTTCAACTGTCTGGATAATTATTTCTGGGCCTAGTATCTTCCTCTTCCCGATATTATTCCATGCTAGTGGCGACCTACACTTCTTACCATATAGTGCTTCAAATGGCGCCATCTGGATACTGGCTTGATAACTGTTGTTATACGAGAACTCAATTGAGTGCAGGTGACTCTCCCAAGACCTTCCAAAATCCAGAATGTAAGCCCGTAACATGTCTTCTAAAGTTTTAATTGTTCTTTTCGATTGCCCATCCGTCTGTGGATGGTAAGCCGTGCTAAATCTTAACTTGGTACCCAGACTATGATGTAAACTCTTCCAAAAATGTGATATAAAACGGGTATCTCTGTCTGACACAATACTGACAGGGACTCCATGCTGCCTGAATATCTGTTGTATATACAACTCTACCAACTTTTCTGTAGATTGCCCTACTCTGAAAGGAAGAAAATGCGCCACCTTCGTAAGTCGATCTACTATCACCCAAATAGCATCTTTACCACTTGGTGATCTCGGTAAACCGGTCACAAAGTCCATGGTAATATGCTTCCACTTCCATTCTGGGATAGGAAGCGGCTGCAATATCCAGCTGGCCTTTGCTGTTCTGCCTTCACTTGCTGACATATCAAGCAACGGAAAACGAATCTAGCTATCTCCCTCTTCATTCTGTTCCACTAGAAGTACTGCTTGATATATTGATACATCTTGGTCCCTCCAGGATGTATAGAATACTGGAAACTGTGAGCTTCCGTCATAACCTCCTGTCTGATATCTCCACTAGGCACACATTGACGTGATCCAAACCTAAGTATACCATCTTCATGGATTTGCATCTCCTTTCTGAGTCCTGACTCGCATTCTGTCCTAAGCTTCTGAATCCTTGGGTCCTGTGCCTGAGCTGCCTTGATCCTATCTACTAAGTCAGATTGAACTTATAGACTCGCCAGAATTCCTACATCACTGGAAAGTATAACCTTGATGCCCATCTCCTGAAGGTCTTCTAAGATATGCTTCTGTGTTGTCAACATAAATGTGCCGCCTCTCATGCTAAGAGCATCTGCTACCACATTAGCCTTGTCTGGATGATACTGAAGCTCCACGTCGTAATCCTTGATCAACTCCAACCATCTTCTCTGCCTTATGTTCAGTTTCTTCTGAGTAAAGATGTACTTCAGACTTTTGTGATCCGTGTACATGTCTACTCGATCACCATATAAGTAATGCCTCCATAGCTTCAAAGCAAATACTACTGGTGCCAACTCTAAGTCATGAGTTGGATAATTCTTCTCGTGGTCCCGAAGCTGCCTAGATGCATACGCTATTACCTTCCCCTGTTGCATGAGGATACACCCAAGTCCTTTACCTGACGCATCACAATAGACAGTAAAACCTCCGGGTCCAACTGGCAATGTAAGAATAGGTGCTGATATCAACTTCTTCTTCAAAGCCTCAAATAAAGTCTGGCATTCTGTCGACCAGACATATGGTACATCCTTCCGTGTCAAGCGGGTCATGGGTGCTGAAAGTCTTGCAAAGTCTGATACGAACCTTCTGTAATAACCCGCCAATCCTAAGAAACTCCGCACGTCAGCTACGGTCTTGGGTACTGGCCAACTCTCTACTGCTTCTACTTTCTTGGGATCCACTGCTACTCCAGCTCCTGATATGATATGTCCCAAAAATGAAATATGATCCGTCCAGAACTCACACTTGCTGAGCTTGGCATACAACTGGTTCTCTCTCAGAACCTATAACACTTTTCTGAGGTGATCTTCATGCTCCTCTTCACTAGTAGAGTATACGAGAATGTCGTCGAGAAACACAACGACAAACTGATCTAAGTATGGTATAAAGATGCGGTTCATCAAGTTCATAAATATTGCTGGAGCGTTGGTCAAACCAAACGACATTACCAAGAACTCATAATGCCCATACTTCGACCTGAACGCTGTCTTGGGAATATCCTCCTTCCAAACTCTCACTTGATGATACCCTGAACGAAGATCTATCTTGGAGAAAACTCTAGCTCTGCTCAATTGATCAAACAAGTCGTCGATCCTGGGTAGTGGGTACTTATTCTTTACTATCGCCGCATTAAGCTTCCTGTAGTCAATGCACAATTTGGATAATCCATCCTTCTTCCCCATAAGTACCACTGGTGCTGTCCAGGGTGATATGCTAGCTTGGATGAACTTCTTCTCCTTTAGTTCCTCTAGGTGCTGATATACCTTGGCCTGCTCCGAATCCGCCATTCTGTAAACTCGATCTGATATCGGTTTAGTCCCAGGTGCCAATTCTATACTGAACTCAATATCTCTAACCGGTGGTAGACCTGAAAGTTCTTCGAAAAATATGTCTAGAAATTCTTCAACTACCTTCGAAACCTGGACTTCTTCTATTGCCGTTACTACTCCCTGCTCTTGTTGAGTTGCCTCTGATCTGACTAAGGTGGACCTCTTCATGCCTAGAATGTCAAAAGATACACTCCCTCTGCGATAATCTATTATCGCATGACTGTCTTTCAGCCAGTCCATGCCTAAGATAACGACGAAATTTCCAATAGGAAACTCTATCAACCGGGCGGGTAAGGAATGCCCGCAAACTACAACGCTACACGCTAGAATAACTCTACTAACTCCTATGAGCCCATTACCAGTGAGTATATTCAACCTCCCTGGAAATGCCTCGAACTCTATTCCTAGTCGTGTCATAAATTATGCAGATATAAATGAGTGTGATGCTCCCGAATCAAACAATGCTACTGCGGGATATGAGACGACGAGAATGTTACCTGCCACAACATCTTCCGATGCCAATGCCTCTTCCAAGGACAGGGTGAATTGTGAAACCCAATTTTTTATTGGCAATTTATTATTATTATTATATTAAGGGTTCAAAAATAATTTTAAATTAATAATTTGGTTTTTGGTTGCTGACCTGACCCGAGCCTGGACCGGCTTTCCGAAACCCAGATCCGACCTGAACCCATTCTCTTTATTTAAAATCCTGATTACTTTATATAAAAAAAGAAAGAAATAAAACCCGGTCTTCCTCTTAGCCCACGACCAGGCTTAGCCCCTTTTCTTCTCCTCCTTTCACTCTCCTCCTTACTCCTCTCAACTATTCTTTAACCACCCCCTCCTTATAACACACCCCACCAACACATTCCCACTACCAGCACTTAAACCACCACCACCCCTATTCATTTTCTTCATTTCCCTTTCCCACTCCTCAAAACTCTCTTTCTCTTTCTCACTAGAGCTTCTCCAGAACCCTCTTCCGCTCACTCAAGTAGGCTCGGCCACCAACGCCCGTGCCCTAGGTCTCCGGCGACCCCAACCCGCGACCACCCGCGTCACCCGACTCCCGCGCCCACAGTGCGGCTCCGCCCGCGGCTCCCCAGCCGGCCGCCCAGCTCCGGCCGACCCCCGGCCGCCCTTCCGCCGGCACCCAGGACCTGTACGGCCGCCCGCGCCGGCCGGATCCCGACCCCCACTCCGCAGGGCTCTTCGCAGCACCCGCGCGGCCCTCTCGGCCCGTGCCCGACCCGATTCCCTCTGATCTCCATGCGCACGGCCCGTACAGTTGCTGTCCAGGGTTCCCTGTCTCCGGCGAGCTGCTGTGCATGACCCGTTGTCCAATCCCGAGCTTCGGTTACGTTTACGCAGCCGAACTCCGGCGAGGCATGTCCCGAGTCCGAGGCAACCCTTCGGATTCCGTCGATTTGGGTAATTTTTGGTTAATCACAGTAGTGCGTCCCTCCCGTAATTGTCTATGATGATTTTTGGTCCCCGATTCCTTTCCGGAAATTCGAATTCGGTTTACGTTATGGTTACAGAATTTTCGAAACTATTTTCTATGTTTGGTTCTGTGGGTTTACGTTTTTTATTTCGGAATTTCCGAATATTTTGGGTTAGGTCCTGTGTATTTTGTTCTCGGAATTTTCGAGATTAGCCTTGGAAGGTTCTGAGATTTTGGGTGAGTATTTAGTTTTGGATTTTTCCGAATATGAATACTCTGGTTCATTGATTCTGATCCTATTTCGGGTTTTCCGAATATTTTTGGAAACGTTTCTGTGAATATAAATTTTTATATAAAAATGGTTATGGAATTTAATTTATGGGTTTTTCTGGTTTGGGATTTTTATTGGATGTTATGGCACACTTTCCAGTTTTTGGGTTGACCAAAAATAGAGAAAGTGCTGCCGAATTTTTCTATAAAATTTAGTTATATAATTTTAAAATGGTTTTCGAAAAATAATATTATTTTGAATTTTTGGGCGACGACCGTATTGGTCAATGGGCCCTGGCTAAGTGCAAACGAAATCGATTTCGCCCGGACGTTGAGACATTAGCCTATATGACGATTGGACCAATATCTGAGACCCACTATTAAATTTATTTTAATTATTAGCTTTATTTATAATTAAATTGTAGGATAATTTTAGAACTAACAAATGTTCTTCTTATTTCAATTTATGTAAAATAATTTGTAAGGGCATAAGCCCAGCTTTTCTATTTGGCCTGTAATTATTGTAGCGTAGTTTTCTTTCATTTTCTGGTTTTGCTGGTTTTTTAGCATAGACGCGTAAAACTAAAATAAATAATATTATTTTGATATAGAAAAATTAATGAAATTTTCTCACACTTACAAGTTGTAATATTTAAACAAAGAGCATGTTTTCTCATTAAACAAGAAATTTAGTTTTATATGTATAATTGCGAAAATATAAAGTTTTAACCAATCAAATTGGTAACTACGAGTTTTTCCAAAATAAAAGTTAAATTGATCTTTTCCTCAACGCACCCGATAATCGAGTTTTTGTTGTGATAGCGTAATCCAAGATTTAAAATTGATTAGGACAAAACTTAGAGATTGCAACTAGCATAGTTTGCATGGTAACTCTGGAATCTGAGCCAAACTTCTCGAATGTAGGATTTCGAGGACGAGGCTAATTTTAATCCCGAAGTCTCAACCCTTCAAGTCCAGTCCAATTTGAGACAAGTACATTTTGTGTTAGTTTACAATTATTTAATAATCGTTTTATTGTAAGTTTAAACCATGATGCAACACGGAACTCTCTCTGAGAGCACTGACTGTAACTTCTGTAACTGTTTGGGGACTGGGGGAGTAGTGTAATGAGTATGACCATATCCAAAGTAATAACTTAGAACTGTATTAGCTTACCCCTCTTACACACTGGGATAAGCCATATCATATCAATAGGATACAACCGTACAACCCAAGCCGGTCATATTCATTGCCTATTCAATTCACAATATTTTAACTGCTAGAAAACTGTTTACTTCAAATTGTTTAAAAGTGCATGATTCTATTATTATTTTAATTGTCGGATTAGCATGAATTGTACTTTGCTTTTTCCTGACTGGAGATAATATTTTTAGGGGATTATGAGGATGCTGAGCTGTTATACAACAGCTACTATGACCCGGTTCTGTACCCTGTGGTGTTGCCAGAGTCCCTTTTTGAGGACGCATGACCTGAGGCCGATGAGCCGAACGCTTAGCTAGATTTTCCTGTTTCCAGTTTTGTTGTTTTGAAATTTTGTTATTTAAATTTTAGCATTTTATTTCAGTCTTTCTAATTCCAGTGTACTTTTCTAATGTTCAATAAAGTTTTAAATTTCCGAATATTGAGTTGTGACAAATGTATATAGATGTTGTTGTGAATACCTGCTAATGGAACAGCTTACTGCCGCTGTCTCAACAACGGTGCAGGCTGGGCATGATCCGGTTTGACCCAATTATTTGGGATCGGATCGTGACATGTTTTTAGTGGTGGCCCATGCACGTCTCAACAACTTAGAAAAACATACCTAGAAATAATTAGAACATTAGAACATTGATTTGTCACAACATAGGTCCGAATTATATACATAAATATTTTTGTTTGATTATAGACTGGTAGGATACCTTGCTTATGTTTGCATCCTAAACCTTCCAGAGAATGGCCATTGACAAGACCATTCCTGCTGGCGATGAGGTGTCATCTCTGGATCATACCCCATCTCCTCAACCAAGTTCAGGGTTTATTCCCTCGCAGCTGATTGACCGTCCCCATAATGCATCCAGTGAAGTTTTCACTACACTGGCGATTCCTACCTCTTCTCAAACTGAGTTGTATTTCTTTGGTGAAGTACCCATTCATGTTGCTCCACCAGTACCAGCAAACACCTCCCAAAAGGTTGCCCTATTTCAAGAAATCCTGGAGTTCCAGAAGACTCAAGCTGAAGCCCAGCAGGAACAGATGAATATCACGAGAGAAGTCATGAAGAACGTCAATGATGTAGCCTTAGCTATCTTAAACCAAGTTGGAGCAAAATCTCGTCCTAGGAGGTATACCCCTGAATCTAGAAGATATTTGAGCCCTATCCGGCAGTAATATTGTAAGAAGCTATTGGTTTTTGACTACTGTAAAAGGCTTGGTCACCAAGCTAATATTTGTCGCAAGAGATTGGGAAAATATTTGGCATGTGGATCTGCTGAACATCGGGTAAAGGACTGTCCCTTATCTTTCCATCAAACTAGAGCACATATCCCAGCAACACCTGTTAGGCCACAACCTAGGGACTCTCTTCCTATCCAGCAGACCTTGCCTCCTACAATAAGGCATGATGCAGACTTGAGGTTCATAGAAGATGAAGCAGTTGGAGACTGCTCATGCAAGAGCCAGAACCATGAAGAATAGTACCTAGGACTGCTGAATAGCATTATCTATTATTATAAGAAGTTGTAACGGGATGTCCTTAGATCAATCATGAGAGTTTTTGCTGTAATTCTCCACATGAATAAAATTCTTAGTTACACCTTTATGGTAGATGTCTTCCCTGATAGTCTTCCCGGATTACCCCCCAGATCGAGACATAGAGTTCACTATTGACCTAGTCCCCGGCTCTCCCCCTATTTTTTAAGAGATGCTACAGAGTCAACCCGAAGGAGGCCAAGGAGATGAAGGACCAGATCAATGAACTGAAGGCTCTGGGATTCATTCGAGACGGAGCTTCACCCTGGGGAGCACCTGTCTTGTTTGTGCCCAAGAAGGACGGAACAGTACGGTTGTGCATCGACTACCAGGCGCTGAACAATATCACCATCAAGAACAAGTACCCTCTGCCCCTGATCGATGACCTATTTGATCAATTGAGCGGAGCCAAGGTGTTTTCGAAAATTGATCTTAGATCTGACTACCATCAGATCAGGGTCAGGAAGGAAGATATTTCCAAGACGACATTCAACACCAAGTATGGGCAGTTTGAATTCTTGGTCATGTCGTTTGGACTGACGAATGCTCATGCGATGTTCATGAACCTTATGAACAAGGTTTTCCATGAATACCTAGATCAAATTGTCGTTGTCTTCATCGTTGACATTCTGATCTATTCAAAGACGGAAGAGGAGCACGAAGAGCACCTCAGAAAAGTTCTAGAAACTTTGAGGAAGGAGAAGCTGTATGGTAAGCTTTCCAAATGTGAATTCTTTATAGACAAGGTGAATTTCCTTGGCCATGTTGTCACAGGAGAAGGAATTTTGGTGGATCCGAAGAAGATAGCCGCTGTTGAGAAGTGGTCTACCCCAAGCTCAGTTGCTAAAATCAGGAGTTTCTTGGGCTTGGCTGGCTACTACCGGAAGTTCGTGAAGGATTTTGCCAGAATTGCTGAGCCGATGACGAAGCTCACTCGAAAGAATGAAGAGTTCATCTAGACAAAAGATTGTCAGGCATCATTTAAGGATCTGAAGAAGAGACTTACCACTGCACCAATCCTTGTGCTACCCGCGGGAACTGATGGTTTCTCAATCTACAGTAATGCCTCAGGTAAAGGACTGGGTTGCATTCTTCAACAACATGGAAAAGTGATTGCTTATACATCTAGACAATTACGGACTCATGAGAAGAACTATTCCACACATGATCTGGAGCTTGCGGCAGTCATCTTTGCTTTGAAGCTATGGAAGCATTATCTATATGGAGAGAGGGTAGAAATATATACAGACCACAAAAGTCTGAAGTATATTTTCACTCAGAAGGAGCTGAACATGAGACAAAGAAGATGGCGGAAGCTGATGAAGGATTTTGACATCGATCTACAGTATCATCCGGATAAGGCTAATGTTGTTGCAGATGCACTTAGTCGATACCCGATAGCAATGTTCTTAACCAAGGAGCGTAATTTGTTAGAGGACATGGAAAAGCTTGGACTGGAAATAGTACTGCATGAAGAAGAAATGAAGAAACTGGAAAGAGAAGCCATTGTACCAAGAGCTAAATCAACAATGATGCAGTTGCAAGTACGTTCAAGTCTGATGGACAGAATCAAGGAGGCACAATTCCAAGACGAGACGCTTTGCAAACTCACAGATCAAGTGCTGGCAGGAACACTTGAGGGATTCTCAATCGCCAGCGATGGAGCACTGAAGATTGGTATGAGGCTCTGCGTAGCTCTGGCGAACTGAGGAACGAGCTGATGAAGGAAGCACACCAGTCGCAATATTCCATACATCCTGGAGCTAACAAGATGTTATGCGTACCATTGTTTGGTGGTTTGGAATGAAGAAAGACGTGGCCAGGTATGTTGCTAGATGTTTAATTATCAACAAGTGAAGGCTAGCAGACAGAGACCCGCAGGACTTCTACGGCCACTGGACATTCCGGAGTGGAAGTGGAAGCACATCACAATGGACTTCGTGTCAGGACTGCCTCGTTCCCAAGGAGGGAAGGATGCTATTTGGGTTATCGTGGACCGACTGACGAAGTCAGCTCACTTTATCCCCTTCAAAGTTGGTTTATCCACCGAGAAGTTGGCGGCACTATACATGCGACATATCTACCGGATTCATGGAGTACCGATAAGTATTGTGTCTGACAGAGATACTAGATTTACCTCTCACTTTTGGAAGAGTTTGCATGACAGTTTGGGAACACAACTGAAGTTCAGCACCGCCTACCATCCCCAGACTGACGGACAATCAGAGAGAACAATCCAGACGCTAGAAGACATGCTGAGATCCTGCGTCTTAGAATTCGAAGGGTCTTGGGAAGACCGTTTGCACTTGGTAGAGTTCTCTTACAACAACAGCTACCAAGCTAGCATCGGTATGACACCGTTCGAGGCACTCTATGGACGTCGTTGTCGCACTCCACTTGCATGGGACAACGTAGGAGAAAGAGTACTGCTGGGTCCAGAGATGGTGACTGACGCAGTAGAGAAGATGAATGTAAGATCAGGATTGCCCAAGACAAATAGAAGCTTTGGGTTGATAGTAGTCGTCGACCAGTGGAGTTTGAAGAAGGAGATAGCATTTTTGTGAATTTTTCTCCTACCAGAGGAACGATCAGTTTTGACGGAGCTGGAAAATTGAGGCCAGGTACATCAGACCATTTGAAGTTTTAAGACGAGTTGGAAAAGTAGCGTACCGGTTAGCTCTACCAGCTAATCTTGAGAGTGTGCACAACGTCTTCTGCGTATCACGGCTCAGACGCTACATTCCGGATCCGAGTCACATTTTGTATAATTCAGAGCTGAAGATTGGACTCAACCTTTCAGTGCCAGAGAAACCAGTAGCAAGCGTAGTCAGAGGTGAGAAGAAGATCTAAAAATTTGAGCCATCACATAACTCCTATTTCTTATCTTTTCGTTCTAAACTTGATTGATGCTGCTAAGTTAGCCTAGTTTTGCAAGCTATTTCTTTATCAAGCTTGATCATGACAGTATTTTATTGGGTGCACCCACTAATATATTGTCTAATCAGGACCGGTGCATGATGGTCTGATCAACCTCGTGTACTTTGGTTCGCTTTTGTATTTTTCTGCATGGATGATATCATAAATGAAACTTGTCCCTAAACCGTCTCATCCACGACTACCTTGGAAATTCTTATTGTTGGACCTGAGTTACGGGCGTAGTACCCGTACCTGTTTGATTTGAGTTTACCCCTAACCCTGCCTTTAATTTCGAGGACGAAATTTTCTAAGGAGGGAAGATTGTGAAATCCAGTTTTTGATTTGCAATTTATTATTATTATTATATTATGGGTTCAAAATTAATTTTAAATTAATAATTTGGTTTTTGGTTGCTGACCTGACCCGAGCCTGGACCGGCTTCCCGAAACCCAGATCCGACCTGAACCCATTCTCTTTATTTAAAATCTTGATTACTTTATATATAAAAAAAAGAAATAAAACCCGGTCTTCTCCTTAGCCCACGACCAAGCTTAGCCCCTTTTCTTCTCCTCCTTTCACTCCCCTCCTTACTCCTCTCAACTATTCTTTAACCACCCCCTCCTTATAACACACTCTACCAACACATTCCCACTACCAGCACTTAAACCACCACCACCCCTATTCATTTTCTTCATTTCCCTTTCCCACTCCTTAAAACTCTCTTTCTCTTTCTCACGAGAGCTTCTCCAGAACCCTCTTCCGCTCACTCCAGTAGGTTCGGCCACCAACGCCCGTGCCCTAGGTCTCCGGCGACCCCAACCCGCGACCGCCCGCGTCCCCGACTCCCGTGCCCACAGTGCGGCTCCGCCCGCGGCTCTCCAGCCGGCCGCCCAACTCCGGCCGACCCCCGGCTGCCCTTCCGCCGGCGCCCAGGACCTGCGCGGCCGCCCGCGCCGGCCGGATCCCGACCTCCACTCCGTCGGGCTCTTCGCAGCACCCCCGCGGCCCTCTCGGCCCATGCCCGACCCGATCCCCTCCGATCTCCATGCGTACGGCCCGTCCAGTTGTTGTCCAGGGTTCCCTGTCTCCGGCAAGCTGCTGTGCACGACCCGTTGTCCGATCCCGAGCTTCGGTTACGTTTACGCAGCCGAACTCAGGCGAGGCGTGTCCCGAGTGTAATGCCCTGAATCCGTTGCGGAGCACGGTGCGGGCTAGCGGCCGAATGGCCGAGTCGGATGAGAATTGGGGAAACTTTACCAGGATCGCGGGATAATAAATTGAGATCCTTTCCTCGTTATGGATTGGACTCTTTTGAAATGATGCCCAAGATGCAGTGGCGCGCGTCTTGGGGGAAGAGTTCTATATAAGAGTCGCTTGCCCCGAGACCGTTGCCATGCTGGTTTTCGATATCGCTTTTGCTGTTGGCTTTTGTGTGCGTTTTCGTGATTGTTTTCGATGAATATTTTCATGGATTTACTTTCACCGTCTACGCATTTCATATCGAATAACTGAGAGAAAGAGAAGAAGTATGCTGACCAGACGTTGGTGCCAATGCAGGTGCTAACGCGGTGAACCTCGGGTGACGTTGCGTGGAAGACCTCTTTCTCTCGGCAATTCACCAACAAGTGAGTGGCTTTGATCCTTCGACGATCCTTGATCTTCGCGCATAACAATGGTAGACTTGTTATTGCGTTCGGTGCTTAATAAAAGATGCCTAGTAATAATGTGGAAAAGATAATGAAAGATAAATTATCACATGGCTAGGCTTATGTTGCAAATCGAATGACGCTCGTATGCTATATGAATTATTTAACAGGTGATGCAAAGACCCAAGTATTGGGCGGTAAGTATATCGGACTTCGGTTCAAAAGAATGGGTTACAAATGAATAGTCCCTTGGTTGGATGAACGAATATACGAGCCTATGGCTCAAGGCAAGTTGGTAAGATGGAAAGATGGGAAAATGGCAAGATGAAATGAGAACTACGAATATGTGTGGAAGATGCTATTATCATGCATGTCGTGTCTCTTATTAGTTAAGTTGCATTGCATGCATGGTCATGGACAACTTGTATACAAGGTAGTTCCAGAACGGTAATCCGCGGCCACGGACCCGGTTCGTCCTAGGGGGAACAAGGAATTATGCCGACGTACTGGCATCGGTAAACGGGACTTGCAGTGGGGCTAGCTACCCGCACTGAAAGGGCGCCGTTGTACCAAGTAAGACGGTCCAGGATGGCGTGTCGCCAGTGACCTTCATATAGACAGGTGGCATAGCTAACATTGTCTTATGCAGGCAGAGTAAGTGGTATTCATAAATATGTACAGGGATGGCTATCGACCGTGGGTAAGATTCACCAAAATGGTGATCAATATGAACTGCTTATGTTAGAACAACATGAATTGCTTATGTTTCTAACATCACTGTATGCTTCTTATATTTTTCATCAAATATATGAATTGTTAATGGACCCTAAGGCAAGATAGAAAGAATACAAATCAATAGTGAACATTCATGTAATTTTACTACTGTTGATTTATGGTGAGATTGGTTACGGCCGCTCACCAGTACATATGTGGCAATGTACTGACCCTCGTCTCTACAGGTGCCGGAAACCTAGTGGATAATCATAGACGCTGAAGGCTTGCTGTCCGACTCTTTAGAAGCTTCGTACATCTTGAAGTTTCTACTTGAAGAAGAAGGCATTTTGCTGAAGGTGGTTATTGCTGCATTATTAATAAAGGGATATGATGTATGGAACAAGTTGTATCTCATTTCAATATTTCTGCAAGTTGTAGCCAAGTTTGGCCTTTCATCTCGGCTGTTTGAGAGCCTTATGTTTATGCAATGTAATTTCAAAGATATCAATAAAGAACTTATTTCAGATCATATCTGTGTTGCCAAAACTTCTCTATCATCCGCTGCGAATCTCTATTTAAAATGTCTCTTTTATAAAAGGAACACGAGCACGCCTTGTACAAGTGCAATTCCAGACTTGTACGGCATCACGCCTTAGCGAGGACGAACGATTCGGCGTGAATCTAAGCGGAGGCGAACGATTCCCGAATTGGGGCGTGACAGTTTGGTATCAGAGCACGGCTTTACATCCTTAGGAATTTCTTGGTTTTAAAGATTTCGAAAAACGACACAAGCTTTATTGCTTCTCGAACAACTTTGGTTTTAAATGTCCCGAAATGAGATGTTCCATACAATAAGTCCATAAATATATTATGAGACTAACAAGCTCCTCTGTTTTGCAGAGATGACAAAGGCGGGTACGACAAACAATACGAGTAGCTCAAGGGTGGTAGCCTCAACCGACCCTATGGAGAGGATACTGGCTATGATGGAGAGCCAGCAGAGGCAGAACGCGAAGCAATTCGAGGCCCAACAGAAGCAGCTAGATACCCTGCAACAGTTGGTCCGAACAGTGGTGAACAATGGGGCTCAAGGCACTCCAGTCTCCCGAGAGAGCGAACTAGTGGAGGCAGAGGAACCCCCGGCGGCTAAGAAGACCACTGCTGTGGCCGACATAACAAAGTTTAAGAAAATCTGCAGCAAAGAATTCAAAGGGACAGAGGAAGCCACCATTGCTATGGATTGGCTAGTTGAAGTGGAAGACCACCTGGAAGCTTTGGGTATTGTTGGATCTAAGAGGGTCTCGTGTGTGAAACTACTGCTGGTTTCCAACGCACACTACTGGTGGCAAAGTCAGAAAAGAATTCTAGCGGGAGTGAATGGAACAACGAAAATTACTTGGCTGATGTTCCGCGAGGCATTTCTGGCTCAGTACTTCTCTTCGACTGAGCAGCGAGCTAAGGAATTGGAGTTCCAGAAGCTCGAACAGGGGAACATGACGGTGAAGGAGTATGAGGCAGAGTTTTCTAGACTGTCTCAGTATGCGATCACGAAGTTTACTGACGATGCATCTAAGGCTCGTCGGTTTGAACAGGGCTTGAGGCCTGCTCTGAAGGCTCAAGTCGTGGTTCAGAAATATAAGACTTTTCAGGAGTCTTATGAGCACGCGAAGGAATTGGACCCACACTATCCTGCGACGGCGCCAGTGCAAGCGTCAGTACATAATTGGCATAACAAGAGACCGAACAACGGTGGCAGATATGAGGCACCAAAGCGTCAGAATCACGGTGGCTTTTATCGATCCAACCCGCTTGCGCCGTTTTACAGCAAGTGCCGCAACAGAGGACATTCTCCTGAAGAGTGCAAAGTCTTAGAGGGAAGATGCTATAAGTGTGGTCAATTCGGCCATATATCTCGTAACTGTCCAGGGAGGGGCAACCAGAACCCTCCGAGGCAGCAGCATCACCAACAATATCAACAGAATCGTGGACAGGCACCACGACCTCCTCAGCCACAACAGAATCAGAGGCCCGGTGCCCAGGGCCGAGTCTTTGCATTGACTCAGGAGGAAGCATCATTTGCATCAGATACTGTCGTGACAGGTATATTGTTATTTAATGGCATTCCTGTACGTACTTTATTTGATTCTGGTGCTTCACATAGTTTTTTATCTAAAGACTATGTTAAGGAACATGAAATAAAAATGACAATGTTGGATATGTACCTTAGTGTTAGTACTCCATCAGGAGTGGAGATGCCTACTAACATGATGTGTAGGGATGGTTACATATGTATCGGAAAGAGAAAGCTACCATTAGATGTAGTCGAGCTTGATATGAAAGATTTTGATATCATTCTGGGAATGGACTGGTTAAGTGCATGTTGTGCGACGATTGACTGTGCGAAGAAGCGAGTTATGTTTCGCCTACCTGGGGGAACAGAATTCTCTTACTCGGCCAGTTCGTCGGCGAAGGCTTCGATGGTGATTTCAGCTACTACGGCCCGGCGATTGCTTCATTCTGGCTGCGAAGGGTACCTTGCTTCTGTTCGAGACACACGCAAGAATGGTGCAGACTCAGCTAACACTGAAGTCGTGGCAGAATTTCCTGATGTGTTTCCTGACGAGATACCCGGAATGCCTCCGGACCGAGAGATTGAATTCACTATCGATACATTTCCAGACGCTCGTCCGATCTCAAGGGCACCATCAGGATGGCGCCTGCTGAATTGAAGGAACTCAAAGTGCAACTACAAGAATTATTAGACAAGGGATACATCAGACCCAGTGTTTCACCATGGGGTGCTCCGGTGCTATTTGTGAAGAAGAAAGATGGATCGATGCGGCTGTGCATCGACTACCGCGAGCTAAATAAAGTTACAATTCGGAACCAGTACCCGTTGCCTCGAATAGACGACCTCTTCGATCAGTTGCAAGGGGCGTCTGTATTTTCAAAGATTGATCTTCGCTCAGGCTACCATCAGTTAAAGATCAAACCAGATGACATTTCTAAGTCCGCATTCCGAACCAGATACGGACACTATAAATTCTTGGTCATGCCCTTCGGACTGACCAACGCCCCTGTTGCTTTCATGGATATGATGAACAGAGTCTTCCGGCCCTTTTTGGATAAATTTGCGGTCGTGTTCATCGACGACATTCTGATCTACTCGAAGAACAGAGAAGACCATGCAGAACATTTGAGGACAGTGTTACAGACTCTACGGGACAATCAGCTCTATGCCAAGCTGAGCAAATGTGAATTTTGGATGAGTAGCGTGTCGTTCCTAGGGCACGTTATCTCGGCGGAAGGTGTGTCCGTTGACCCAAAGAAAATTGAAGCCGTAGTGGATTGGAAGCAACCCACGTCGGCGAGCGAGATCCGAAGTTTCCTCGGCTTGGCAGGCTACTACAGAAAGTTTGTCAAGGATTTTTCAAAAGTGGCAGCGCCTTTAACTCGGCTAACCCAGAAGGGAGTGGCATTCGATTGGACTGATGAGTGCGAGGCTTGCTTTCAAAATTTGAAGCAACGTCTCGCATCAGCTCCAATCCTTACACTTCCAGACGGCGTCGAGGGATTTCAGATATACAGCGATGCGTCCGGACTGGGTTTGGGATGTGTGTTGACTCAGAGAGGGAAAGTGATATCTTATGCCTCTAGACAGCTTAAGCCGCACGAGAAAAATTATCCAACACATGATTTGGAATTGGCAGCGATAGTGTTTGCATTGAAATTGTGGAGGCACTACTTATATGGAGTGGCTTGCGAGATCTTCACCGATCATAAAAGCCTGAAGTACATCTTTACTCAAAAAGATTTAAATTTGCGGCAAAGACGTTGGTTGGAGCTTATAAAAGATTACGACTTGACGATCGCGTACACCCCAGGAAAAGACAATGTGGTGGCGGACGCGTTGAGTCGAAACTTTGTGGGATCACTCAGTGTTGACAAACGAATACTGGAGGAATTAGAAAGTATGGGAATTGAGCTCCAGATTCGTGGCCGAAATGCACAATTGGCTCAACTTCAACTTGAGCCGAGTTTGTTAGAAAAGATAAAGACGGCACAGAGGACAGATGAGTTCTTGATTAAGATTGGCAGAATAGTGGAAAAGGGTGAAGCCAGCGACTTCACCAGGCACGAGGATGGATCATTGCGACTCAAGGGGAGGCTATGTGTCCCGAAGGATGAAGAACTCCGGAAAGAAATCTTGACGGAGGCCCATTATGCCAAGTATTCTTTGCATCCGGGAAGTACAAAAATGTATAAAGATTTGCGCACGACCTTCTGGTGGCACGGCATGAAACGAGATGTGGCCCTCTTTGTCTCGCGATGCTTAGCGTGTCAACGAGTCAAGGTGGAACACCAGAGGCCCGGCGGGGAGATGCAGAACCTCGCGATCCCAGAATGGAAATGGGATCATATAACCATGGATTTTATAGTTAGCTTGCCGAAGACGCAGCGGGGGAATGATGCAATTTGGGTCATCGTTGATCGATTAACCAAATCTGCACATTTTCTCGCAATGAAGACGACATGGAGCGTCGACCGGTTGGCTCAGCTATACTTGGATGAAATTGTCCGACTGCATGGAGTGCCGGCATCAATAGTGTCGGATCGGGATGGGCGATTTGTATCACGTTTCTGGGTCAGTTTGCATGCTGCCATGGGAACACAATTGAAATTTAGTTCTGCATACCATCCTCAAACCGATGGCCAGACCGAGAGGGTGAATCAGATACTTGAAGACATGCTTCGGCTTTGTGCTATTGATCTGAAGACTAGTTGGGATACTCACTTACCGCTAGCAGAATTTGCCTACAATAACAGTTACCAGTCAAGTATAGAAATGGCCCCGTATGAAGCACTGTACGGGCGAAGGTGTCGGTCTCCGATTTGTTGGGATGAAGTCGGTGAACGACAGGTACTTGGTCCGGAGATGGTGGAACAGGCCGTCGAGAAGGTCCGCATGATTCGGGAGAAGTTACGTGTGGCACAAAGTCGGCAGAAGAGTTATGCGGATACTCATCGACGACCATTGGAATTTATGGTGGGCGATCACATATTTCTGAAGGTGTCACCGATGCGCGGAGTTATGCGATTCGGTACGAAGGGGAAGCTAAGTCCGAGATTTGTTGGCCCGTTTGAAATTCTTAAGCGAGTCGGCCCTGTCGCCTATCTAATCGTGTTGCCACCGGCATTGGATGGAGTGCACAATATCTTCCATGTTTCCCAACTACGGAAGTATGTACACGATCCAAGCCATGTGGTAGACTTCGGTCCGCTAGGGCTACGAGCTGACTTGTCTTATGTGGAGGAACCCGTGCAGATCTTGGATAGGAAAGATAAAATCTTGCGGAACCGAGTTGTTTCTTTGGTTCGAGTGCTTTGGCGAAATCATTCCGTCGAAGAGTCGACATGGGAACTTGAGGCAGAGGTGAAGGAAAAGTTTCCTTCCTTGTTTGACCTAGGTGGGTTTGTGTTTAAGTTTCGAGGACGAAACTTTTTGTTAGTGTATTAATATGTAATGCCCTGAATCCGTTGCGGAGCACGGTGCAGGCTAGCGGCCGAATGGCCGAGTCGGATGAGAATTGGGGAAACTTTACCAGGATTGCGGGATAATAAATTGAGATCCTTTCCTCGTTATGGATTGGACTCTTTTGAAATGATGCCCAAGATGCAGTGGCGCGCGTCTTGGGGAAAGAGTTCTATATAAGAGTCGCTTGCCCCGAGACCGTTGCCCTGCCGGTTTTCGATGTCGCTTTTGCTGTTGGCTTTTGTGTGCGTTTTCGTGATTGTTTTCGATGAATATTTTCATGGATTTACTTTCACCGTCTACGTATTTCATATCGAATAACTGAGAGAAAGAAAAGAAGTATGCTGACCAGACGTTGGTGCCAATGCAGGTGCTAACGCGGTGAACCTCGGGTGACGTTGCGTGGAAGACCTCTTTCTCTCGGCAATTCACCAACAAGTGAGTGGCTTTGATCCTTCGACGATCCTTGATCTTCGCGCATAACAATGGTAGACTTGTTATTGCGTTCGGTGCTTAATAAAAGATGTCTAGTAATAATATGGAAAAGATAATGAATGATAAATTATCACATGGCTAGGCTTATGTTGCAAATCGAATGACGCTCGTATGCTATATGAATTGTTTAACAGGTGATGCAAAGACCCAAGTATTGGGCGGTAAGTATATCGGACTTCGGTTCGAAAGAATGGGTTACAAATGAATAGTCCCTTGGTTGGATGAACGAATATACGAGCCTATGGCTCAAGGCAAGTTGGTAAGATGGAAAGATGGGAAAATAGCAAGATGAAATGAGAACTACGAATATGTGTGGAAGATGCTATTATCATGCATGTCGTGTCTCTTATTAGTTAAGTTGCATTGCATGCATGGTCATGGACAACTTGTATACAAGGTAGTTCCCAGAACGGTAATCCGCGGCCACGGACCCGGTTCGTCCTAGGGGGAACAAGGAATTATGCCGACATACTGGCATCGGTAAACGGGACTTGCAGTGGGGCTAGCTATCCGCACTGAAAGGGCGCCGTTGTACCAAGTAAGACGGTCCAGGGTGGCGTGTCGCCAGTGACCTTCATATAGACAGGTGGCATAGCTAACATTGTCTTATGCAGGCAGAGTAAGTGGTATTCATAAATATGTACAGGGATGGCTATCGACCGTGGGTAAGATTCACCAAAATGGTGATCAATATGAACTGCTTATGTTAGAACAACATGAATTGTTTATGTTTCTAACATCACTGTATGCTTCTTATATTTCTCATCAAATATATGAATTGTTAATGGACCCTAAGGCAAGATAGAAAGAATACAAATCAATAGTGAACATTCATGTAATTTTACTACTGTTGATTTATGGTGAGATTGGTTACGGCCGCTCACCAGTACATATGTGGCAATGTACTGACCCTCGTCTCCACAGGTGCCGGGAACCTAGTGGATAATCATAGACGCTGAAGGCTTGCTGTCCGACTTTTTAGAAGCTTCGTACATCTTGAAGTTTCCACTTGAAGAAGAAGGCATTTTGCTGAAGGTGGTTATTGCTGCATTATTAATAAAGGGATATGATGTATGGAACAAGTTGTATCTCATTTCAATATTTCTGCAAGTTGTAGCCAAGTTTGGCCTTTCATCTCGGCTGTTTGAGAGCCTTATGTTTATGCAATGTAATTTCAAAGATATCAATAAAGAACTTATTTCAGATCATATCTGTGTTGCCAAAACTTCTCTATCATCCGCTGCGAATCTCTATTTAAAATGTCTCTTTTATAAAAGGAACACGAGCACGCCTTGTACAAGTGCAATTCTAGACTTGTACGGCATCACGCCTTAGCGAGGACGAACGATTCGGCGTGAATCTAAGCGGAGGCGAACGATTCCCGAATCGGGGCGTGACACCGAGTCCGAGGCAACCCTTCGGATTCCGTCGGTTTGGGTAATTTCTGGTTAATCACAGTAGTGCGTCCCTCCCGTAATTGTTTATGATGATTTTTGGTCCCCGATTCCTTTTCGGAAATTCGGATTCGATTTACGTTATGGTTACAGAATTTTCGAAACTATTTTCTATGTTTGGTTCTGTGGGTTTACGTTTTTGATTTCAGAATTTTTTAATATTTTGGGTTAGGTCCTGTGTATTTTGTTCTCGAAATTTCCGAGATTAGCCTTGGAATGTTCTGAGATTTTGGGTGAGTATTTAGTTTTGGATTTTTTCGAATATGAATACTCTGGTTCATTGATTCTGATCCTATTTCGGGTTTTTCGAATATTTTTGGAAACGTTTATGTGAATATAAATTTTTATATAAAAATGGTTATGGAATTTAATTTATGGGTTTTCCTGGTTTGGGATTTTTATTGGATGTTATGGCACACTTCCCAGTTTTTGGGTTGACCGAAAATAGAGGAAGTGCTGCCAGATTTTTCTATAAAATTTAGTTATATAATTTTAAAATGGTTTTCGAAAAATAATATTATTTTAGATTTTTGGGCGACGACCGTATTGGTCAATGGGCCCTGGCTAAGTGCAAACGAAACCGGTTTCGCCCAGACGTTGAGGCATTAGCCTATATGACGATTGGACCAATATCTGAGACTCACTATTATATTTATTTTAATTATTAGCTTTATTTATAATTAAATTGTAGGATAATTTTAGAACTAACAAATGTTCTTCTTATTTTAATTTATGTAAAATAATTTGTAAGGGCATAAGTCCAGCTTTTCTATTTGGCCTGTAATTATTGTAGCGTAGTTTTCTTTCATTTTCTGGTTTTGCTGGTTTTTTAGCATAGACGCGTAAAACTAAAATAAATAATATTATTTTGATATAGAAAAATTAATGAGATTTTCTCACACTTACAAGTTGTAATATTTAAGCAAAGAGCATGTTTTCTCATTAAACAAGAATTTTAGTTTTATATGTATAATTACGAAAATACAAAGTTTTAACCAATCAAATTGGTAACTACGAGTTTTTCCAAAATAAAAGTTAAATTGATCTTTCCATCGTAATTAATTACAACGCACCCGATAATCGAGTTTTTGTTGTGATAGCGTAATCCAAGATTTAAAATTGATTAGGATAAAACTTAGAGATTGCAACTAGCATAGTTAGCATGGTAACTCTGGAACTGAGCCAAACTTCTCGAATGTAGGATTTCGAGGACGAGGCTAATTTCAATCCCGAAGTCTCAACCCTTCAAGTCTAGTCCAATTTGAGGCAAGTATATTTTGTGTTAGTTTATAATTATTTAATAATCGTTTTATTGCAAGTTTAAACCACGATGCAACACAGAACTCTCTCTGAGAGCGCTGACTGTAACTACTGTAACTACTGTAAATGTTTGGGGACTGGGGGAGTAGTATAATGAGTATGACCACATCCAAAGTAATAACTTAGAACTGTATTAGCTTACCCCTCTTACATACGGGGATAAGCCATATCGTATCAATAGGATACAACTGTACAACCCAAGCCGGTCATATTCATTGCCTATTCAATTCACAATGTTTTAACTGCTAGAAAACTGTTTACTTCAAATTGTTTAAAAGTGCATAATTCTATTATTATTATAATTGTCGGATTAGCATGAATTGCACTTTGCTCCCTCCTGACTGGAGATAACATTTTTGGGGGATTATGACACTACAAAAAGATTGCGAAATAGCGACTGATTTTTTAGTCGCTAAATAAGGACTTTTAGTCGGTAAAGTCAAATAGCGACTACCCAGCGACTAAAAATTTCCGTCGGTGGACACATCGTCGCTACCAAATTTCAGTCGCTAGTTCGTCGCTGTAGCGACTAACCAGCGAGGAACCTAGCGACTTTCTTTAGCGACTACCTTACGACCACATGTTTAGTCGCTAGTTTTGCGACTAACTGGCGACTCCTTAGCGAGTAACATTTTGAATTATGGACTCTTAGCAGCAGATAGCTTAGTCTCCGGTTAGTCGCCAGATAGCCGCGGGTTTGTCGCTGGTTGGTCGCCAGTTAGTCGCCTACCTGTTTTCCCTCCAGTTTATAGTCGTTGTTTTGTCGCCAGTTAGTCGCTATGGAGTGATGAATTGCTTTTTTTCCCCTGTTTTGTAAGAATAATGCTATGCACATCCTTTAAGAGTATTATAAACAAGTCAACAGCACACAAAATACTGTGAAATCAACTTTTCACCCCACATCATTACCAATGATGTAAACAAAATTAATAGCCTACACAAAATACACAAACAAAAAGCTTAGATATCATATATAGTCATGTCCATTCATATCCAACATTCGACTATACATCATCCATACAAAAAACGAAAAACTAATACAAACACAAAAGAGTATGACACGACAGTGATACAAAAGCACAAAAGTCAAGTTGACGGTGGTTGCATGCTTCCCATAAACTGTGTCATGAACGTAACTAATGTTTGTTGCTGGCTCATCGTAAAAATAGGAGCTGGAACAGAAGTAGTAGTAGGAGCAACCGATGGAGATGTAGCTGGAGGAGCAATAGATGGAGACGTAGCCACAGTAGCAACGGATGGTACAATAGCCGGAGTAAAGGAAGGAGCAGGAGGAGGAGGAACAGTCGGAGTACCGGAAGGAGCAGCAGTACCATCACGAGCACTAGTAGAAGACACCATCTCCATAACATGTTTCAGTTGTCTCTGAAAATCGAACATCATGGTAGTCATCTGCTCCATAGTAAGAAAGCTTGTAGAAGGAGCAGCAGGATCGGCAGTAGACTGTGCAGGTGGAAGAGCTCTTGAGTATAACGACGGTTGCAATGCTAATGACCCGGTACCGTACACGTTACCACCCTTTCCTCTCCCAACAGCCTGTATCCACAAGTCATTCCTCTTGGAGGGCATATGTGGCCTACTAGTACCAGCCGCCCCCCTTCCTGATCAGCAGCCTCATGAGACTCCAATTTCTCGTAGGCCTCCTGTACATATAAAAGTATCATGAATATATTACAACTGAACTACACATGAGCAATTACAATCCATATACTTAATTGATAAGTAAAGAAGCTCTAAAAGGATGAATATTGAATAGTCCCATTACCAACTGAAATTTAAATAAACTAAATAAGTGCATTGTTGAATAATAAAGCAATAAGTGTAACCAAGAAACCTTACCAAGCAATTGTGGTGAATATTGAATAGTCCCATTATAGATGACATGTTGAGATCAGATGGTATGCAATCCCTTTCTAGTGAAAAACTTTATATGAACTCTAGTTTGGTGTTTACCTAAAAATTTCATGTATCAATGATGATAATAAAATTTGCAAGAATAGAGTTAAAGAGATTAATAAAATTTGCAAGAATAGAGTTAAAGAGATCCTTTGCTGCATTAACCTTACCAACTTGAAACATTCCTTCAATTTAAATATTGAAGGTCCTAGCTTCCAGTTTTTCCTTATAACTATTATATGGTAGGTGTAGAGTTATAAGGAAGTTCCAGAAGCAATCATTTTATCTCTGTATTTCTTTTGCATTAGCAACTCTTCCATCTTGGTATGATCCTGTCATTTGCAAGAATAGAGTTAAAGAGATCACAATCATTTGCAAGAATAGAGTTAAAGAGATCCTTTGCTGCATTAACCATACCAACTTGAAACATTCCTTCAAATAAAATATCGAAGGTCCTAGCTTCTAGTTTTTCCTTATAACATGATATGGTTTTGAACACAAAGGGATAACTGAACACAAAGGGATGTTCAAGACTGAACACAAAGGGATGTTCAAGACTAGGATTGAGATGTTCAGGACGGGACATATAATCACTATGACTGAACCAAAAGATAGGCTAATCATATATATGTATGTGGACAGATCCATAATAGTAGGTAATATGAACCGAATATGCATTGATATGCAGGACACTCCACTTTGACTGATACATTTAGGGACTGACCATAAGGCAACTGAGCGAGAGATATGGAATGCCCATGTTTGCAAGTTGATATGCAGGACACTCCACTTTGACTGATACATTTCTAGAAATGAGAATTGAAATAAGGATGGTATGCAATCCCTTTCTAGTAAAATATTGAATAGTTCGATTATAGATGACATGTTGAGATCAGATGGTATGACATGTTGAGATCAGATGACATGTTGAGATCAGATGGTATGCAATCCCTTTCTAGTGAAAAACTTTATATAAACTCTAGTTTGGTGTTTACCCAGAAATTTCATGTATCAATGATGATAATAAAATTTGCAAGAATAGAGTTAAAGAGATTAATAAAATTTGCAAGAATAGAGTTAAAGAGATCCTTTGCTGCATTAACCTTACCAACTTGAAACATTCCTTTAATTTAAATATTGAAGGTCCTAGCTTCCAGTTTTTCCTTATAACTATTATATGTGGTAGGTGTGGAGTTATAAGGAAGTTCCAGAAGCAATCATTTTATCTCTGTATTTCTTTTGCATTAGCAACTCTTCCATCTTGGTATGATCCTGTCATTTGCAAGAATAGAGTTAAAGAGATCACAATCATTTGCAAGAATAGAGTTAAAGAGATCCTTTGCTGCATTAACCATACCAACTTGAAACATTCCTTCAAATAAAATATCGAAGGTCCTAGCTTCCAGTTTTTCCTTATAATAGGATATGGAGGGGACTGAATACATTTCTAGAACTGAGAATTGAAATAAGGAGGGGACTAAATATAGGGTAGATGCAAGGACTGACACATCATGGCACCATCAACTCGAGCCATAAACTTTCCCCCCCCCCTCATATACTGGTTGAGACAGCAGATCAAAATAGACTGATACTCAAGTCTTCCTGAGGACTGAACAATTTAGGTAAAGCAGGGGATGAGATATCATACCAATGAGACATACTTGCAACTTCATTCATGGATACAGAAAAACAGAGGAAATCTCATACAGGAAAATACAATTTCACACTGGTACCCAAGTCGAATATGATACCAGGCCTCCTCTCTGCTACAGGTGTAGACATGGGTCCAAGTATCAGTTGCTGCTAAGGTTGGTTGGGTTTAGGATCAGATACTTAAGGTTATACTCGATTCACCCTATACTAACCTCTTATAATCTCTACTAATACACCCTTAGTATTTAGGATTGAGCTTCAATCTTGTCACAGGACCCTCCCTTGCCCCTACAGTTGTGATATGATAGTTATACATGTTTGCAACTGTGATTCGTGTGTATCCCATTATTCTTCTGTTACTTGGTTATTGGCACAACACGATACGCTCAGGTATTGCCTATAGCTTACTGGTTTTGCTACCAATCAATCTCAATGAAGAGTTATGACTCCTGAGAAAGGGCAGGAGGCCAGAAAGGATTGTATGATGTGGGTGATAGTCGTCACTGAGTTGAGGAATTTTGAATGGAAACATGGACCAAGAAGTATGGAAGAAAGGTCATGCTATCAGCTAACTTAATATGCCATCTACCCCCCCCCCCCCTTTTTCTAATACTCTTCCAGTTTTTACATCGAATGCAAAAGACTGTTAGGATAGGTTCAAATAGAAGAAGGATTTGGCAAAGGTCGACTAAACTTTTGATAAAATGTTCAAAGAAAAGTAAATACTTACAAATGCTTTGGAAGCCCGTTCGTCTACTAACTTCCCATCCTTCCTTCTCTTATGGGTACGTTCGAATATCTTAGGAAAGTCGACTGTACTCGTATCTAAGCCTGCCTTAGCAGCCTCCTCGCACTGTAAAAATTAATTCTATGAGATATACATAAATAATGAAAAATTATAATTTTATTAGTGATTTTATATACCATCCGTCGAAAATGTTCGGAGGTCGGAATCGATCCACCAGTGTGGAGACCAGCCTTAGCACGAGCTGCCTTTGCCCTGTCCGACCTGATCTTGTACTCAGGTTTGGCCATATCCTCTTTCATCTTCTTCCAATATTCCTCTTTCAGCCAATCCTTGCGCTTGTTTTCATCATGGGCCGCAAAAGCCTTCTGGTCACTTACCATATCCCCTAGCCTTTTTCCGGCAACTGACTTATAACATTTTTTATCTCTACCTCTCTGTGGCCTGGCCACCAGTAGCTCTTCTGCAAATTAAAATAGAAAATCACAAATTATTACAGATTAAAATTTAGAATAACAATAATATAAACTATGAGCTCCGGTATATAAACTATGACTAAAAAACTGTTACAAATGTCTCATTGTCATATCTTTAGTATAAACAATAAGAACATACCCTCAACATAAAGCACATTCCTTGAGCAAATAATACCATACTTGGACATAAATTTTTAGAATTAATTAGAACATACCCTCAACATATCAAGCCAAATGTATTTCTTCGGCTCCGGTATAGACCTGAAATTTAAGTAAGGCCCATGAAAATTTCCTCGTATGAGCTCTCCAAGCTCAATTCCAGCTCTAAGGGGGAAGAACCTAAGAATAAACAAATAATACAATTAGAAATAAATAATAACAAGGCAATACATGAATATACAATAATTTATTATTATTTTACTTACGCTTTTCCATCGGGCCATAGCTCTATGCGTGTTTCATTAGCAGGCCTCTCTGGTGGACTGGGGGGGTCCAGACAACCTGGACGTCGGTAATATGCTCCATTTGGCAGAAACATAAGACCGGGATACATATTCACTTCAGTAGTCATAGATGCAGAGGGAAGAGAAGATGACGTGCCTCCAGAGGGACGAGAAGTTGGCGTGCCTCCAGAGGGAAGAGAAGATGGCGTGCCTCCAACCGATGATGGAGTAGGCTGTAGGGACAACCCGTCATCTGCCATAATTGTCACGCCCCGCTCCCGTAGGAGCGATCGTCCTCGCTAAGGCGTGATGCCGCACGAGCCTAGATTTCGCTCGTGCAAGGCGGGTTCCATAACGGCCGATTTCAGCGGCTGCGACGGGGTCGTCGCACAGAAGTCCCAAGCAGAGACATTGAATTATAGCAGCGGAATTTTAGAACAAAACACAAGTTACTCAAAAGAAGCTCTTTATTGATATTGAAAAAAGGTTACATTGGGGGCACAAGGCCAATATTACAATCACTCAAGCTCACTCTTCTCACATTTTACAAGTTCACTCAGCTCTCAATTACAAGTCTTGATCCAGCGGAAGCTTCGGAAGGCGATGTCCATACATTATGTCCCGTATAAGTCTTTTCTCCATGCGGCCGTACGCTTCGAATCGCCAAGGAACTCCGTGCCTCGACGCATCCAAGCGAGCTCCGCGCCACGAGCTTCTACCTGTGCCTGCACATGTAAACTATGTGGGTGTCAGTACCACTGTACTGGTGGAATGAGCTCCTCGCCCACCCATACAAAACCAACACGTTTACTTTAGTTTGTGCAATATAATCCCCATTATGATTGTCTTTCTACTCTTGCCTTAGGATCAGTTTTAGGACCGGCGCCTTAGCGCAACTTGTGTATCAGAACCATCCCGTGCTTGCAATGTCAACATTAACTCATACTTTCCCCCTAGACCACTTCTCGTGCCAACAACGTTAACCTATCAAGTCGTGTTTGCCTAACGGCCAAAATTAGAGACGCAGCTACACGATAGACTCATTTTCCATGTGACCGTGCTACGAAATCTAAATTGAGACCATGCCTCGCAACTCAGTGCAACTCAACCAACTTTGCCTTGCGACGGTTTTCCGACTTAAACTCAAACAACTCAACCAACTTATGCAAACTTATACGCCGACAACTCAAGACTCGACGCCACATCTCGTGCTGAAGCACGTCGCCTATGTTGTATCAATCCTTAAGCCCAAACATTGTATTCTAACTTGTACCCATATTTAGCAACTCAACTCAATCCAAAGGCATACACGCGGTTAGCCGCTATTTTACCAACATCTATATGAATTGGTCACTGACTCCTAGAGCCATCGTGGACTTCTCTTAGCTTTTGTTAGACGGGCGTCCCTTTCAGCGCAAGGTAGCTAGCCCCGCTGCAAGTCCCCGCCTAACCCGTGCCAAAAGCACAGCTAAATAAATTGTTTCCCAATGCCCGCATCGGTCCCGTAGCCTCGGGCTTGCCGTGCGGGGAAACTCTCACCTTGTCGACAAGTTGTTTGTCTCCTAATGCCCGCAGCGGTCCCGAGGCCTCGGGTTGCCGTGCGGGGAAACTCTCACTTCGTCGACAAGTTGTCCAATGACCATGCAAGACTCGACACAAACTGACGTCTCACACAATCATGCTACCTCTAGTGTTATCATTTCTTTCTTATGCAACCGCCTCGCCGACATGTAGCCGCGAGCATACTTCTTTTTTATGAGACCGCCTCGCCGACATATAGCCGCGAGCATACTTCTTTCTTATCCTACCATTTTACTCAACTCAAGAACAGTTATTCATAACACTTTCCAAACTCAATGAATCAACCGTGGCCCGTGCCTTAAAACTCTAGGACCGTGCCATCGTGTCTCAAACCGACTTCCGATCTACGCGACGCTATTGCCCAAGTCAAACTTCATGTGATGGGCCTTGGGGTCGTGGGACTATTTAACCTGACAACCGCAGAATGAGCGGGACGGCACTAGAAATGACTTAGGTCGATCGGCGTAACATTGCCTAACTTACTCAAGCCTACAACTTAACGAGCAAAGGCTATGCCAAGCTTTGCGTTATGGAAACATGTATACTTTCTCGAGCATTTACGCGGGCGGTGCCTATGACTTAGGCTAACTCAAGTGTCGGGACAATACGACGGGACCGTGCATGCTTTAACAAGCATTCACGCAGGCGACGCCTATGACTTAGGCTATTTCATAACTTTGTATCGAAGACCAACTTTCCTTCTCCCAAGCCACGGGACGAAGGATCGAGTGTCATTTTCAAAGCACGTCGTGCACCAACTCTAAGCCAATCGTGGGACGTTTTCCATGTTCTAACTCATTTTGACCCATCGAGATTATTCCCTTAGCTATGTGGATTCATCTCTTTTATTATTAAGCCTACTTGTGCAAGTTGAAAACACGATTTATTATGTGAAGGCAAAGATGAGGCAAGTTCACCGAAACTACCCCACCTGAGTGAGCGATCGCCTTGACCGAGATATCTTCGAGTCGCCGTTGTAAGGCTAAGTCCGAACGCCGTCGGCGTTCCGATTTCCTCCGATTGACTGAGCGGGACGGGGCACTACAACATACACCACTCAGAACAAGTCTCGTCCTCGAGACTTACTGAGTACTTACTTATTCACTTATCACTTTACTTTTCCTTCTAGAACTCTCGCACACACTTCTCCTATGCGTTCCCTCAAATCCGAGCCACGCTCGTGCTACCCTCAATCCTTTCTTCCAAGCTTACGGTATCAAATCCTCGATACTTCTCCGTTCCTCAAGTCTCACTTGATTCAACGTATCACTTAGTATGGATCGTGCACATATCTTAGGCGTCCCCAAAATACATGCATTTCAACCAAGCCTCGTGATAGAGAATCCACCATCACCACTCGAGTCGGATCGTGCACATATTTGGGCGCCCATGATATACGTGCATGTCAACCGAGACTCACGAGTGGTGCCTCCGTAATTCCTACCACTTTGCACTCGGACATTTGCCTAACTACTAGGCTATGTCTTTTGGCTAAGGTTATTCGTCAGCATTGGAATCATAGTTCCCAAACAACAATATCAACACTGACCCCATCCTAAGGTCAAACCAAGTTGATAGTACGGGTTTTCTACCCAAGCTCGCATCACTCTGATTTCTAAACATCGAGCATCGATTCTCTACGCACATCTCAACATTCGTCGCATGGGGTCTGAGTCATTCAACAAAGCCATCCTACTTCAACTTACGTTCAACCAAATTTCACGACGTATCAAAATCGCTCGTTCAACAAACCATCTTGCATAGACTATCTCTTTGAACACGATTGACATAATCCACCTATCAATCCTTCCAAGTTAAGCACGCTAAGACACGATTCATCTCTAAACCATAATTCATATTTTATATTTCCTAAGTCATTCATCCCAATTCACGTATTCGATCACGAGGTCATCTGACTTAACAATACGTTGCGCCCCGATCTCACGCGAGTCAGATTATCCACGGTGGGCACGAATCACCATGCACGCTCCCGCGAGATAATCATTCTCATCGGGACGTAACTCTTGTTTTGTGTCTAGACTAATTCATTCTCGATGCGTAGATTGACTTACTCCATCCTCAAGTTTATTCAATCATCAATCGTAAGTCCTACAAATCCTCGAATTCACCTTTGCGTCAAGCCAACAAGTCGAGACAATCAACGTTGCCGCGTCCTGATTTTCCAAGTTTGATCATTCTCGCGACATGAATCACCATGTCAACGCTCACGCGGAGCGATCGCCCCAAATTCGACGCAACGCATGTGCGAGGCTGGAGTTGCGCTTGCACAAGACAAGATCGTCGACGTTGTGGCTATCAACGTAACTATCAAGACACGATCATTTTCATCCAACATTCATCTCGATCAAAATTCTAAGTATCGTATCCAACCGAACAATAACACTTGCACGATCGTCATTCGTCGAGTCAGAGTACCCTCGAGTTATCGCATATCGATCATTATGTCACGCCCCGCTCCCGTAGGAGCGATCGTCCTAAATCCGACGCAACGCATGTGCGAGGCTGGAGTTGCGCTTGCACAAGACAAGATCGTCGACGTTGTGGCTATCAACGTAACTATCAAGACACGATCATTTTCATCCAACATTCATCTCGATCAAAATTCTAAGTATCGTACCCAACCGAACAATAACACTTGCACGATCGTCATTCGTCGAGTCAGAGTACCCCCGAGTTATCGCATATCGATCTTTGATACGCCTCAATACCATCGATGATATGCGTAACCTGGCGATCTTTCTTTACAACCAAATTTTGAGTCGTGCGAATGATGCTATCGTCCGACTGGATAATCTCCTCGACATTCAAATTCAAGTTCGATCATCATCCCTCGAATCATTCACAACATCGATTTTCCTCAAACCAATTTCACGTATCGTTCATCCGTTTATCTTAAGTCATCGACTAACGTATTTCCTCAATTTGCATCATTCCTTTATCAATCGATCGACATCCCTGAGGCTACCGCATACACCACTCAGGGATGAAGTCATTCAACAAATCCTCAACTTATCATTCGAATCAAAATCTACTTCTTCAAATCCCGTTCGAACCATTCCTCGAATTCCAAGCATGCTCATCTATATCGCATCGACGTCATCGTCGCTCGCTAGTACCCCTATCGATAGTCATCACGCTTTACTCAATCGAGTTCAACTCATTCTCGTCCGACACAATTCAATTCCCGTACTCGACTTTTCTAAGGTCGACGCAACTTTGGTGTATATGCCCAGCCCGACTTAGCCAACCGTGCTTACGCAAACCATCTTTTTGTTTTGTTGTCAAAAACTGTTCTCCTATGTTTTGCAAGATAGATAGACTTATTGTATGGACATCCCATAGGACAATTGAGAGAGAGCGCACCAATGATATTAATTTGCGGAAGCAACAGAGTTTGCGGGAACAATGAGTTAAAGAATTCAATCGGTAGTCCAAGGACGTAAAGCCGTGCTCTGATACCATTATGTCACGCCCCGCTCCCGTAGGAGCGATCGTCCTCGCTAAGGTGTGATGCCGCACGAGCCTAGATTTCGCTCGTGCAAGGCGGGTTCCATAACGGCCGATTTCAGCGGCTGCGACGGGGTCGTCGCACAGAAGTCCCAAGCAGAGACATTGAATTATAGCAGCGGAATTTTAGAACAAAACACAAGTTACTCAAAAGAAGCTCTTTATTGATATTGAACAAAGGTTACATTGGGGGCGCAAGGCCAATATTACAATCATTTAAGCTCACTCTTCTCACATTTTATAAGTTCACTCAGCTCTCTCTCATCTCTCAATTACAAGTCTTGATCCAGCGGAAGCTTCGGAAGGCGATGTCCATACATTATGTCCCGTATAAGTCTTTTCTCCATGCGGCCGCACGCTTCGAATCGCCAAAGAACTCCGTGCCTCGACGCATCCAAGCGAGCTCCGCGCCACGAGCTTCTACCTGTGCCTGCACATATAAACTATGTGGGTGTCAGTACCACTGTACTGGTGGAATGAGCTCCTCGCCCACCCATACAAAACCAACACGTTTACTTTAGTTTGTGTAATATAATCCCCTTTATGATTGTCTTTCTACTCTTGCCTTAGGATCAGTTTTAGGACCGGCGCCTTAGCGCAACTTGTGTATCGAAACCATCCCGTGCTTGCAATGTCAACGTTAACTCATACTTTCCCCCTAGACCACTTCTCGTGCCAACAACGTTAACCTATCAAGTCGTGTTTGCCTAACGGCCAAAATCAGAGGCGTAGCTACACGATAGACTCCTTTTCCATGTGACCGTGCTACGAAATCCAAATTGAGACCATGCCTCGCAACTCAGTGCAACTCAACCAACTTTGCCTTGCGACGGTTTCCCGACTTAAACTCAAACAACTCAACCAACTTATGCAAACTTATACGCCGACAACTCAAGACTCGACGCCACATCTCGTGCTGAAGCACGTCGCCTATGTTGTATCAATCCTTAAGCCCAAACATTGTATTCTAACTTGTACCCACATTTAGCAACTCAACTCAATCCAAAGGCATACACGCGGTTAGCCGCTATTTTACCAACATCTATATGAATTGGTCACTGACTCCTAGAGCCATCGTGGACTTCTCTTAGCTTTTGTTAGACGGGCGTCCCTTTCAGCGCAAGGTAGCTAGCCCCGCTGCAAGTCCCCGCCTAACCCATGCCAAAAGCACAGCTAAATAAATTGTTTCCCAATGCCCGCATCGGTCCCGTGGCCTCGGGCTTGCCGTGCGGGGAAACTCTTACCTTGTCGACAAGTTGTTTGTCTCCCAATGCCCGCAGCGGTCCCGAGGCCTCGGGTTGCCGTGCGGGGAAACTCTCACTTCGTCGACAAGTTGTCCAATGACCATGCAAGACTCGACACAAATTGACGTCTCACACAATCATGCTACCTCTAGTGTTATCATTTCTTTCTTATGCAACCGCCTCGCCGACATGTAGCCACGAGCATACTTCTTTCTTATGAGACCGCCTCGTCGACATATAGCCGCGAGCATACTTCTTTCTTATCCTACCATTTTACTCAACTCAAGAACAGCTATTCATAACACTTTCCAAACTCAATGAATCAACCGTGGCCCGTGCCTTAAAACTCTAGGACCGTGCCATCATGTCTCAAACCGACTTCCGATCTACGCGACGCTATTGCCCAAGTCAAACTTCATGTGATGGGCCTTGGGGTCGTGGGACTATTTAACCTGACAACCGCAGAATGAGCGGGACGGCACTAGAAATGACTTAGGTCGATCGGCGTAACATTGCCTAACTTACTCAAGCCTACAACTTAACGAGCAAAGGCTATGCCAAGCTTTGCGTTATGGAAACATGCATACTTTCTCGAGCATTTACGCGGGCGGTGCCTATGACTTAGGCTAACTCAAGTGTTGGGACAATACGACGGGACCGTGCATGCTTTAACAAGCATTCACGCAGGCGACGCCTATGACTTAGGCTATTTCATAACTTTGTATCGAAGACCAACTTTTCTTCTCCCAAGCCACGGGACGAAGGACCGAGTGTCATTTTCAAAGCACGTCGTGCACCAACTCTAAGCCAATCGTGGGACGTTTTCCATGTTCTAACTCATTTTGACCCATCGAGATTATTCCCTTAGCTATGTGGATTCATCTCTTTTATTATTAAGCCTACTTGTGCAAGTTGAAAACATGATTTATTATGTGAAGGCAAAGATGAGGCAAGTTCACCGAAACTACCCCACCTGAGTGAGCGGTCGCCTTGACCGAGATGTCTTCGAGTCGCCGTTGTAAGGCTAAGTCCGAACGCCGTCGGCGTTCCGATTTCCTCCGATTGACTGAGCGGGACAGGGCACTACAATAATGACGTCGTCCTCTGGTGCTCCTCCAATTTGTTCCTCTGGAGTGGATGGGGTAGGTCGAGAGGAACCTCCACGGAGGCGGCGACGACGTCGGTTCGTCATATAGGTAAGATCTGTACATTTATAAAAAATAATAGTATAAGTAACATGAATCAAGTACAAAGAGTTCAAATAGGACACGTATGGGCTCAGAGTAAAATGGGCAATGTAAAATAAATAAGCCAATAAACTGCCATAATTAAATTGAACCAACATAGCCACAAAACTAAACCAACATAGCCACAAAACTGAGTATCTAGCATGTTTCAACATCCAAAAAACTGAACCAACATAGCCACATAACTGAACCAACATAGCCCTATGTATCTCCTTGATATGAAGAAGACTGAACCAATATAGCACAATGTATCATTTGAAAATTGATACGCACAATGAAGAATGTATCATTGAGCAAATATATGTCCTCATCATAGCCCTGTGTTATCATTCAAAAAACTGCAGAAGACTTATAAAGGACTCTAACAAAGAGTTCATATCAAACATGTCCATGCTACAAAGTATTTGAAGACCCAAGATATTCATGCCATATATACAAAAAAAACCACAATTGAAATATAAAAACATGACAGTGATATATAAAAACTGCCACTTAAAACTGGGCACTGATATATACAAAGAAGACCATATCAAACATGTCCATAACCCTCAAATCTAGCCATAACCTTCAAACATGGACAATGATATATACAAACCAACAGTGCAAAATCTAAAAGAATTCAAATAGGACACGTATGGGCTCAGAGTAAAATGGGCAATGTAAAATAAATAAGCCAATAAACTGCCATAATTAAATTGAACCAACATAGCCACAAAACTGAGTATCTAGCATGTTTCAACATCCAAAAAACTGAACCAACATAGCCACATAATTGAACCAACATAGCCCTATGTATCTCCTTGATATGAAGAAGACTGAACCAACATAGCACAATGTATCATTTGAAAATTGATACGCACAATGAAGAATGTATCATTGAGCAAATATATGTCCTCATCATAGCCCTAGGTTATCATTCAAAAAACTGCAGAAGACTTAACCAACATAGTCCTATGTTATCATTCAAAAATCGATACTCTAAAAAACTGCAGTGCATCATACCAAAAACAGATGCTTTTGAAAAGGGATGGAATTTCACGTAACAGATGCTTTTGGAGGAACCTTTCATGTGAAAAGATAAAATCCTTAGCAATTGAAAAAAGGTTTTTAAATTACAAAAGGAACCTTTCTCCCTCATTTATAACAACTAGTGAAACAAATATACTTATAGGGGGAAGATTGAATATCGATAAAATATGTAAATATAAACCGATATTTGAAATCCAGATTGAAAATAAAATTTATCACAATGATTACCTGTACTTGAAAATCACTTTATGAAAAAAAGATGCTGAAAGAAGCAGCTCAATAGGTTTCATCCTCGTCCTCTTCTTCTTCTTCATCTCCCGAATCATCTCCATCTCCTGAATCATCATCATCGTCATCTATTTCTTCATCTTCTTCTTCATCTTCATCTTCCAAATCTTCTTCCTCGTCCGATACCTCCATAGCATCAACTCTCTCTATAACAATCTCTTCATCAACTCTAAAATCGTCATCAGTAACTTCAACTTGCATATCATCAACGACGGCCGAATTCATATATGAAACTGGAGGAATGACTACTTCATCCTCCTGATATGCCAGCTCTCCGACATTATAAGTGTTTCTAGCTTTAGTTTTGCATACAGCCCACCAATCTCGGGTATTACGCCGTCGACTAGGATAATTTGTGAAGTATACTTGAACTGTTTGACTTGCCAACACAAAAGGTTCGAATCCTCCATATCTTTTACCATGCCTTATATCTACAAATCCAAATTGTTTGTCAATTTTCCATCCTTGCTTAGGTGTTGTATCAAACCAATCACATTTAAACAACACAATGTTCGTATCAAAAGAAACCAATCGTGGGTATTCGAGCTCTATAATATCTCTAAGTACACCATAATAATCATGTTCTGGATCCGCATCATAGACTGAGCCCCTCACACATACTCCAGAACTCTTAGTAAAATTTCCATCTTCATCAACAAATGAGTGATTGATAGGCTTATCAGTTGTTCTAAACTTGAAGCCATTAATTGTGTATCCATCCCAACATTTTACTTTCTTACTTGGTCCAATGGCTAATGCTCGAATCCCCTCATTCTGTAAGTTGATGCCAGAACGAAAAACCTGAAACATCACATATTGTTTGTCTATTATATCCATATTTTTAACGAAAAATTAACAATGACCGTGTTTAAATATTCTTACATAATCATGGAACCACGACGGAAATTTTCTATCAACCTCTCTAGCAAGTTCATCATCATCAATATTAGGCCTTTCCATTTGTACTTCGGCTCTAAAAGTACTGTGATAAGAAGAATGAAAGTTAGAACACTTCTTTCTAACTATATATGTAAAGTAAATATGCAAGTAAAGTTGTGTCGCTTACTTCTCAATATATTTCATTTCTTCTATGTCGCTATTTAACAATACATATCGATGAGCAGCTTCAAGTTTATCGTCTTCCAACCACCGAATTTTTGTAGCACTTGTAGGCTTGCCCCTCACATTAAAGATAGATTGGATATCACTAATCGGCGCATCAACCCCACCTTCGTCATTCCTTGGGGCTCTATTTCGATTTGTTCTGACATGAGTATCAAAGTAAATGGAACAGAAGTTTGAAACCTCCTCAATGATATATGCTTCGCATATCGAAGCCTCTACATGAGCCTTATTACCCACCTTCTTCTTTAGGTGATGTAGATATCTAGTAAAAAAAAACTCAGACTCGATTAGAAAAATTAGAAAATAAAATTATTGGTTCAAGATAATTAAGTTATACCTTTCAAATGGGTACATCCATCGATAATGGACGGGAGCACCTACACGTGCTTCATATGGAAGATGAATTGGCAAATGTTCCATACTATCAAAAAAGCCGGGAGGAAACACCTTCTCTAACTTGCATATTGTCAATACAATTTTTTTCTCAAGTTCAATCATATGTTGCACCGTTAGCTTGCTTGAACACAAATCTCTAAAGAATATAGATAGCTCGGCCAGCGGAGTCCATACATGAGGTGGCAACATCTCTCTGAAAGCAATTGGTAGTAACCTTTCCATGAACACATGACAATCATGACTCTTTATTCTTGTCAGTTTGCGTTCATTAAGATCGACACATCTCGCCAGATTAGACACATAGCCGTCAGGAAATCTCAACTTCGTTATCCAGTTGCATATTATTAATTTATCTTCCCTACCCAATGCGAATGGCGCTGGAGGCTTGACCAATGTATTATTGCTACTTCGTCTTAGGCTCAGCTCTGGACGCTTGCAAATATTTTCCAAGTCCTTTCTTGCTTTGGGATTGTCTTTTGTTTTTCCCTTAATATCCATAACCGTGTTGAAGATGTTATCGAATACATTTTTCTCAATATGCATGACATCAAGATTATGTCTTATGAGATTATCCTTCCAATAAGGTAAGTCCCAGAAGATACTCCGCTTCGTCCAATTGTGGCTATGTCCAAAACCATCAAAATGATACTCTGATCTTGGATCTTCTATCACAGTCGGCATATCCTCTACTTCTTTCCAAACCTCATCTCCTGTCAATCTCAATGGGGGAGGAGATAGTTCTTGTTTACCAACTCTGAAGGCATCTTTGTTCCTCCTCCACGGATGCGACAAAGGAAGGAACTGACGGTGACAGTCAAAAAAATATGCTTTTCCTCCATGTTGAAGATGAAACGCCTTACTCTTTCCCATGCATACCGGACAAGACTTAGTGCCATGAGTACTCCATCCAGACAACATTCCATATGCTGGAAAATCGTTGATAGTCCACATAAGCATCGCCCTCATCTGGAAGTTTTGCTTCTTCGATATATCGTACGTATGGATACCGAATTCCCACAATTATTTCAACTCATCCACCAATGGCTGCAAGTAGATATCGATATTCTTCTTTGGATTTTTGGGACCTGGTATAATAAGTGTCAAAAACATATAAGGAGTCTTCATACACATCCACGGTGGTAGATTATAAGGAGTTAAAATTACTGGCCAGCAAGAGTACCGAGATTCCGACTGTCCAAAAGGAGTGAATCCATCAGAACAAAGCACCAACCGGACATTTCTAGGCTCCGCAGCAAATTCTGGATGACACTGATCAAAATATTTCCATGCCTCTCCATCAGAAGGGTGAGATAATTCTCCTTCATCCATGTGTCGTTCCTTGCTATGCCATGTCATGTGTTGTGCTGTATTTACAGACATATACATCCTCTACAGCCTCTTTGTGAGAGGTAAGAAATGTATGTACCTGTAGGGACGTAGCTTTCCTTGTACAATTAACTTTCCTTTGTCCCGAACTGGCTTGTACCGGTCCGCATGACAAAAAGTACATTTATCTTTATACTTGTTCTCTTTATAATATAGCATGCAGCCGTTTCGACAACAATCTATCTTTTCGTAACCTAATCCAAGTTTTCGTATCATCATCTTCGACTTGTAAAAATTTTCAGGCAAATTCTTTGATCCTTTTGGCAACAACTCTCTGACCAACTAGATGATCCGGTCATAACATTCTTGTGGCAAGTTGAAATCAGACTTGATGTTCAACATCCGCATTACCACAGACAGGACTGAATGAGTATCACATCCCGGATATATCGGTATTTCGGCATCCTTGAACATATCATAGAATTCCTTTGCATCAGAATTCGGATCCTCTGGATCAAAACTAGGCCCGGCCGCAGCAAATATCATCTCCCGTGCTAGGTTTCGCTGCCGATTTTCGAAGTCATCTCCGGATGTAGACTCTCTGACCTCCGTATCAAAGGAGGACTGATATTGCAAGAACAAAGGCTCTCCTTGAGCCGTCCATTCCTTGTAGTTTTGTACGAAACCCTTCTTGTAAAGATGCTCCCTCACAAGATCTACCTCTCTGAATGGTCTATTACGACATTTAACACAAGGACACTTGATGAGTTTACCATCCATAAAATCAGGTTGGCTACTGGCATATTTGAGAAATTCCTCAACGCCCGCTTTGAAATCATCATTCAGACCAATCCTGCTCTCATGTCGTCGATTGTACATCCACGTGCGGTCAACTAAGTATCGACTCATTCTTTTTCCCGTGCAAATTATTCTGCGCCATATATATTCAAAAAGAAATGATTGGATATCAAATATGATTTGTAGATCATAAAGAAATATGGTTATTCTTTTGTGCATACTATAATTTTGTTGTTGTTTTGGCACATAGAAGTTAGTTTTGCATAACAGATTATGAGAAAATCAATCATCGGCTTGTTGCTATGCTTTAAGTGAGCACCTAGAAGTTAGGGTTTAGGGCCTTAGGCTTCACAGGCACCCTGCACTTCAAATGCATCCCACAAAGGATTCTAAAATCTCAACCATTCATCACTATCAACAGATGTCTTATTACAACTCTACAAAGTTTTAGACTAAAACAAATAGACTCAATTAGGTACAAACTCGACTAGAAGTAAATAAACGGACCAAACCAAAACTCTGAAACTAATCAAAACTCTGCAATGAAACTGTACCAAACTAAGTCATGTCACTTTCTTTGGATATTTCTGGTATCTCTGTCACTTTCTTTTGATATTAATAAAAAGCAGTTATTAGATTGTCATGGATATTTGTTTGAAATATCTGTGGTTTTCATTCTCTTGCTATCCCTAGCAAATTATCTATTGATTCATCCTTTCTTTTTAAACATCTAGACATGGACACTTGATGGCATACCATTGACACATCAAATTATTAAACCCACCAAGCTCATTGCAGCATATAGAGTCCTGTAGGTAGAGTTTCGGATAGAGTCGTGCAGAAATTGATGCTATAAACATTGGCATTAATCATTGTGCAAAAAAAAAGATACATTTGCTAATGTGGAAGTCAGGACATAAATACTTTCATTATCCAGAGCAAATTTTTCGGAATGCAAATCGCATTTCCGATTCGTTCTGATTTGGTCCTAAAATTAATTAAATAGGACCTACAAATCATAGGTAAATACCCACAAATTCTACTTCAAAAACCAATGGCAGAAAGAAACAAAATAACTTTAAACAACACATTTTTTATTTCCTGTATTTATTTATTTTTAATATTTGTTACACTAAACCCTAAATTTTCTTGAACACACTAAACCCTAAATTTTCTTTAACACACTAAACCCTAAATTTTCTTCAACGATGACATTAAGAACAAGCCCAGATCAAGCCCTAAATTTATGAATTTAGAGAAAAATTTTGGAAACTTAAAACTATGAAAAAAATTACAGAAATTATTATTTTTACCAAACGTCGGTGAAAGGATTCGGGGCCTCGACGTTGCAGCGGTGGAGGGAGAGGCGTTGACGTTGAAGCTGCGAAGGGAGAGGCGACGAAGGTAGAGGCCGCGGAGGAGAGGCGATCGAGAGGAGGCGGCCGAAGATTTGGACTTCAAAGGAGAGGCGCCGGGGAAGAGGCGCCGGGGAAGAGGCGCCGGAGGAGGAAGGAAGGGAGGGGCTGTAGAGGGGTGATCGGCTGTAGAGTCGAAAGAGTTTTTTTGTGGGGGGGAACGAAAATAATAGGAGGGAAAGGAATAGGGAGAGTAAAAGGGTTTCCACCGACGGAATGGTTAGTCGCTCTACAGGAGTCGACAAAAAATAAAAAAGTATTGTAAATACCGACCAACTTTTCAGTCGCTAGAAAAATACTCGACAGTCACCGGCGTTTTAGCGACTTACTAGCGACTAAATTTTTATTGAGTTTTGATACCATTGATGTTTAGTCGAAATTTAGTCGCTGCATTAGCAACTAACTATGGTTAGTCACTATTTCAGTCGCTATTTTACCATATTTTTGTAGTGTGAGGATGCTGAGCTGTTATACAACAGCTACTACGATCTGGTTATGTACCCTGTGGTGTTGCCAGAGTCCCCTTTGGAGGACGCAGGACCTGAGGCCGATGAGCCGAACGCTTAGCTAGATTTTCCTGTTTCCAGTTTTGTTGTTTTGAAATTTTGTTATTTGAATTTCAGCATTTTATTTCAGTCTTTCTAATTCCAGTGTACTTTTCTAATGTTCAATAAAGTTTTAAATTCCCGAATATTGAGTTGTGACAAATGTATATAGATGTTGTTGTGAATACCTGCTAATGGAACAGCTTACTGTCGTCGTCTCAACAACGGTGCAGGCTGGGCATGATCCGGTTCGACCCTATTATTTGGGATCGGGTCGTGACAGAATGCCTGCCCTCGACCTCCTTGCTAGTTCCCATGCCGTAGCCTAGCCTGGTGCTAGTACTGGCCCCTGCCTTGGTGATGCTGGGGTGGTCTATGCTGTTGCTGCATCGGCGGTCCCTGCTGTCGAAACATCTGAGCCTGCGACATGAACGGGCGTTGTGCCAACGGTCTCACTGCCACCGCTGGTCCTCGATACTTGTAACGACCCGCTCCGCCCTAGCGGAACGCCGATTCCAAACGGCAAGTGCAACGACTCAAACGAGCCGTCGACCCGAAGAATTGCCTCGACCCGATGAAGTAACAATGGAAATCGATGCAAGACTTGCATTGGCCCGTCAAGAAGAATCCAGACTTAGACTTGCAAAGGCGCGCTCGGAGGATCGCTCGGCCGATGCGAACATCGCTAAGGTGGGTGGCTCCGATGAACCCGTCTGTGCTTAGCCTAGACACATAACAATGCGGACACTATCACGAGAATCGCTAGGCGACAACACCATGCATGTTAATAAATGATTCAACGCACCTAGCTAAGGGAATAATCCCATCTTGCATGCTTGTTTAGAACATGGAAAAGAACTCGGCAATTATAGAAACGCTCGCACCACGCTCTACGCTCGTGCTACGGCACAAGCTCACGTTCATGTCCCTTATACGTTCAAACAATGAAACAATGAATGGTTTACAACAATGAAACGGGAAGGCTATCAACATAGTCGCTCCGAGTAGAGTTTAGCAACATTGGAAGGCTATGGGACCGATGGGTCGCCAAGGCGACTCCCACACTGGGAGTTGCATAATGCGTGAAAGAATGAATCCACGAACGAATTAATAAATTCATGAATGACTCTATGAACGAACGAACAAGTTAAAGAATGAAATGAAAGAAAGAATACATGAAAGATAAGACATGGAAGACGCTAGCGACAGGTATGACGGACACGTGCAACGGGGCTTGCTACCCGCGCTGTACGGACGCCAACCTGGTCGTTAACGCATTATGGCTAAGGGTTAGCCTACGGCTCGGAGATAGCCGCTAAGTTAAAATGATAAGACAATACAAAATGGTCGTGGACAAACGGCACGGGCGATGGGGGGGAATACCGTGGCCGTCGTGTGGAAGGATTCTGCGGCACGGGCGTTGGGGGGGTAAACCGTGGCCGGCCTAGGCAGAATCAACGGCGCTTACGGGCTGCTTGGGTGCGGGCTTGGGCACCAAGAGACGTAAGTAGGAGGGTATATTCAAGAGACTTAACGGGGTGTACCAGCCATCACCCTACGCTAAGTTGAGAATTGCCACAGGGGAATGTCCTAAATGGCTTGTAAAGCCAGCGACCCGTGCATGTAGATTAAGTGGACTATGCTGGTGGCAATCCACGTGCAAGTTCTTGCATTGAAATCAAAGTAATCTAAGTTAAATGAACAAGTGTCTCCTGAACATGCCCAAAATATAACACTCTTGAACATGCTTGCAAAGTAACATCCTGAACATGAACATGCTCGAAATGTAACATGCCAGAACATGCTTGAAATGTAACCTGCTGAACATGCTCGATATGTAACACTCCTGAACATGCTTGAACGAAATACCCGAAACATGCTTGAATTGTAACACTCTAAAAACGTGCCTACGACGTGTTAGAACATGCCCCCGACGTGCTAGAATCCCGAGACATGGACACACACTTGATATTGAATGCGTGCATGAATCGTGTTATGTTATTATTCATGAATCGTGGTTTAACTTGGTTTACCTTGAACAGGGAAGGCCGGACGGTAAGTATGGGTAAGTCGTACATGTATTTCCATGCGACACTCGAGTTCGGTAACACGAGATAGGCTATGCAATATGCCATGAAATTGATCCTAAGGCAAGATTAGAAAGACAATGAATGATAGAGATGCACAAAAGATTATAGAACGTGTTTGGTAATGATGGCATTGTGGGCGAGCCAGCCTCCCCACCAGTGCATAACAATGTACTGATAACCCCACAGTATGCTTGCAGGATAGCAGGAGACGCCGGCGGGTGCGGAGCTTCCGTCGAACGTGTCAAGGCACGGAGCCAACTCTGGGGCCTTGGAACGTTGCAAGAAGCTGAAGCACCCTATACAGGACATAATGTATCGGAACATCGCCATGTATCCTTCCATGTTGTAAGCCATTTGGCACGCCTTTTATGTTTCAGAGAGAGAGAGAGTTTGAGCGACTTGTAATATCGGCCTAGCGCCGCTTGTAAACTTGTTGAATATCAATAAAGAATTTGGTGTCGCTTCAATTGTGTTCATTTATATTCCGCTACAAATGGGGACACTCTGTGCGACTCTGTGGCCTAGAACTCAAATCGGCCGTTTCTGGACTTGGCCTTGCACGGGCGCAACCTAGGCCCGTGCGGCATCACGCCTTAGCGAGGACGATCGCTCCTACGGGAGCGGGGCGTGACATTTTGGTATCAGAGCACGGCTTTACGTCCTTGGACTTCATGTCGATTTCTCAGTTTTGAAAGCTCGGTTGGAAGAAAAGATGTATACGCTCTCTCTCGCTGTGCCTTGGGATGTTCCATACAATAAGTCTAATACTTTCAAAAGCTCGTACAAGTACTCGGTTGCACGGGATCGATAGGCGAAGGCCTTTGTGCCGAACGACGTTAAACATGACTCGATTGAGAACACATGCAAAGTTAACATGTCTCGTACGTGCCTAACTAGTCTTGCGTTGACCCTAGCAACTGAGCGTGCAAAACATGAATATAGTCCATACGGGATGGTTAAGCGGTACAACTTAGTCCGCGTGTCGCGCACCTCGACTCTTGGGTGCAATCGGGTTGCGAGCGATATCAAGTATCGCTCGATCGAGAACGGAGATACACTTTGAGTGTATATCGATAGGAACGCTATCGAGTTAACGCTTAGGCGTACGCGAATGATTGACTTGGATTTTGAGGACTCGTGTGAACGACTTAGTACGTCGAGACGACGTAAGCGAGTACGCTAGAGATTCGTCGAACGAATCTGAAGGATATCTTAGTGCATGGCACGAACATGATTGAGGATTAGACCGTATGGCTTGAACCCGAGTGGTGTATGTGATAGGTTCGAAGAAGAATAAGAATGAGTGTCAACGACTAGTCGAGTGGCTCGAAACCTGAGTGGTGTATGGACGTTATAGAAATTGTTCGAGCGAGACTAAAGGAATTACGGATAGAACAAGTATGTCGGCGAAGCGATGCGGTCGCGCAAAGCTTTAGAACGTGTCACGCTTAGTTGATCGCGACTTCGTGTGTCCCGAACGAGATATCGTTCGGACAACTTGTGAATGGGTAACGCGTGTTAGAAATGATTCGGAACGATGGATGAAAATAAATGGTCTTGATCGAGGAAACTTAGAGGAACGTGCGTGCGATGTCGAATTGATGCAAATGAAATGTGACTTGAGTTTTGAATAACGATCTTGAAACGAGCTTTGAGGAAAAGCGACTGAACTTGATCTTGAGTATCGGGAGAAATGGTGGAATATCCAACTCGGACAACGGCATCGTCGCATGACTCGAAATTGGTTGCAAAGGAAGATCGTCAGGTTACGCATATCGTCAATGGTATTGAGGCGTATCAAAGATCGATATGCGATAACTCGGGGGTACTCTGACTCGGCGAATGACGATCGTGCAAATGTCATTGTTCCGTTGGATGTTATAATCGGGATATTGAAATGTGTCGAGGAAAAGGATAAACTTGGCTCGAGGATTTTCTGGTTGAACAAATGATGGGTAAACTATCGAATTGAAATCTGACTTGGATGAAATGAAATGCTTGGATTTACTTCGACGATAACCCCAACGTCGACATTCTTGTCTTATGCGAGCGCAACTCCAGCCTCGCACATGCGTCGCGTCGATTAGGGCGATCACTCCGCGTGAGCGCTGGTATGGTGATTCATCCAGCGGGGGTGATCAAACTTGCACGGCGTGGCAATACGATTGCTTCGACTTGTGGTTTGACGCGAAGATGACTTGAGAATGATTCGGTGTGCCTGAATGATTAAGTTTGAGGATTGAGTAGGTCCAATCCGCGTATCGAAAATGAATTAGTCTAGACGCAAACAAGAGTTACGCCCCGATGAGAATGATTATTCTGCGAGAGCGTTGCATGGTGATTCATGAACCACCGTGGATAATCGGACTCGCGTGAGATTGGGGCGCAACGTATTGTCAAGCTAGATGAACTCGTGATCGAATACATGAATTGGAAAGAATGGATATAAGTGAAGTATGTGATCAGAATGAATTCGGATATACGCGGCGAATGCCTTGACGAGAATAGGTGATCGTGCTCGATGTTTAGAAATCTGAGTGACGCGAGCTTGGGTAGAAAATCCCGTACTACCGACTTTGGTTTGACCCTAGGATTGGGGTCAGTGTTGGCATTATTGTTGGGGAACTATGATTCCAATTCTGACATTGACTTAGCCTCGAAAAAGATGGCCTAGCGGTTAGGCGAGACGCCCTTGTTCCATGTGTTAGCAATCAAAGGATTGATCTTGAGGATTGGCATGAATAGATAGCATGAATCACGAATGTAGGAAACCCTGCTCACGAGACTTGGCTGACATGCATATATTTCAGGGACGCTTGAGTATGTGCACGATGCGACTCGAGTGAGAATGACAAACTCACTATCCTGCGGCTTGGCTGAATGCATGTATTTTGGGGACGCTTGGAATGCGTGCACGATCCAACCAAGTGATACGTTGAGTTCTAGCACGACTTGGGGAGTGAACGAGTATCGTGAGCGTGAAATTGTGCTAGTAAAAGTTGGTACAACGAATTGAACCATTGATAGGAAGTTATGCTCGACGATAGTGCAATATGTGGTCTTAAATTTGATGAAAATTTCCTAGACTTGGTCGACCCCGTTAAGTAGAAATCATACTGATTTCGTGGACACGAACGCTTGAAAAGCGAATCGGGCCATCTCGATGACCGAGATAAACGAAAGTGAATTTGCCTTAGCCTACGACCCTCGCATTTGATGACTTACAACGTGCCTCGTGCAGCCATTCCAGTTCTATGACATGTCGAAATGGCAACCAAGACGAAGAAATACTCGAATTGAATAAGTACAATCAACTCTAAAATGAATGAAAGGCAATTCGATAAATCGACACAACGCGTGCGACACGGAACTTAGAAAGATATCAAGTATGGTTCGATGTCGTCGAACGATAGGACCGCTCGATGAAATTGTCTAAGGAACACGAAAACACGAGTTAAGAAATGGTAGGATGACCTGCACTCAGAAAGTCTCGAGGACGAGACTTATTTTGAGTGGTGTATTATGTAACGACCCGCTCCGCCCTAGCGGAACGCCGATTCCAAACGGCAAGTGCAACGACTCAAACGAGCCGTCGACCCGAAGAATTGCCTCGACCCGATGAAGTAACAATGGAAATCGATGCAAGACTTGCATTGGCCCGTCAAGAAGAATCCAGACTTAGACTTGCAAAGGCGCGCTCGGAGGATCGCTCGGCCGATGCGAACATCGCTAAGGTGGGTGGCTCCGATGAACCCGTCTGTGCTTAGCCTAGACACATAACAATGCGGACACTATCACGAGAATCGCTAGGCGACAACACCATGCATGTTAATAAATGATTCAACGCACCTAGCTAAGGGAATAATCCCATCTTGCATGCTTGTTTAGAACATGGAAAAGAACTCGGCAATTATAGAAACGCTCGCACCACGCTCTACGCTCGTGCTACGGCACAAGCTCACGTTCATGTCCCTTATACGTTCAAACAATGAAACAATGAATGGTTTACAACAATGAAACGGGAAGGCTATCAACATAGTCGCTCCGAGTAGAGTTTAGCAACATTGGAAGGCTATGGGACCGATGGGTCGCCAAGGCGACTCCCACACTGGGAGTTGCATAATGCGTGAAAGAATGAATCCACGAACGAATTAATAAATTCATGAATGACTCTATGAACGAACGAACAAGTTAAAGAATGAAATGAAAGAAAGAATACATGAAAGATAAGACATGGAAGACGCTAGCGACAGGTATGACGGACACGTGCAACGGGGCTTGCTACCCGCGCTGTACGGACGCCAACCTGGTCGTTAACGCATTATGGCTAAGGGTTAGCCTACGGCTCGGAGATAGCCGCTAAGTTAAAATGATAAGACAATACGAAATGGTCGTGGACAAACGGCACGGGCGATGGGGGGGAATACCGTGGCCGTCGTGTGGAAGGATTCTGCGGCACGGGCGTTGGGGGGGTAAACCGTGGCCGGCCTAGGCAGAATCAACGGCGCTTACGGGCTGCTTGGGTGCGGGCTTGGGCACCAAGAGACGTAAGTAGGAGGGTATATTCAAGAGACTTAACGGGGTGTACCAGCCATCACCCTACGCTAAGTTGAGAATTGCCACAGGGGAATGTCCTAAATGGCTTGTAAAGCCAGCGACCCGTGCATGTAGATTAAGTGGACTATGCTGGTGGCAATCCACGTGCAAGTTCTTGCATTGAAATCAAAGTAATCTAAGTTAAATGAACAAGTGTCTCCTGAACATGCCCAAAATATAACACTCTTGAACATGCTTGCAAAGTAACATCCTGAACATGAACATGCTCGAAATGTAACATGCCAGAACATGCTTGAAATGTAACCTGCTGAACATGCTCGATATGTAACACTCCTGAACATGCTTGAACGAAATACCCGAAACATGCTTGAATTGTAACACTCTAAAAACGTGCCTACGACGTGTTAGAACATGCCCCCGACGTGCTAGAATCCCGAGACATGGACACACACTTGATATTGAATGCGTGCATGAATCGTGTTATGTTATTATTCATGAATCGTGGTTTAACTTGGTTTACCTTGAACAGGGAAGGCCGGACGGTAAGTATGGGTAAGTCGTACATGTATTTCCATGCGACACTCGAGTTCGGTAACACGAGATAGGCTATGCAATATGCCATGAAATTGATCCTAAGGCAAGATTAGAAAGACAATGAATGATAGAGATGCACAAAAGATTATAGAACGTGTTTGGTAATGATGGCATTGTGGGCGAGCCAGCCTCCCCACCAGTGCATAACAATGTACTGATAACCCCACAGTATGCTTGCAGGATAGCAGGAGACGCCGGCGGGTGCGGAGCTTCCGTCGAACGTGTCAAGGCACGGAGCCAACTCTGGGGCCTTGGAACGTTGCAAGAAGCTGAAGCACCCTATACAGGACATAATGTATCGGAACATCGCCATGTATCCTTCCATGTTGTAAGCCATTTGGCACGCCTTTTATGTTTCAGAGAGAGAGAGAGTTTGAGCGACTTGTAATATCGGCCTAGCGCCGCTTGTAAACTTGTTGAATATCAATAAAGAATTTGGTGTCGCTTCAATTGTGTTCATTTATATTCCGCTACAAATGGGGACACTCTGTGCGACTCTGTGGCCTAGAACTCAAATCGGCCGTTTCTGGACTTGGCCTTGCACGGGCGCAACCTAGGCCCGTGCGGCATCACGCCTTAGCGAGGACGATCGCTCCTACGGGAGCGGGGCGTGACAATACTGGCCTGCCCCTGATGCTGGCAGAGCAGGAAATTGCTGTACTGGTCCTCCTGACCTCGAATTTATGGGACAGGTGGTAACCCGATGATCTGGGCTTCCACATATCAAACACAGTCCGTTCAATATCCGACACACATCTCTAGTGTGCCCTACCTTCCCACAATAAGTGCAGCCCGCTGGGGGTTGCTGGTTCTTCCTCTGTTGTTGTTGCTGCTGCCTCGGTGCTGGCCCTCGTATTGCCACATCGTGAATGCGAACGCCAAGGGACGGCGCTGTTGTCCGGGGCGCTACTCCCCCTCCTCCTTCAATCTGACTGTGGGATCTCTTCTGACCTCCAGTCCTTGCCGTGATCCTCTGAATGGTGATCTCATGCCTTCGAGTTGCCGTCAATACCTCATCGAAAGTCTGATAGTTATGACCCTCTATCAATTGCAAGAGTTCTAGATAAAACCCTTGCTGGAACCTCATAGCCCTCTGGCTCTCCGTTGCTACCATCTCTGGGGCGAACCTACTCAATCTGCAGAACTCCGCTGCATAAGCATCTACCGTCTTGTCGGCCTGCTTGAGGCTGATAAACTTCTGTTGTAGCTCAAACTGCGCCACAACTCCATAGTACTTCGTCTTGAACCTTGCGGTAAAATTATCCCAAGCAACAGGACATCTAATGCCTACTTCCTTTGATTCCCACCAATCACGTGCGAGATCCTAAAGTAACAACTTCACTTGATCCACACGTTCTTCCGTCGGCACCTTAGCTGCTGTCAAAATAGCCTCAATGTTCTTAAGCCATGCATCTGCTGAGATGGCATCTTCCGTGCCCTCAAAATGACGGAGGTTGTAATTGCAAAACCTGGTTGATGCTCCTGAATCTGTTCTCGCCCCTCTTTCTAAAGCCGTCTGCAATCCTTGGTTGAGTAGTACATTCTGCTCTTGCAACTGAGCGTGCATGCGCTGCTGGGCCAACATCTGGTGTTGCTGAGTGGCCATCATCCCTCTCATGATCTCCAGAAGGGCTGGTGTGTCCACTTCCGCAGGGATAGGTGGAACTATTGGCGGCGTTGGAACCTCCGGATACTGCGGTCCAGCTGCTGGTTCCACTATCACTTCTTCTTGGATGGTCTCTTGAGGTAGTACTGGCCCTTGTTGTTGACCAACCTGGTCATGTTGCCCATGCTGCCCTTGCTGTTGCTGTCCAGCTCTGACGGATGCGGACGTGGTTCCCCTAAGAAAAGGGACAAGAGAACAATCAAACGATCGGACAGGAAAGATCAATGAAGTCAAAAGATACCAGAATGTCAAGCTAGGGTTGAGAACAACGAATCATGAGATCAAAGGGAACATGTGTGATTGAGACATCCTATAAATTAAAACACCCCACAAGTCTAAAATCAGACCTGCATGGGCCACCACTAAAACCTTGTCACGCCCCAGAACTAGAATACTGGAGAGCGGAGGAATGACTCAGACAGCTACATATTACGGGTAGATGAATACCGTATAATATGATCAATGATGTCTAAAAGACGAGGGGGTACATACTACATGAAAGTCTAACTATGGTCACTTCACATCTATTGTCTCAATCGTTCAAACAAGAAACAGTAATAGAGAACATATAAGATAAAGCAGTAAGGCGTCCCAAACGCTCAGTCAAAATGTTCTTGATATCTGGCTTTTCAAAACATAGTCAGATGATGTAGCAAAGTATACACAATTGTTTATCATCTGCAGCCTGACTTAGTTACAATTATGTAAAAGTAAATACAAGACAATCCGACTAACATGTCGGTGCCAAATGACAAAGTATAAGGTAAGTAACAAAATGAGCGAGGAAGTAAGGAACCCACTCGAGTCCTCCTGCGATCATTCCTCTAGTATTGACCATCTTGGAGGTGGAAGTAAGCCGGATCCTCGGGGACCGGCTCTAAATCTGGCCATGCAAAACCAGAGAGGTTAGACCTCTAATAGCAAGTACCACAAGGAAGCACGACATAAGAATTAAAACCAGTGATAAAAGTTAAGGATATAATACATAGATCTCTGCTTGCTACTGGGATTCACACAACATCACGACACTTCAAACCAACTTTCCAACCAAACAATGACAGAAGTTGACCCGTCGTGCCCTGACATTCTATTCATCTCAGTTAGTAAATAAAGTAGGTACAGTACGCAAACAAATCAATTTAAACGGCCATGCAACTACTACGGCTTGCTATTGTGAGTTCCAAGTTACCTTAGAATTATGCAATAAGGATTTTCTCAGTTCTTACTATGTACAAACAAGGCTAGTTTACCCAATCAATCAATTACGCCAATTATGAATTAGACGAGTCCCAGCGGGACGTCCGTCACCAATATACAATAATACAATAAATAATATAAGCAGATACCGCTCCCTGCCCGTGTGGCAGATCTACAGTATCTGTGGGAACCAGCCGGCCTGTCGGACACTAATAGTCCCAAAGAGGGCTGCCATGTAAGAAATTGGGAATCCATTCTCTCCATGCAATTATTATTTTATTTAACTTAATAGCCTCTATGTTAAGTGAAATCTCATGCCGTGAATCATGGTCATTCAAAATGAGTACTTCCGTACAAGGTACGATATGCCCAACTCTACAACGATACCCGTGTGGTTAGGTTGTAGGTCTTACATAGCGTAATACAACAATCAAAATCATCCACGGAATAATCATGTCTTGACCATAAAGTACACATGCTGCTTCTGTAAAATAAATAAATAAATAAATTGAAGCCTGCGTGCGCCTGTATGCCAATGTTCGGGATCAGCCAGTCGATTACAATAGTTCATAGTTAATATGAACGTGTCTCATTCATTCAATTCAATAAGACGACTAGCCAGTCTCTTAGTTCCAACTAGGAACGCATGATCAATTATTAGTCAAGATAATAATCAATGTCAATTCGTTAACAAGGCATGAAAGTCAACTATTATTAGTATGGTCGAGTCTACAACTCTCAGGGTTAAATTCCAGTCATTCGGGGTATCTATAAATCAATTCACGACACATGATACATTCCACGTAATAATCTATATTAAAGAAAATATTAACATATCATGATTATATCAAGTTCATGCCAAAAGGCGTAAGGATATAAGAGGAGAATTATCATGCCAACATAAAGTATAGGGCAATGGGAACACCAAGGTTGGATTACGCCAAGGCTAGTTTATACCATGATTAGTCTACGCCAAAGTTTTACGCTCAGGCCACCGGGTTACGCCAAGCTCTACGCTAAGGCAAATACGCACGTAAAACAGGGCATGCGTAAAAGGTGACGTCACGCGTAAAACTCGCGCGCGAAAGGGTCAAAGTATACGCAGGGATGAATACGCGTAAAGGAAGTACGCTCAAAATAAAGGAACAAGTTGCGCGTAAAAACTCGTTTTACGCCGAGCCAAGGAGTACGCGTAAAAAGATTAGAGTTTTACGCAGGAAACACTGTACGCGTAAAACATCGCATGCGTAAAGGATTGCTCGTGTGAAGAGTCAAGTTTTACGCCTGAACCGTTGTGCGCGTAAAACAAAGAATACGCCAGGTCAAGTAGACTTGCGTAAAACAGTTTTACGCTGACACGAGCGATCGTGGGCGTAAAGCTCGGTACTACGCGGACACGTATAACGTGGGCGTAAAACTCAATATTACGCTAACACGTAACAACGTGGGCGTAAAGCTCAATATTACGCTAACACGTAACAACGTGGACGTAAAGTTCCTCCTGAACTCCAATTCCCATGGAACCTTCGTTCCAAGCCAGAAATGGGGTTCCCATGGGTCAGAATTGCGTAAAACACAACCTCAACAATCTGGAATGAACAAAACTTAGGAAATAATGAAATTTGACAGATCAAAACCACTGAAATCCGAAAAATAGTAATTTTTAGATCTACTAAAAATAAGACTTCAAAATGAAAAATGTCAAGTTCTAAACTCTCTTAGGATCACGAGAGGAAGATAAATGAACCATAAAAATATGGGTTCTCATGTGGAGCAAGATGTACTTGCCTATGGGTTTTGGTAGGTGGAGAGAGTTATGAGGAAGAAGAAGAGAAATAAGAAGAAGTAACGAAGAGAGAGAAAGGGGATGGGGCTTAAATGGGGGTGTTGGGTTCGGTTCATGATGAACCATCATAACTCGAAAATAAACCAACCTAGGCCGAACCTAAAGCAAGCTAAAGCAGAAAGTAAAATGCAGAAAATTAATTAGCGTGAAATTAAAGGAATTTAAATACAGAACAATACATGATAAATATTAAATAAATACATTCGAGCAGTACACGTATTAAAATACGTATTCTGGGAACGGGGAGTGACATCTACCTTATGCCTCCATCATCAACGCCCTCCATCATCAATGCATATATATAGGTTGAGAAACCTATTTTAGATAATAGTAGAAGTCCAAAAATAGACCACCATTAAATTTGGCCGTCCACCAGTATCCGACGGTGTATATTAGACCCAGAATTCATTCAGCCTCGACAAAACCAAAATTTGACCGAATTAAGATAGGTTCCTGCTAAAAGATTCTGACCCAAATACTCCGAGTTCGGACCGAACTCGACCAGGACCGAATTTTTACCGAGTTCAATTTCTTTATATCCAGACTGGACCCAACACGTAGTAGCAATATATTAACAGTATACTATGTGAGTTATAGAACAACCCCCACCCCACCCTACCCTACCCTACCCTACCCTACCCTAGAACCTGCTCGAAAATGGTGTACACATCAGTAGAGTGCAAATGTATTGCTGACACTGTTTTGGTAGTAGACACAAAGCCCCTCTCGGACTCCTCTTATTCCCCTTCCAACAATGGCGATGGTATGCACACATGGTGTATATTGCAGGGTTCACATACTTACATCTGTACTGCAACTTGTGCAAGTGGATGTATGACTATGATTTATAATTACATGAGCAATTGAGCATGCATACAGGCAGTTTGCTCTGTCTTCATGCATGCTCCTTGGCAGACTAAGTCCCATCAAATTTGATTTCTTAAACATAAGGATCTTTTGTGTCAACTACCAACCATGCATCTGGAGAAAAGAAAGATTAAAATAAAATGTTCTTAATAATATATAGCAGATCATTGCAATCTTCTTGATTATTAGTATTATGTAGGGAAAAATATAGATATCTAATTCTCAATTTCTTTATAAATCTAAAATTTTAAATTCTAGAATACTATTTAAGACCTAGGATAAAATATTTGGAATCATTCTAGGATTGTGGTTGCCTACAGTAACTCCTAGAAGTCCATGGGTAATTAGTTTACTTAGATAAATTACCTATTAATTTCAGAAAATTCTCAAAAATTCTAAAATAGCCTAAAATATATTTAGATAAATAATAAAAAAAACTGTTCATAATTTAGCTTCTGTATTATCTCAGAATTAGATCCTATTCAGGCCAGCCCTTAAGTCTCCACCCACATCAGCGATTCTCAAGTCGTGTTTGATAGGGGACGGCACAATTTTGGTAGTCATGTGCATATCGAGGGCTGCTAAAATTTTGACAGTGTTAAATATACACATGACTGCTGCTAAAATTCAGGATTATCAAAATTTTGACACTCAAAATTGTGACGTCCACTAACATTTTTGGTTGCGTCTTTATCGTGACCTTAAACCAACCACAACCACAGTGTTTATAAGCAAACAGTTTGGGCTCGTACTGGAATACTGTTGAGAGGAAGCAAAGGCTAAGCTTTATCCATTATAGTTCCAACCCCTGATATGTCTGCAAAGTTGGTGATCACTTAAAAAAAATTACAATTGACTGTGTCATGAGTATTGTGCAAAGTTAACCAGGAGGAATTGAAGATGAGCCATGCAACTTGTTCTTTCGTTTGTACAAAGACGACAAAGGTGGAGTTATAAAGCAGCAGAAAAATGGTCCATCATCTGCAGGGGGTCTGCTTCGATGCAGAAGACAGCGAAGCAGTAATAAATACAGAGTTACTGGCTGTAAAAGCAGCAGCAACATCAAGTGAAAAAATGGTGCAGCAAAACTCTGATAAAACTGGGACACTGTATTAACTAACAAAGTTGGAAGTGTACAAATGAAATCATGTTTCAAGTCCCACATTACAGAGACCTAACACATCTCAAGAACACGATGCAAACACGACCGATTGCGTATTCGCAATCAAATGGAGTATGTAAGTAAAACATATTTCCCAAAAACCACAGCAATATAGAGAAGCAAAACCAAAACTCAGAAATGTGCACAAGCCTTTCCTTGGCGAAAAAACATCAGGTATCAATCTCTCATGAGAACAAAATCAATTTTTATATCGACGAAGTATTCATGGTCAGGCATCCAAATCACACAGATACCAGTAATGTTTATGTTCAAACTAGAGCCTCTTCTCCGAAGAGCAACAGCTCCCTACTACCACAATGTAGAATCAGAATTCACGGACGATGCCCCCACAAGTGTTCAAGAGGCAGATTTCAATTATGACAAGCCCTTTACTTAACAGCTACAACCTGCATCTTAAGGCTCACCGGTAGATATCGATTTCCACCAAATAATAAAGGCCAGCAACCTCTACCTAGAGCCGTCCTGATCGTAACACTGTAGCAGATAACAACCACAACACGACAAGGACTTTGACAAAAAAAAGGCAAAAAAAGAAAAATGGTAACTCTACAGAAAAATTGATACTAGAAACAAAATACACCCATAACCTTGTCAACAACTTTAGCAAAGAATTGTTGTAAGCTAGCAACATGCTTCTGTATCAGGCACCAATACCAATATGTCGGTAACCTCTTAGGCTTCTGTTGGTGTTTGAGGTTTGAAAAACTGATGTACACCTTTCCTCTGCTAAATGGACCGTTGGACAAGCATTGCATTTCACCCATCTGTGGTGTTTCCATCAAGTTGTTCATCAGCACTGCCTGTGGCCATAGCAGCAGCCACATCTTGCACAACGAAATCTGGAGCCGTCTTCATATCATTCTCAACTGTTGCAGCAGGAGTAGAGGTCTGCACGATAACAGGCTCCTTTGGATGAGAAGGTTGAACGGTGGTCACCTCATCAGTGTTAACATCCATCAGTTTGCGCTGTTTTCGAGTCTTCTGTGAAGCCACATTGAAATCATTTGAAGAGGTTGGTAGTGAAGGATCATTTCCAACGGTAGCCCTCTGGTCCACAGATCCTGGCACTCTTGAGGCTTGTAGCACTTGTAGCCGATAATCAGTTTCTGGACGCCTGCATACCTTTCTCAAAGGCACGATTTCCTGCATAAGAAGAATGTGTGACTCGGAAGGATTCAACCTGCAAACAAGTTGTAGGTCTCCAAATCCTACAACTTTATATTTGCTAAGAATCTGGAATGACTCGATTCACATTGGTAAAAGAAGTTGTCCCCTGCAGTTATGAAGAAATTATGCTTCTAGCACCCTTCAAATTGGATGCTTCACCTTCATCTAAAGCCCCTGGATTGGAAACTAACTTGGTAATCTGATCTGAGAAGAGGACTGGAGCAACTTTAATGATGAGGCGAGGAATTTTTTAGAAGACTATCAACTAATGTCGGAATAAAACGGCTAGCGTTCAATTAAGAAAATCAAATATATAACAAAATTTGGACATTCTGAAGCACCTTGTAATGCTAGAGAATACAGTCTAGAAAACGAACTCTATAGAAAGATCTCATTTAATATGCACGTGCCTCTTTGTTATCTCATTTGTTGGGATAGACGCATCATGGGCAACAGAAATTAGTACATATGCATCATTCTACTGTGCTGTGTACATACATGTGATGGATGTGTGTGAGTGCACCCATAAAGATCTCATCACAGCTGAGAATGCATGAGTATAACGGAGGCTTAGCCGCTGGAATATGTTTCCAATCTTCAACCAAATGTAAGAGTCTCTTGACAAGACCGAAAGAATGGCAACATTACGCACATCTTTTGTAGGAAACAAATCCCACAGCATATCTGAAAAACTGCTAACAATACTGATTTGTGGAAGGAAACGATATCTATGAAGTCACAATCGTCAGTTTACAATCATAACTACATATCCCAGCTAGTGTGCAATCTTCAACAGGATCGAAAACTAAGGTGCCAAAAGAGAGTACCTCAGACTGATCATGATCATACCGAACAAGAAATCTACAGCGGCATCCACGTACATCATGTCTCCTCCTTTGTGCATCAAGGACGTGTGCATCAAAATAGAGAGCCTGCTCTTTACCTTCCTGATGGTTCCATAGATAGAAAAGTAATGTCTCCAGACAGCAAAAATAATATTAATTGAAGCTAGAAACACCAAAATGCAACCAAAGAGAGATTAATGAAATTTGGGTTGAAGACTTTCTTCTTGTTGTTGTTGTTACATAAATGAAATTTACTTTGATTTCATCGGCTCAACTTGAACTGGACAATCCTCTCTAGAATATACTCTAGGCTTGCTTCAAATTTAAATTAGATTTCTGTCAACAAAGTGACAAACTTTTCTACTTAGATTACTAGCTTTATTTCAAAAGAATTAGATTACTAGATGCTGATAATTTGTTTCATAGGTATTGATAAAAAACAGTTTGATCGGTTCAAGCATTTGAATAGTACACTACAAATTTGGTATTACATGCAGTCGATATTATTGATTGTAAAATCTTCCTTGTAGACTCAGTTGTTAAATTTAAGAGTGGAATATAGTTCCAATGCATGTAGTTTCGACATTTTTACTATATCTTACACAAAGTATATTAAAATTCAATGGCATACCCAAAGTTACAATTTTCTGACAATGTGATACATCCCTCCAAAATTTGTCAAAAAAATAACAGAACAGTTACGAGGGCACATGTAGCTAGTTGCACTGGCGGAGGGAGAATAAGGCAAGTGGGTCAGTTGACCCCACTCAGAAAAACTACTATATATGTATAAATCAGACACCTATAATTTATTGGGGTCAACAAAGCCAAAGGAGGAGTCTCCTCTCCTGCCGCGCATCTCTCCGCCACGTCTCTTTCTCTCCCGCCACGTCGAGCCAATCTCTCTCCTCATCCATCAGCTAACATCTCTAATATTTAGCGCCTCTAAATATATTTGATTTTTATCCTAATTTATGATTGAAAGAAACTTTGTCCAAAAATTGTTGCCACCTGTGGCAAAAATTGTTGCCACCCACATACATGTGACTAGTTGTAATTGTGGCATATGGCAATTTGTGTGACTGGTTGAGTTGTATATAACAATAGTTTAATATACCTTTTTTTCTTATATATTTGAATTGTTTTTATATTCAAATCAGCCTGTCACATGCCTTTGCACGTGTGAGGTGGCAACGCTTGGTACAGGTGTGCCCACTTGGCACCATGTGTGCCCACATCACCATTATTTTATGTTCTTTGACGGATATTGGGCCGGTGTATTGACATTGTAAAAATATTCTAACCTTGGTACAACATAGAAAAATAACTCTCCGTGCACCACAGTTTAAAAATGTTGAAAGAACATCCATCAAAACCATATTTTATCATAAATTAAATGAGCTTCTATGCATTCCAGCAACTGTTATTCCATAACTAAACTAATATAGCTGATGATGTACTGCTTTAGAGAAGGAATAGAAACAATTTATATCACAAGTAGATCAACAAGAAAAGACTAATGTTGGTCTTTACTGCCTCAATCCAAGTTTTAGGCCTACTCCTAGCTCCAGTAGGACCTTTAACTAATAACTTAACTAGTGATATATTGGTCTACATGGTACATGTCCAAACCACCTAAGACGATTTACTCTCATCTGATTTCATAGTAATGCTCCTGTGAATTTGTCCAAGCATCTTACAAGTAAAAATAAGGTTTGGAAATAGACAACATTTCTTATTCCAATAGGATCCTGCACAATTAAGCAGATCAAAGTAAAAAAAGAAAAAAAAAAAAAAAAAATGGAAAGTGCGCAGAAGCTGACAATACCTGAAAACAAAGAATAAGGTCTCCTGGAAGTACTGCAACACATTCTGCATTTTCACATGGGAGGGACCGTTGTCTGACACACTTCTGCACATTAACCCACTCATCTTCTTCTACACCAAAGCCAGAGAATCGAACTCGAACTTCCTGAAACACATAACAGGTATCCTAATTAATTGTGTTTTACTCATCTAAGAGGCTCATCTTTCAAGGAATAATAATATCACAATAAATTGCATCCTACCCATGTTCAAACTTGAACAAAAACAGTACATTCTATCCTATCTCATGATGGTGAGTAACACCTTAAGGGTGATATTTGAACTATTATAGAAATCTGTAGAGATAATCCTCAAAGAATTGAATAAAGAGAGTACTTTAAGGGGCTGTTTGGCTGAATGTAAGTAAAGATGCATTACACCTTTACCTACAAGTAACAAGAAAACAGAATGTTGGTTGCATGTAGTTCGCACCAAAAGTGCAGCTTTAGTTCGCACCAAAAGTGCAGCTTCACTTCCACCTCTACAATATAGGATGCAAGTAAAGTTGTGGTCAAAATGGTTGCAACTGTACTTGCACCCCTTGTAATTTAAGATGTAGCCATCACCCAATAGAAACTTGCCTCATTAACATAAAGAACAGTAACCCCTCATAAACACCAAATCATCACAAGGGAGGATGGCATCAAAAATTAAGGAAAAAAATTGGGATTTCTCTATCCTGTTCATACATTCCCATGCAGCTCTTTTCTTTAAATGACTTGCACCCGAAAATATTGGAAAACTCAATTTTGGTGGAGCATATTCCATCATTGACAATCGATAAGGAAGCGGATTTCTTGTCCAAGATCTTGATGAGCATGTAGACATCGCTGGTCATTGTCTGTGTTGACTGGGGCATATGCTAAATTTGGAAATTAGAGGTCTTTGAGGGTATGTGTGGCTCACCATAACTTCCAACATTGTCCCCTTTGGGTGGAGGGAGACTCATCTACGGTCATATATCACTTTAAAACCGGACTTGTCCCTTTGCAGAGCATCCGCTAATTCTGGACTCACTAGCTATGCTAAAGTACCTCATAAATCGGATAGGTACCCATATTTGCAGAAAAGACAAAGTTCCAACAGATTGGCTGATAGTCTACATAAGTCACATGAAGAAGATTATCTTCTTTGGAGGAGCAACAGTTTTCTTACACTTGGTTGGTATTGCTACTGCTTTTCAAAAGGTTCCACAGACTGGCTGATAGTCTGCATAAGCCTCTACCAGCTTTCAAAAGGCTCCACAAAAACAAAATAGTTTATTAAATAAGCTGATGTTATCAAACAGCTTTTCATGATGCTTTTCAAAAAAAATAACACTAAGCAGAAGCAGCCCCAATAAACCTACCAAACCCAGCCTTAATGATCTAGTCTAATTTGTTGTATTGGATGTATCAACATTTTACCACTCTAGATGATATATCTAGCATGGAATGCTTCTCTAGCAAAAAATGATAATGACATGCTCACTACCTTTCTGCACTTGGCAAATAAATTGAAACCAAACAATATATTGCAACATAAATTGATGCTGCAAGTAGTGTTGTGTTGCAACTATACACGCCTTCCCCTCAACAGAAATTGTAGTGACACTCCAATACTACTTACATGCAACCAAACAGCCCTTAAACAACACTGGGCAGGAAATAGCACATATGAGAGTTACATACACTTGATCGACGTGACTATTAGGATTCATTTAACAAACTTAATGTAGGTTATACAGAGCTTCAGAAGTTCAGATAATTACCGGATCACTTGTATCGAACATTCTATGTGATAGAAAGACTGCAACATCATACCTGCAGTCAAAAGCACGATAATCTAGCACAAGTAAGAAGCACAACATATTTACTCATGACTAAGAAGGATACTAGTACAAGATTCTATTTTTATCAGCTTTCTCTGAGATGACCCTTCTCTAAAAAGGTGAGTAAATAAGTGCAAAAATACTTGGTAATGAAAGACTTTGTAACGCAGCAGTTTCATGCGAACTTCACAAGAAAAAAAGGCGTGGTCCTTGTGACTAATTTTAATTGAAGCAAGCAAGTGGTCTATAACATCTAAAAAACTGAAGGTTATTAATCATCATTCGAGGGATATTGTGCAACGTTCCTACCATCAATAAAACAAAGCAGAAGACTATAAAAAAAACTACCTTTAGACCAAAAACAACATGAAGTCGCACAAAACTTATGGAATGTTGCACACAACACAAATATTAATGTTTATAAAAGTTTCAATAACATAAAGAAATAATACTAACCATGCACCGTCTCTAGCTGATTTTGCTTCAAATTCCACTTGAGCATTTTCTAATGGATTCTTTCCAGCACCTGAAGTAGTGAAAACAATGTTATCCGGTGATATTTGGGCAGGAAATTAAAAGGAAATCTGCATCCAATTTCCCTAAGGTGGAGAAATGGAGCATCTTAAAAAGATATCATGCTAACGTAGTAAAATAAAGAGTATATATCATAATATAATACCAAGATTATAATTGCAAGATTATAAAGTTATAAATACTACCCATAGAAGTGAAGCTGAAAAAGTATTAAACAACAAGAACAAAACCCTTACACAACTTTTGAAGCCGGCTAGATGAATTGGTTTCCTCTACTAGGCTCTATTAAGGGCTATCTCACTTTTCAAAGTGCATATATAGTGTAATGCCCCGCTCTGCGCGAGGCATTTGGGTTGGCTTGTCGGACGCGATCAGAAAGTTTAACCGTGACTTGGATTGGAAATCGGGAGAATTGAGACTAATGCAGTCTCTCTTAGTTGGCTAAGACGAAACGAGTATTGGAACGTGGCTCGCTGGTGGAGCTACGCTTAGTGTGAACGTGTGCAATCGGAATAAGACCCTTTTATGCATGTGAGTGGAACTGTCCTCCCTCCTCCTTACTCCTTCATGCTTAATAAAAATGAATACTGAAGTGCTAAGATATGTTCCTAATGTCCCATACCTTGAATGCTGAATAACTGTGATGCTTTAGTTGCTAATCGATAGAGATGCTTTTATTGCCTAGTATTGAAATGAACAACACATGATCATTGAACTGCTGAATGAATCACCCTTGAACTGCTAATGTGACTTGATGCCTGAGAGTGAATTGATAATGCCCCTTATGCTTAACGTTGCCGGAACAAGTAAAACACTTGAATGAATGAGATGCCTTGTGAAGGATAGAATAAACAATGAACTGGCTATGCTATCGACCCAACGAACTGAATGAAACACTAGAATTATGTACATTCTGCGTAACTGTTGCTGTTGCATGTTTCCTTATAAGCAATGAAAGAAAGAATAATGTTCCTAGGAAATGAATGAAACGCTGCAGGTTGTAGTGCCCCGTCCCGCTCAGTCAATCGGAGGAATCGAAATGCCAACGGCGTTCGGACTTGGCCTTGTAACTGCCGTTTGAAGACATCGCTCAGGTGGGGTAGTTTCGGTGAACTTGCCTCATCTTGGCCTTCACATAATAAATCGTGGTTTCAACTTGCACAAGTAGGCTTGAAGATAAAAAATACGAACCCACATAGCTAAAGGGAATTATCCCGACGAGTCGAATTGAGTTAGAATATGGAAAACATCCAATGGTCGGCTTAGAGTTGGTGCACGGTATGTTTTGAAAAAGACACTCGGTCCTTCGTCCCGTGGCTTGGGAGAAGGAAGTTGGTTGAGTAGACAAGTTATGATCGTAGCCTAAGTCATAGGCGTCGCCCTTCATCCCACGACTTGGGAAGAAGTAAAGTTGGCCTTTTCACAAAAACTAAGAAATAGCCTAAGTCATAGGCGTCGCCCGCATAAATGCTTCATAAAGCATGCACGGTCCCATCGTCCAGGGCTTGGCATAGCCTTGGCTTGCCCAAGAGTTAAATTGCGTCGCACGACTGCTGGCGCAAGTCTATGTACCCAAATGACTTGGTTGTTCAATGTGGAACGGTGCACGACAAGTTCCATCGAGGCAAGGCTCGACGCAGCCTTTGCTCGATAAGTGTAGGCTTGAGTAAGTTAGGCAAAGTTATGCCGGTCGACCTAAGTCGTTCCAAGTACTGTCCCGCTCATTCTGCGGTTGTCAACTTAAATAGTCCCACGATCCCACGGCCCGTCATATAAAGTATGACTTGGGCGATAGCGCCGCGTAGAGCGGAAGTCGAGTTGAGGCACGTTTGCACGATCCTAGAGTTTTTAAAGGCACGGGCCACGATTGATTAGTTGAGTTTTGAAAAGTGTCTAAATAAGTTGTTGTCTTGAGTTAAAAGAAAGGAAGAAAGAAAGAAATGCTCACGACTGGGTCGTTGAGGCAAGAAAGAACAATGCTCGCGACTACGGGTCGTCGAGGCAAGATCTCAGATGTGAGAAATGGCACTAAAAGAGAGGAATGGCACTAAAAGAGATGGTAACACCAGAAGTGAATGACTATGTGAGACGTCAGTTTGAGTCGGTCTTGCATGGTCATGGACAACTTGTCGACAAGGTAGAGTTTCCCCGAATCGGCAACCTGTGGCGCCACGGGACCGATTGCGGCCTAAGGAAACATAAAGGCTCTGGGAGCCAAGCTGCGCCTGGGGCAATGTATTCGGTGGACGCGGAATAGGGCTAGCTACCCAAAGAAGGTCCATCCTATACTCAGCAAAAAGGAGTCCACTATGGCTCTGGGAGTCAGTGACCAAATCATATAGATGAGTCGGCATAGCGGCAGATCCGCGGGTATGCCTTTGGATTGAGTTGAGTTGTCGAAGGTGTATACAAGCTAGAATACAAGTGTTGGACTTAAAGAATGGCTACAACATAGGCGACGTGCTTCGGCACGAGATGTGGCATTGAGTCTTGAGTTGTCGGCATATAGTTGCATAAGTTGGTTGAGTTGTTTGAGTGTAAGTCGGGAAACCGCCGCAAGGCAAAGTCAGTCGTGTGACACTAAACCCACAAGTCTTGATTGGGTCAGTTGGCGATCAAAGTAACAAAGGGGCCGCGAGGCGGCGATATGGTTGAGTCGCACTGAGTTGCGAGGCACGGCACAAAGGAGTTATAGCACGATCGTAAGGAAATTGGGTACTACCGCGTAGTTGCGTCTCTGATTCTGGCCGAAAGGCAAGCACGACCTGATAGGTTAACGTTGTGGCACGAGAAGTGGTCTAGAGGCAAAGTATGAGTAACGATGACATTGCAAGCACGGGATGGTTTTGACACACAAGTTGCGCCAAGGCGCCGGTCCTAAAACTGAACCTAAGGCAAGAGTAGAAAGACAATCGAAAAAGGATTTAAGCTGCACAAAGTAAATGAACGTGTAGGTTTTGTATGGGTGGGCGAGAAGCTCACTCCACCAGTACAGTGGTACTGACACCCACACAGTGTTTCATGTGCAGGCACAGGTAGAAGCTCGTGGCGTGGAGTTCGCTTGGATGCGTCGAGGCACGGAGTTCCTTGGCGATTCGAAGCGTGCGGCCGCATGGAGTAAAGACTTATACGGGACATAATGTATGGACATCGCCTTCCGAAGCTTCCGCTGGATCGAGCATTTGTATCAAGAGATGAGAGAGAGCAGAGTGAACTTGTAAATGTGAGGAGAGTGAGCTTGAGTGATTGTAATTTGGTCTTGCGCCCACAAATGTAACCTTGTATTTAGTATCAATAAAAGAGTTTCCTTTGAATGACTTGTGTTCATGTGTTTGCTTCAAATTCCGCTGCTATTATTCAATGTCTCCGCTCGGGACTTCTGTGCGACGACCCCGTCGCAGCCGCTGAAATCGGCCGTTATGGAACCCGCCTTGCACGAGCGCAATCTAGGCTCGTGCGGCCTCACGCCTTAGCGAGGACGATCGCTCCTACGGGAGCGGGGCGTGACAAAATGGTATCAGAGCACGGCTTTACGTCCTTGGATAACCGATTGAATTCTTTAACTCGTTGTTTCCGCAAACTCTGTTGCTTCCGCAAGTTGATATCGTTGGTGCGCTCTCTCTCAATTGTTCCACGGGATGTCCATACAATAAGTCTAACTATTTTGCAAAACATAGGAGAACAGTTTTTGGATAAGAAACAAAAGATGGTTTGCGTAAGCACGATTGGCTAAGTCGGGCTGGGCATATACACCAAAGTTGCGTCGACCTTAGAAAAGTCGAGTGCGGGAATTGAATAGCGTCGAGCTAGAATGAGTTGAACTCGATTGAGTAAAGTAAGATGAGTATCGATAGGGGTGCTATCGAGCGACGATGTCGTCGGTGCGATATAGATTAGCGTGCTTGGGTTTTGAGGAATGGTTCGAACGGGATTGAAGAAGTCGATTTTGAATCAAATAATAAGTTGAGGATTGGTTGAATGACTTCATTCCTGAGTGGTGTATGCGATAGGCTCAGGGATGTCGAACGATGCGAATTGAGGAAAATAAGTTGGTCGATGACTTAAGATGGACGGATGAAGAATACGTGAAATTGGTTGGAGGAAATTGATATTGTAAATGATTCGAGGGAAAATGATCGGAATTTGTGTTATGAATGTCGAGGAAATTATCCAGTCGGACGATAGCATCATTCGCACGACTCAGAATTTGGTTGCAAAGGAAGATCGTCAGGTTACGCATATCGTCGATGGTATTGAGGCGTATCAAAGATCGCTATACGATAACTCGGGGGTACTCTAACTCAGCGAAAGACGATCGTGCAAGTGTTATTGTTCGATTGGATGCTATGTTTTGGATTTTGATTGAGATGAATGTTGGATGAAAGTGATCGTGTCTTGATGGTTATGCGGATGGCCACGACGTCGACGATCTTGTCTTGCGCGAGCGCAACTCTAGTCTCGCACATGCGTTGTGTCGGATTTGGGGCGATCGTTCCGCGTGAGCGCTGACATGGTGATTCATGTCGCGGGAATGATCGAACTCGAAAAATCAGGACGCGGCAACTTTGATTGTCTCGACTTGTCGGCTTGATGCGAATGAAGATTCGAGGATGTTTTGACTTGTGATCGATGAATGAAATGAACTTGAGGATTGAGTAGGTCCAATCCGCGCATAGAGAATGAATTAGTCTAGACACAAAACAAGAGTTACGTCCCGATGAGAATGACTATCTCGCGGGAGTGTGCATGGTGATTCATGCCCACCGCGGTTAATCTGACTCGCGTGAGATCGGGGCGCAACACGTTGTTAAGCTAGACGACCTTGTGATCGGTTTCGTGAATTGGAATAGACGACTTCGGAAATGTAAAATGTGGATTATAGTTTAGCGGCGAATTACGTAGTAACGTGCTTGACTTGGAAGGATTTGTAAAGGCAGATTATGTCGAACGTGTTCGAAGAGATAGACTATGCGAAATGGTTTGTTGAACGAGCGATACTGATACGTCGGAGAATTTGGTCGAACGCGAGTTGTTGTAGGATGGCTTTACCGAATGACTCGGACCCCGTACGACGAATGTTGGGATGTGCGTAGGAAATCGATGCTCGATGTTTAGAAATCGGAGTGATGCGAGCTTGGGTAGAAAAACCCGTACTATCAACTTGGTTTGACCTTAGGATGGGGTCAGTGTTGATATTGTTGTTTGGGAACTATGATTCCAATACTGACGAATGACTTTAGCCAAAAGACATAGCCTAGCGAATAGGCGGACGTCCCGGCGCAAAGCGATAGAAGTTATGGTGGCACCACTCGCGAGCTCGGTTGAGATGCATGTATATCAGGGACGCTTGAATACGTGCACGATCCGACTCAAGTGGTGATGTCGGATTCGCTATCACAAGGCTTGGCCGAAATGCATGTATTTTGGGGACGCCTGGAATATGTGCACGATCCAACCAAGTGATACGTTGAATCAAGTGAGACTTGAGGAATGGAAAAGTGTTGAGGATTTTGAAATAGAGATTCGAAGAAAAGATTGAGGGTAGCGCGAGCGTGGCTCGGATTGAGGAAACGCATAGGCGTAGCGTATGCGAGAGTTCTTGAATGTTGAGTAAAGTGATAAGTCAATAAGTAAGTACTCAGTAAGTCTCGAGGACGAGACTTGTTCTGAGTGGTGTATGTTGTAGTGCCCCGTCCCGCTCAGTCAATCGGAGGAATCGAAATGCCAACGGCGTTCGGACTTGGCCTTGTAACTGCCGTTTGAAGACATCGCTCAGGTGGGGTAGTTTCGGTGAACTTGCCTCATCTTGGCCTTCACATAATAAATCGTGGTTTCAACTTGCACAAGTAGGCTTGAAGATAAAAGATACGAACCCACATAGCTAAAGGGAATTATCCCGACGAGTCGAATTGAGTTAGAATATGGAAAACATCCAATGGTCGGCTTAGAGTTGGTGCACGGTATGTTTTGAAAAAGACACTCGGTCCTTCGTCCCGTGGCTTGGGAGAAGGAAGTTGGTTGAGTAGACAAGTTATGATCGTAGCCTAAGTCATAGGCGTCGCCCTTCATCCCACGACTTGGGAAGAAGTAAAGTTGGCCTTTTCACAAAAACTAAGAAATAGCCTAAGTCATAGGCGTCGCCCGCATAAATGCTTCATAAAGCATGCACGGTCCCATCGTCCAGGGCTTGGCATAGCCTTGGCTTGCCCAAGAGTTAAATTGCGTCGCACGACTGCTGGCGCAAGTCTATGTACCCAAATGACTTGGTTGTTCAATGTGGAACGGTGCACGACAAGTTCCATCGAGGCAAGGCTCGACGCAGCCTTTGCTCGATAAGTGTAGGCTTGAGTAAGTTAGGCAAAGTTATGCCGGTCGACCTAAGTCGTTCCAAGTACTGTCCCGCTCATTCTGCGGTTGTCAACTTAAATAGTCCCACGATCCCACGGCCCGTCATATAAAGTATGACTTGGGCGATAGGGCCGCGTAGAGCGGAAGTCGAGTTGAGGCACGTTTGCACGATCCTAGAGTTTTTAAAGGCACGGGCCACGATTGATTAGTTGAGTTTTGAAAAGTGTCTAAATAAGTTGTTGTCTTGAGTTAAAAGAAAGGAAGAAAGAAAGAAATGCTCACGACTGGGTCGTTGAGGCAAGAAAGAACAATGTATTCGGTGGGACTATTTAAGTTGACATAAAGGCTCTGGGAGCCAAGCTGCGCCTGGGGCAATGTATTCGGTGGACGCGGAATAGGGCTAGCTACCCAAAGAAGGTCCATCCTATACTCAGCAAAAAGGAGTCCACTATGGCTCTGGGAGTCAGTGACCAAATCATATAGATGAGTCGGCATAGCGGCAGATCCGCGGGTATGCCTTTGGATTGAGTTGAGTTGTCGAAGGTGTATACAAGCTAGAATACAAGTGTTGGACTTAAAGAATGGCTACAACATAGGCGACGTGCTTCGGCACGAGATGTGGCATTGAGTCTTGAGTTGTCGGCATATAGTTGCATAAGTTGGTTGAGTTGTTTGAGTGTAAGTCGGGAAACCGCCGCAAGGCAAAGTCAGTCGTGTGACACTAAACCCACAAGTCTTGATTGGGTCAGTTGGCGATCAAAGTAACAAAGGGGCCGCGAGGCGGCGATATGGTTGAGTCGCACTGAGTTACGAGGCACGGCACAAAGGAGTTATAGCACGATCGTAAGGAAATTGGGTACTACCGCGTAGTTGCGTCTCTGATTCTGGCCGAAAGGCAAGCACGACCTGATAGGTTAACGTTGTGGCACGAGAAGTGGTCTAGAGGCAAAGTATGAGTAACGATGACATTGCAAGCACGGGATGGTTTTGACACACAAGTTGCGCCAAGGCGCCGGTCCTAAAACTGAACCTAAGGCAAGAGTAGAAAGACAATCGAAAAGGGATTTAAGCTGCACAAAGTAAATGAACGTGTAGGTTTTGTATGGGTGGGCGAGAAGCTCACTCCACCAGTACAGTGGTACTGACACCCACACAGTGTTTCATGTGCAGGCACAGGTAGAAGCTCGTGGCGTGGAGTTCGCTTGGATGCGTCGAGGCACGGAGTTCCTTGGCGATTCGAAGCGTGCGGCCGCATGGAGTAAAGACTTATACGGGACATAATGTATGGACATCGCCTTCCGAAGCTTCCGCTGGATCGAGCATTTGTATCAAGAGATGAGAGAGAGCAGAGTGAACTTGTAAATGTGAGGAGAGTGAGCTTGAGTGATTGTAATTTGGCCTTGCGCCTACAAATGTAACCTTGTATTTAGTATCAATAAAAGAGTTTCCTTTGAATGACTTGTGTTCATGTGTTTGCTTCAAATTCCGCTGCTATTATTCAATGTCTCCGCTCGGGACTTCTGTGCGACGACCCCGTCGCAGCCGCTGAAATCGGCCGTTATGGAACCCGCCTTGCACGAGCGCAATCTAGGCTCGTGCGGCCTCACGCCTTAGCGAGGACGATCGCTCCTACGGGAGCGGGGCGTGACACAGGTCCTATTAAGATGAATGAAATATTGTTTGTTCCTCTTAGAAAGGAACGATATGAAAAACGTTGCAATGAAGCAATGAATGAGAAATGATAAAGCATGGGATCGTTGAGATCACCAAATGAAATGATGGTAATGATGAAATGAATAAGTCATTGAATATGACTTAATGATGCACTGTTGCCTTTACTTTCTTTAATATATTTTACCATGCGATTTATGTTTACAATCGAGTCGGACACGCATTCGCATGGTCATGGACAACTTGTATACAAGGTTTGAGATTTAATTTCCCCGAACGGTACCTAGGCGCGGGGACCGATTCGGCCTAGAAGGAAATAATGATGAGTGCTTTGGGAGCACGGATAAGACGGGGTGGCATAGAGGCTCGCCACCTACTATGCTGTCTGTATTATCTTGAAGTGAAATGAAAGGAGTCCATATTGTTTAACAACACCAGTGACCATGTAGTCAGGATGCACGCTAATGAATGTTTTTGTGCAGGCAGAGTAAGTATATCTGCTAACCTGTATTTGATACAGGTACGAGAAGTCGACTATCGGTAAGAAATCACATAATTGTGATATTATATATGTTGGTTCAACTTGTCTGCTTAACATGCTAAATAAAATGATGCTGTGTTGTTGCCTTTAAATGAGAAACTCTATAACATGCTCAACATGTTAAATACGATTCGCTAATGTATTGCCTTTTAGAATATTGCCATAACCTGTTGAACGATAACACCAAGTATGCTAAATGATGTCTTCCAGGAATATTTTCATACTATGCTCAACGTGTTAACTCAATGTTGCCTTACACAAAGAAATGCTATATCATGCTATAAGATGTTTACTTACTTCAATGTTTCTGCTCAAGAACTGTAAACTGATGCTAGGCCCCAAGTAGAAAGATCATTCTATTAAATGCTTGCTAAAATTGACCAGTTAGTGTTGGTTTAGACGAGTGGGTTGGATTCTGCTCGCCAGTACATAGATGATGTATTGACCCACGTTTTGTGGACAGGTGCTCGTGCTTGGGATATTTTGTACACGAAGATTGGCTTGATCGGTCCCGCGGCATCGAAGATTTGTTGGACATACAGAAGCTCTTCTTGTACAAGATGATGTCTTTTGTTTATAAAGGACATAATATATAGAACAGTGTAATCAGTTGTACCAGTAAAATGTAAGCCAAGTCGGTATATCGAGTTGTAATCCAATGTATCAAAGTATCAAATGTAAGCTTTATAGCATTATTCAGTTGGCTTTCAATGTAAAGTGAGATGTGTTGTAAGCATTGTACTTCAATACAAGTCTTGTACTATTCTTCAATTATCAATAAAGAGAATAAAGTTCTATATATCTCTGTGCGACTTCAAGTTATCATTCTATCTCCGCTGCTATAAAGAAGTGATGTATTTCTATTCAATAAGAAAGATTGTCCTCATTAACTTCAATTTGTTTGTTTCTGCCGCTGCGATGTGCTCCTATTTGAAGATTATCAATTATGTATCATTTTTGCCTTCTACAAGTGCAATACCAGACTTGTACGGCATCACGCCCAAGCGAGGACAATCGATTCCAAGAGATAAATATGTGAATAAATGACTCTACGAATCGGGGCGTGACAAATTGGTATCAAAGCACGGCTTTACGTCCTTGGCCTCTTCTTTGATTCGTTTCAAATCAAAGTTGCGTCGACGATTAACCAAAGTTGCTTCCGCGACCACTCAACGTTGCTTCCGCGATTAAATCAAAGATTGCTTCCGTGATTATGTTGTTGTTGTTCTGTAATCATCCTATGTTGTTTGTGTCTGAAAGTTCGTTAACCCTCTTGGCTGCTCACTGGATGTTCCATACAATAAGTCTATATACATTGTGATGCCCCTGAATGAATGATTGTTGTTGGTTTGGACACAAATAACCCAACAATGACTCGATGCCATAGTATGCTATATTGTGAATGCTGTTTGGAATGTGGGAATAAGGAAAAATGGCTATGTATGCTGTAACAAGTTGAGAATTGCATGTGATGTTGCGAAAGAATTGGGAATGAAACATTTGATGGATGAGTTCGACAGAATTGATAAGTTGACTCATGTGTGTTGACTAGTACTTTCGAGACTCTAAGAATGTTGGCTTGTGAATTGAGACCCTAAGATGTTGGCTAAGTGTTGTGATCATTATAGATCATAAATGTCCAGAATAGATTTGAGTTGGTATTGTTTGGGGATGACTTCGTTTCTGAGTGGTATATTGCCTCTACCACTTCAGAATGAGATGTATGTTGACCATTTTCCTAGGATAGCAATGAGACTATCTGTGAGCATTGGGTAGAAATTGTTTAGTCGAGTGATGACTCAGACTAGTAAGACAGTTAGTATGCTATGGGTAAATGGATTTGGCTAGAGAATGTTGTGGCTTAGAACATCTGAATGTTGACTTCGATTGGTTGGATGCAAATCATATGTGGCTAATACAAAGTTGGTTGCTAAGCTGAAAGTTTTGAAATTGTTGTCAGCGACCCAAAGGAATATTAGAAATCTGTGCCTTGACCCTAAGGTGTAATAGATGTTAACCCATCTTGATCACCAAAGGATAGTTGTTACATGTATGCAGAGGATTTGAAGTGTATCACAAAAATAACAAGTAGTGACTCTGAATACTGGTGTTGCCTAGAGGATGGTTAAATGATACATAAATTGTCGGATTGAATTGGAATAAACTACTAGACCCTTGCTGCATGAGATTTAAGAATGCTTGTAAGATAGTTTGATGACTGGGAAACGAATGGGATGTAGAACCAGAAAATGTGTTGGATGATGTCGGTATAGGTGACTGTTGGTTGGGATATAGATTGTTGGTTTATGACTTAGCGGTATGACTTTGTCATACGGACCGAATAATATGGTTCCATAGTCTTGTTGAGACTAACGGAATCGATGACCCTTGAATAGTTAGCCTTGGCTTATGGGTTCGTGTGGATCATTGGATATTTTACTTGATGGATTATTAGAGCGGTGAGAATCGTATGTCTGGTCGGGATTTGACTGTAATGTTGCTAGATCAACCTTACTCGATCGTTGGGTAAGTCTAAGAATGAGCCTCTGTGGGAACTATTTGCTTGAGGAAGACCCTGGATAGATAGACTTGACCCTAGCGACCAGTTGATGACTTACCAATTGTTGGCATAGCCGGCAATGGCGATTAGTTATTCAGACTGAATTGGTACCCATAGGTTTGGGTAGAGTTCCCCAGAACTGTCGGTTGCTTGTTGGCCCTAAGAATAAGAAACTAGTATAATCCTAGTAGTCGTCCACTCTAGGGAAGTCACATGAATGATTAAGTTTAGCTGTCAGTGTAGCTAACCTTAGAGACTTGACTGAACAATAGGTGACCATTGGAGACCCATAGGATGATCTTGTGGCATTGAACGAGAGATGATGGTGATGAGTATTTACCTAAGAAAATGTATATTTCAACTTGTGCCTTGGAGATGTTTGACCCATTTTAAGTTATACTTATATGTCGACCTTAAGTGAGAATTGCAATCGTAGGGTAATACTTGAGTGGTGCATGTCGAGCAGTGAATTGTTCCATGAGATGGAATTGACTGCTCATAACGAGAATGATTGATCGGTATCTATAGTCTGGTAACTGGGTTAACCTTGATTGTCGCATATAATTGTACCCTTGGCTCGGGGAATCGATAGTGGGTGACTTCGGATTGAAAAGATGAATTGCCTCGATGAGAAATATAGTTGGATTCGGAAAGGAATAGGATTGCATGTTGTGAACTCTTAGTATGGTTGGCTCTAAGTTAGACCCTTGGCCCGAATGTTAGAAATATTATGCTTGGGTAAGGAACTTATCTGAGTGGTCCCTGATGTTGAGTGTTGTGGCTGGAAAGATAGCAATTGTGGCGAAACAATAAGTCAATTGAAAGGATGCTAAGTCGAATTTGGGGAAGAGAGTTGCGCCTGTGGCATATCGAATTGCACAAACACGGAAGTTGGCTGAAGTAAATATATTTTGGGGACGCCTAAAGTATGTGTATGAATCCGACCGAAGTGATAGCTGCGACAAAGATAACACTATAGAGGGAGCTTATTGAATCGCACTAGCACGGATTTTGGCTGAAATGCATATATTTTGGGGACGCCTAAGATATGTGTATGAATCCAACGAAGTGGTAGGCTGCGACGAAGATAACAATGATGGAAGAATATTGGTGAATCAATAGGAAATTGCAAGTATTTTGGAAAAGAGAAAGACGGATTGAATCATCGATGGTTTAAGTAGTACAATAAGATAGTGATTTCGAGATGACCGAGTGTGCTGGAATGAATATTGAATTTGAAGCTGAATGAGTAACTTGTTGTGACTAAGTAAATTAGTAGAATGAGTTGTTTACTTAAGTTTCAAGGACGAAACTTTTTGAGTGGTATATTATGTAATGCCCCGTTCCGCGCGAGGCATTTGGGTTGGTTTATTGGACGCGATCAAAAAGTTTGACCATGACTTGGGTTGAAAATCAAGAGAATTGAGACTAATACAGTCTCTCTTAGCTGGCTAAGAGAGAATGAGTATTGGAACGTGGCTCGCTGGTGGAGCTACGCTTAGTGTGAACGTGTGCAATCGGAATAAGAAGACCATTTTATGCATGTGAGTGGAACTGTCCTTCCTCCTTACTCCTTCATGCTTAATAAAAATGAATACTGAAGTGCTAAGATATGTTCCTAATGTTCCATACCTTGAATGCTGAATAACTGTGATGCTTTAGTTGCTAATCGATAGAGATGCTTTTATTGCCTAGTATTGAAATGAACAATATATGATCATTGAACTGCTGAATGAATCACCCTTGAACTGCTAATGTGACTTGATGCCTGAGAGTGAATTGATAATGTCCCTTACGCTTAACGTTGCCGGAACAAGTAAAACACTTGAATGAATGAGATGCCTTGTGAAGGATAGAATAAACAATGAACTGGCTATGCTATCGACCCAATGAACTGAATGAAACACTAGAATTATGTACCTTCTGCGTAACTGTTGTTGTTGCATGTTTCCTTATAAGCAATGAAAGAAAGAATAATGCTCCTAGGAAATGAATGAAATGCTGCAGGTCCTATTAAGATGAATGAAATATTGTTTGTTCCTCTTAGAAATGAACGATATGAGAAACGTTGCAATGAAGCAATGAATGAGAAATGATAAAGCATGAGATCGTTGAGATCACCAAATAAAATTATGGTAATGATGAAATGAATAAGTCATTGAATATGACTTAATGATGCACTGTTGCCTTTACTTTCTTTAATATATTTTACCATACGATTATGTTCACAATCGAGTCGGACACGCATTCGCATGGTCATGGACAACTTGTATACAAGGTTTGAGATTTAATTTTCTCGAACGGTACCGGGACGCCGGGACCGATTCGACCTAGGAAAAAATAATGATGAGTGCTTTGGGAGCACGGATAAGATGGGGTGGCATAGAGGCTCGCCGCCTACTATGTTGTCCGCATTATCTTGAAGTGAAATGAAAAGAGTCCATATGGTTTAACAATACCAGTGACCATGTAGTCAGGATGCACGCTAATGAATGTTTTTGTGCAGGCAGAGTAAGTAAATCTGCTAACCTGTATTTGATACAGGTACGAGAAGTCGGCAATCGGTAAGAAATCACATAATTGTGATATTATATATGTTGGTTCAACTTGCCTGCTTAACATGCTAAATAAAATGATGCTGTGTTGCTGCCTTTAAATGAGAAACTCTATAACATGCTCAACATGTTAAATACGATTCGCTAATGTATTGCCTTTTAGAATATTGCCATAACCTGTTGAACGATAACACCAAGTATGCTAAATGATGTCTTCCAGGAATATTTCCATACTATGCTCAACGTGTTAACTCAATGTTGCCTTACACAAAGAAATGCTATATCATGCTATAAGATGTTTACTTACTTCAATGTTTCTGCTCAAGAACTGTAAACTGATGCTAGGCCCCAAGTAGAAAGATCATTCTATTAAATGCTTGCTAAAATTGACCAGTTAGTGTTGGTTTAGGCGAGTGGGTTGGATTCTGCTCGCCAGTACATAGATGATGTACTGACCCACGTTTTGTGGGCAGGTGCACGTGCTTGGGATATTTTGTACACGAAGATTGGCTTGATCGGTCTCGCGACATCGAAGATTTGTTGGGCATACAGAAGCTCTCCTTGTACAAGATGATATCTTCTGTTTATAAAGGGCATAATATATAGAACAGTGTAATCAGTTGTACCAGTGAAATGTAAGCCAAGTCGGTATATCGAGTTGTAATCCAATGTATCAAAGTATCAAATGTAAGCTTTATAGCATTATTCAGTTGGCTTTCAATGTAAAGTGAGATGTGTTGTAAGCATTGTACTTCAATACAAGTCTTGTACTCTTCTTCAATTATCAATAAAGAGAATAAAGTTCTATATATCTCTGTGCGACTTCAAGTTATCCTTTTATCTCCGCTGCTATAAAGAAGTGACGTATTTCTATTCAATAAGAAAGATTGTCCTCATTAACTTCAATTTGTGTTTCTGCCGCTGCGATGTGCTCCTATTTGAAGATTATCAATTATGTACCATCTTTGCCTTCTACAAGTGTAATACCAGACTTGTACGACATCACGTCCAAGCGAGGACAAACGATTCCAAGAGATAAATATGTGAATAAATGACTCTACGAATCGGGACGTGACATATAGTAAGGTCGATAGTATATGAATCAGTTTCGGCACCTTCTGGTGAGTATAATTATCGACAGTTTCAGATAGTTAGAGTTCTTTGTTTCAGAAACTCAAACAATAATAAAAAAATGATAAAAACTAGAAGAAGAAGAAAAATTGTTGATTTAGGCATACTTTTATGTCTCAGTTGCAGTTTCTAGTTAGTATTGAATGGAATAATATTCAACATTTGATGGAATCATTCATCTGTAATAGATGCTATTGCTTTTTTTTTCTTGCTTTTGAACAAAGTACACCTGCAATGTATAGTTTATAATGGGATAACATTAAGATGGATGAATGTCGTGAATTTAGACATATAATTCATGGTAATGCTTATAGTGTGGCAACCTATTCCTTATCGACACACACTGTAGCATGTCGATCTTCGACACGACAAAATCTCCGTGTCCAATGTCCACTGTTTTTTTCTCATACTTCTCTCTTAATTCTTTTTCTTTGTTTATTGACCATGAAATAGACCCACAATATCTGGTACCAGCTAGTATCGACGGCTACCTGTGGAGTTTAATATTGAATGAGGAAATACCAAAAACGATGCAACACGTAAAACGATACTGCAAACCATGGTGTTTGTGTGTACGGAAAATCGATTTCTAAATGGTTTCTAAGGGGTGATCCACATGTGAAAATGCGATTGGACCCAACTACCACAAGAATTCCAGCAAATCCAATGAAATGTATTGGAGGGGAAGTCGTTACACAAAGATATCATAGACTACTGAGATTTCGACACGTGGATTCCAATATATATGGGAATTGGGCTGACAGGGTTCTCTCCATCACACATTTCATTTATCCTCCCTTATTTTATTTTGTTATTTATTTCCACTGGCGGAGGGAGAGTAGGGCAAGGGGGGGGGGGGGGGGGGGGGGGGGGGGGGGGGGGTCAGCTGACCCCACTCTATTTTGTTCTTATATATATATATATATATATATATATATATATATATATATATATATATATTAGTTTGTAATAAAACAAAGTTAAAATTTAAAAGTCAAACCCTCTCTCTCTCTCTCTCTCTCATATGGACACTTCATCGATTGCTGACATTGTACCATCGTTGTCTACTAAGTTTGGTGACATATATTAAGCAAGACATTTTCGTAAAAGTTGAAAAAGATGACATCTTGCAACATTTTTAAAATATGAAGTCTCGTATGAGGTTATTGTAAACAATTATTGTTGGTTACGATGTAATGCAACTATTATAATATATTTTTGTCATCAAAATATTTTGTGACTAATTTATGCTTTTTTTCCTTTACATTTTTATATTTTTTTGGATTACAAACTACTAGTTTATTTTGACCCTGCTAAGCACAAATCCTGGCTACGCCACTAATTTCCATCATTGCTCATTGTTGTAACCTGAGAGAAATGATTCATGAACCCTTTAGATAAGGTCCAAATAGTATGTAATATGATTTTTGATATTAGATGTAAGTTGTTGTGCATACCAAGTTGGAGAAGCCAAACTTAACTTGTTCTTTGTTTCAGATTAGCTCAAAAAAGAACTGGTCTAAACAGATGGTTTCTAAAGCTTTGATGTCAAAGAAAAAGGGAACACATAAGAAATAGGTGAGCCTTTTATAATGTATAATAGATCATGATAATTGGTGTTGAACACCCCTTGAATTGGCCAAACAAATATTTCCTTAAAGAGCAGCCATGTTTGTTATGCAGAATATTCCCAACACAACTGTTAGGATCTTCTATCCAAGCTCTAGTGTCTACTGCATTAAAGGGGAGTGATCCTGTGAAGAACCACCACAAGCTATGGAGTAGCAGTAATACTGATACGCAGTAGTATCAGAGAATAAAAGGAGGTAATACTGTATTTGCCAGCTGGCCATCCTAGTCATCAACTAACTAATACAGCTCACCTCGGGTTAGTTAGGCCACTTTTGCCTTAATCTAGTTTAGTGAATTAACAGTGTATTCTTCCTCAGTATATAAGAGGAACGAGCAGAGGAGAGAGGCAATCGAAAAGGGGAATCACTTTATTTGTTCCTTTCATTATGCCATTTATCATTTCTGTCTTTCTTTCCAAGTTATTTCAATAAAGCTGAAGAACCCTAGTTTCCAGTCTTATTTCTTGCCTGCATTTTTCATTGTTCTTGCTGTTATTTGTCAATAGCCATGCCTAATCGCGGCAGAGGAGGAGCCGCGGCAGGCCAGTCCAGCCGGGCTCATATCAACTTGGTATCAGAGCCTCTCGACCCAGTGGGAGAGGCGGTGGAAGATCACAGTTCGAGCTGCTACGGGTCACAGCATGGATCTCCCGTCAATCGGCCAGTATCCCCCAATGAACGGAGATTCCAATCTACGGAAGGTAAATTCCAAATACTCAGTGACAAGTTCGATCGGGTTCTGGAGGAGTTAGCTAGATCTAGACGGGAACCTGAGACATTTCCCATTTCTGGAGTTTCCCCAAATCAAGTTTCCCAAAACCAGATCTCCCATGCCCAGATCCAGATCCCCAATATACAGATCCAAAATCCCCCTGCCCAAATTCACACGGCTGGGGCATCCTCATCCACACCCCCACCATCCCAAAACACATACCCTAATTTCCAAATACCTACATCCCAAATACCTACATCAGGAACACCACTACCGGCTCAATATCCATTCCCCAACACCATCATGACAGCAGCTTACGTTCCCAACACATATGACATTTAATTCCCCTCCAATCACCTCACCCACACATGGAGGCAATCACTGGGGAGCACCTAATTGGGCACTACAGGGCCAGGTTGGGGCCAACCTACACTGAGACTCAAGATACCCGACTTTGATGGCAGTACAGAGGTGGAGGAGTACATTACTTCAATTATTATAATGTGCCTGAAGGAGATAGGGTGAGAGTATGCTCGGTGCAGATAAAGGGAACGGCAGCGTATTGGTTCGATTGGCTAATGAAGATGCGTGGAGGTCTCATGAGCTGGGAGGACTTCTGCCAGGCGATCAAACAGGAGTATGGCCCTTCTCAGTTCACCAATCATGTCATAGAATTGAAGCTCTTGAGACAGGAAGGGACAGTAGCAGAGTATGATGCCAAATTTCAGAAATTATCTAAGAGGGTCCAAGGAGTTAGTGAAGCCAGTTTGATAAGCCAATACATGGGAGGCTTGAAAGAAGAGGTTAGACATGAAGTACAGATAGCCAACCCTACCACCCTACTTACTGCTATGCAACTGGCTAGGCTGTATGAAGCCAAGATATTAGCACTCAAACAAGTTTCCAAGGCAGGCAACTTTGTGATGAAGAGCAACTTCAATACCCACTTGCTCCCTGCCCAGAGCAATGAGATCACCAAGAAGACAGTACCTACTTCGACAGCAGGAGCCCAGGCTACTTCCAACTTCAAACAGACGATATCCCCTAGTGAGATAGTCAGGAGAAAGAACCTAGGCTTGTGTTTTCTCTGTGATGATAAATGGTTTAAAGGCCATAAATGTAAGGAGAAGAGGCTATTCTTGCTGACTGCTGATGAAGAAGAAGAAGAGAGTGTCCCTGATCCTCCAGAAGAGCTTGAGAATCTGCAGGCTACACCACCCCCATTTTCCTATGCCATTTCTCTGCAAGCCTTAGCAGGTATCACACATCATTCCACAATGAAACTAAGAGGCATCCTTTACAAGAAACCTGTCCTAATCTTAGTAGACTCTGGCTCCACACATAGTTTCATAGATAGTGAGTTTGGGAAGAGAATTGGGCTAACCTAAAACTGAAGACCTAACTTTTGAAGTAATCGTGGCCAACGGGACAAGTTGCACAGTCAAGGTATGAGTAGGGAAGTTGCCATTGAATGTCAAGGAAAAAAATTACTGGTAAACCTCTTACACTTACCCATTACTGGTTGCCAAGTGGTTCTGGGGGCCAATTGGCTCAGCACACTGGGAGACATAGTCTGGAACTTTCAAGAATTAACCATGAAGTTTGAAGAACAAGGACTGATTCAACAATTCGAGGGGATAAAGTCAACAGCTGATTGCATGGCAGAACCAGTTGATAAAGACTTGAGACAGAAGCCCCAAGTTTTCATCATACAAATGTGCTCTCTAGAAGAAGTTGAAGACAAGGAGGTAAACTCTCATCCTGCAGTGACTGAGTTGCTGGGAAAGTTTGAAGAACTTTTTACTGAGCCCAAAGAGCTGCCACCCAAGAGACCCTTTGATCACAGAGTACCAAAACCCATAGTGTCAGATAGGGATCCCATCTTTACCAGCTCTTTTTGGAAGGAACTGTTCAGACTGCAAGGGACAGAGCTTCTCTATAGCACTGCCTACCATCCTCAATCCGATGGGCGATCAGAGGTTACCAACAGATGTGTGGAGGGCTACCTAAGGTGTTTCTGTAGCCACAAGCCTAAGCAGTGGAGCAAGCACTTGGCATGGGCAGAGTACTTGTTTAACACTAACTGGCACTCCTCTACTCATACCACACCATTCGAGGCTGTCTATGGTAGGCCACCCCCAAACCTCCTCACTTATGTCCCTGACACTGCTAAGGATCCAGAGGTAGCTGAGCTAGTTGCACATAGGGACAATGCCCTACAGCTCTTAAAAGGCAACTTACTCTTGGCACAGGAAAGGATGAAAAAGTTTGCAGATCAGCATAGGACTGAGAGGGAGTTCTCTGAAGGGGACTGGGTTTACCTGAGAGTGCAGCCATATAGACAAATCACTATTGCTCAGAAGAGGCCACAGAAGCTTTCCCCTAAGTATTATGGCCCTTATCAAATCCTTGCCAGGATAGGGAGTGTGGCTTACAAGTTAGATCTGCCCAGTGAAGCTCAAATTCATCCTGTTTTCCACTTGTCTCAGCTTAAAAAGCACATCAGTCCCCGCATCAACATCCAGCCTGGAATGCCTACTAACAGAGAAGAAGTGATCTAGCCTGAGTAGATCATGGAGAGGAGGCTAGTTCAAAGGAGAGGAGCAGCTGCAGTAGATCTGTTGGTGAAATGGAAGGAAGGAGATGACCACTCTCTTACTTGGGTTCCTTACGAGTAATTCATCAAAGAGTACCCCTACTTTGACCTTGAGACAAGGTCAAATTAAGGGGAGGGGAATGTTAGGATCTCCTATCCAAGCTCTAGTGTCCACTGCATTAAAGGGGAGTGATCCTGTGAAGAACCACCACAAGCTATGGAGTAGCAGTAATACTGATACGTAGTAGTATCAGAGAATAAAAGAAGGTAATACTGTATTTGCCAGCTGGCCATCCTAGTCATCAACTAACTAATACAGCTCACCTCGGGTTAGTTAGGCCTCTTTTGCCTTAATCTAGTTTAGTGAATTAACAGTGTATTCTTCCTCAGTATATAAGAGGAACGAGCAGAGGAGAGAGGCTATCGAAAAGGAGAATCACTTTATTTGTTCCTTTCATTATGCCATTTATCATTTCTGTCTTTCTTTCCAAGTTATTTCAATAAAGCTGAAGAACCCTAGTTTCCGGTCTTATTTCTTGCCTGCATTTTTCATTGTTCTTGCTGTTATTTGTCAATAGCCATGCCTAATCACGCCAGAGGAGGAGCCAGGGCAGGCCAGTCCAGCCGGGCTCATATCAACTACAGTGCTCCATGCCCAGATACGTACACTAAAAGCACTTGTTATAACTCATTTTCATTTTAAAGTTAAGTTACAGGTCCAGTTATGGGGTATTTAAGTTATATAAATCATTTTGTTAACTATGTAAACAGCAGGATCCATTTTTATGTAGGCAGTTCAAAATATCAGAGGTAACTTTAAATGAACATCGGAATTGCCAATCAAAACTTGGTTAAAAAACCACAAATTCTTTGAGCATGAATACACCATATGTTTATGATTGTCACTGTTGAAGTTTCAACACGGGAGGAATCGCAATTTACGGAAAACATGATATGTCTTGAATTTCAGGGTGTCGCTTTGTGCATCAGTAAGGGTTGGCACTTACATCGTGGAGTTGCATAAAAAGCCTCCGCATATGTTGGAGGTAGGGTTGTTCAAAATTAATCTAAAATAAGGTTAACTGACCGGCAATCGGTTCAGTTTAGCCCAATAAACTAGGACGGGTCGGTTATGATTTCCAAATAATCTACAGGTCGGTTACGGTTTGTGATTTCCTCTTTATTTAATCGACCGGCCGATTTAACCGACTCATATATATATTTTATTTATTTATTCACCCATGGGAATATGAATTAAGAGTTATTATGTACAATATTTGGTTGACGGTTTAGATATAGACATGGGTTAATTGTTTAGAAATAGACATGAGTTATCGAGTCAGATATACACATGATTTAATATTTCATACTTAATTGTAATACTAAAATCCCCTAGTCAACTACTCAAAAGATACTCTAACCTAAAGGCTCTTGCCCTTCACAAATCACAAGCATCTAATTTCATTCTTCCTTCTTTTTTCCAGAGTTCATGCATAAACTCCTCTTCTCCTTCATAGTACATAGAATGCTAGAAAACTAGCACTTGTATAAGAGTGTGACCAAGTTAAGGTATTTTCTCTACCTACCGAATACCGACTTGCATTATTACATTTCGCATCGGATGACATTAGTGAATGTTATTATATTTTGAGCAATAGATTCAATCAACTAATTGAATTTTGTGATATACCAATTCTATTGAACTAAATTGTAAATGTTCCTAAGCTCTTAAAAATTTGTTAACATTTTATCCTTCATTAAGCTAAACTACCGATCTGTTTTAACCGAAATAATCGACCGACCGACAAGTTTAGCCAGTTAACCGAACCGTTTGGTCATTAAGCATATGTAGCTCAGGTTCTGTTATAAAATTTGCATAATTGACCAAGTCGGTTCGGTTGCCAAATTTGTAACTTGGTCGGTTAACCGCAGATATACAACCCCAGTTGGAGGTAAGGTTGTTCACATGTAGACCCTCCACAAACCCTGAATTACGAAATCTTTGGCACCCTTTCTTTATGATATGTCTCGAATAATATGTCAAAACGAATGAGAAAATTTTAGATACTGAATTATATCTACAGAATAATTCATTCTAGGGAAGATTTCCAAAAAATTTGATAAGTAATATGAAAATTGTTCCACATTGTATCCGAAAGAGCAAAAGGCTAGTTTAACCAACAAATGTTCAAGTTCGGAATGCTTTGAACTTTGCGTTTACAAGAAATTCTTAATTCTCGAAAGTAAAGAGCAAGGAACTAAACTAGCATAAAGAAACCTTGTATTAAATGTATATTTAACCAACAAAAACAGTCCACGTGTTGTTGTCATCATCCAAGCATTGTCTTATGAGAATTGCATCGGTTATTGAGCACAAGAAAGCCCCATAGAAGAATTGGAGAGGTTTTTATGACCGTCAATCGACCTGACATCAACTCTCTATGATGTTGCCAACCAAGGTAGAAATGAGCACGAGAATGCCATGCCATAAAACCTAGACAACCAGTTAGCAGTAAGTATACCTACCTTTTGGCTATGTGGTTTAAGTTCATGTAACAACGAGCACTTCCAAATTCCCTAGACTATAAAGAGTCTAAAGTCTAGATGAAGAGGTTTTACAATTTTCTAAAGGGAATTGCGTTCATGTCTATGACACATAAAACCACATCCTGAAAAGGAATGACATTTCAAACAGTTCCACACGTTAATCCAAATTGAAGTAAAAGGTTTTCCTCCACTTCAAAAGAACTAGAGAATCGGCAGGACAACTTAATAGTGCCGTGTGTTTGAAAGTTAAATAAACCAAGAATAGTTTGTGGAATATACTCAAAGAAAAGGTAAGCTACATTGAGGCAACAACAAACATTGGTACAATCAAGTAAACATGTCTAAACTAATGCAAGCTTCATACTCAAAAAAAATGTTCTTGGGTGTGACAAACAAGTATTTACGTGAAATTTTTTTAAGAGAAGAATATAGCATCTTGAAAAAAGCAGAGTTAAGTGCATAAAGCTTGCATGGAAAATTCTTTGATGTTTACCTGAGGGAGCAGATACAGGAGCCACATTCCTGAATGGAACCGAGTCATCCCGTGGCATTGGTGAGACAGTTAGCTTTCCAGGTGCCTTGATCGATTTTGCCCTTTGGGCATACCTCCTATTTTGGAACCAATTCCAAACCTGCAACAGTATCAACATAGACAGGAGGAACTAAAGACCACTATTATCTCGATGGAATAGTAAGAAAGAGTTTAACCTGTTTGGGCTGAACAGGAGGCTTTCCAACCCGGTCGGCCGACGAACTTGAAGAATAAAGGGAACAACAATCAGTTTAGTTAGTTAACTGTATCACGGATGTCCCCGTGAGTGCTAGACTTTAGGTTTATAATGGAATAAAGCTACTGAAGCAAACCTAAACTTTTCTGCTAGAGCACAAATAGCGTCTCGAGAAGGTAAGGCATTATTCACTTCTTGCAAGCATGCTTCCATCTCCACTACCTTAAAAGCGCACCATAAAAGAAGGGACATCTTTAGTACATCGGGATTAAAGTATATTCCAGTTATGTACAGAGATATCAAATATGGAGAGCCATAGGCGAAGACAGTGTTCTAAAAATCGGCCTAGGCGCCTGGTGCCTGGTGCCCGCCCAAGGTCCACCTAGGCGCCCACCTAGGCCCCCCCGACCCCCAACTATGCATATTTTTTGGGTTTATGGACTTTTTCTGCAATTTTTAGTAGATTTTTTGGCATCCGCCTAGGCGCACTAGGCATTAGGCGCCCGGTACCCGCCCAACTAGCGCCTAGCGCCTAGCGCCTTTTACAACCTTGGATTGGAAGGTTGACCTAAAGCCCCACCCCTAGGTGGTTAGAAACCAATTGGAGGGGGGGATCAAGTTAGGTGGCGTGACGCGGGAAAGCCCTGCAAGATTGCCCATTGATTCGGTGCAATGTGCATTATGATCCTTGGGATTTAAAATGGGCAATGTGCAAACCCTATCTTTGAAGAGTGTAGGGAGGGGGAAAGGGGTTCCTTTACTCCAAAGGGTTGATCACTGAGCCACTCGAAAGTTTTTCTTAATCCCTTAACATCAGCGCACTAAAGACACAAGCTTCCACAACAACAATTCACCATTCCCCCTCCTCCTATCCACATTACATACTAGTTGAAGAAGAAAGCTAGCTAGCTAGCATGATCCACCTCCTCCTCCTTTTTAACCCTAATAAAATTTCTATAATTGATCAAATATTTGTTCTTTCTGAATGAATGTGGAGAAAAGAAGATGATTTGAACGAAATTGACCTCGTTCTGCGTGAAGCGGAAGGCAGGGCCTCCTCCGCTGTGGGGCGGTCGACCCATTCTCGCGAGATCAGATCGATGTCTTCTTCTTCTTCTTCCTCCCTCCTATAGAAATAGATTTTGTCCCAACCCACCAAACTGAACCAATTGTCAATGAAAATGGATTCTTCAAGGCCCTACACTCTTATATTTTACGAATATAACGAAAATACTTTTTGTTATACATAAATAAACTAGTCATAACCCGTGCCCATAGGACATGGTTCATTTAAGGTATTCCCCCTCAAAATCTTGGACCCCAATTTTAAACGAACAATAATAATTTTGAGGTCCCATCAAAATATTAAATTCCAACCACTGCTGGATGTGAATTTTCTTTGGATTCCCCATAAAACCCCACTCTCAATAATGCTCATCCACAACCATTATGAGGCTCCCATCAAAATATTAAATCCCAACCATCAAAATATTAAATCCCCATCTTTGGATTCCCCATAAAACTCCACTCCCAATAATGTTCTTCCCCATAAAATCTCACTCCCAATAATGCTCTTCCCCATAAAATCCCACAACCGTTGATTCACCAAGATTAAATCCCAACCACTCTTTATCTTGGCACAGTCAGCCCTAGGATTCAAAAACCTTTGTGTTTTGTATAAGAGATGGCTTAATTGCAACTATATACTCTCAAGTGCTTTTTTCCTCTACTTTCTTTTTTTTATGGCGTCTAGCCACCGGACAATTGTTTAGCTTGTATTTTGGACCTTGGACATCTAGTCTACGGGCTTATGATATTTGTATATTCTATATTACAGATAGAGTTGATCATGTATGGCTAGTACTCTTGTTAGTTCTTCATTTTGTACTACTAGCTCCATGATCATCTATATAATATAGTTTGGGACGTTTTACTATTTTATATGTCTGGTGGTCATACATCTTGTACTTTCCTTATTTACATGTGCTTGAGACACCTAGGATTGTTTGACCTAGTTTTGACTGTTAGATTGTACAATAGCCCCATGTCTTATACAATCGTGACCGTATCTAGGGGTACTAGTGTACTCTGGTGTGCGTAGCTGGCCTAGCTCCGCCCCCACTCTCTAATATTTTGGTTCTGAGACATGACATGACTTAGGTGGTAGACCATGTGTCACGTCCCGACCCGGAAAATCGCTCGTCCTCGCTAGATTTCACCCGAATCATCATCCTCGCTTGGGCGTGATGCCGCACGAGCCTGGAGTTGCGCTCGTGTAAATCAAGATAACATGTTCACATAGTGTTTATCTCAAATTGATAACATAAGCAGCGGAAGAAAATATAGTATATAATAAGAATCTCTTTTATTAATATTGAACTAAATGTTACAAAGGCTTGAATAGCCCAACTGAATATACCAACTGGCTACAACGCTCATGATCTCTCTAGCTCACAAAGAATTACATCGTTCCATACATTATGCCTCTTTATAGCCAACAAGTAGTCTTCGGCTGAACATCTCCATGTTGCACGTCCGAACGCTAATGCGGTAGCTCCTCTTGAAACGCTAAGGACTCCATGCCTCGGTGCGTCCAATCCAAGCCCCGCCCCGAATCGAACATATCCTGAAGCTGTGCAAGCAAACTAGTGGGAGATTAGTGCTTTCGTCCTCACTGCACTGATCAAGACCCACTCGCACCTAACCAACACTAAGTATATTTAGTGAAACATGCAACATTATTTGGTGATCTCTATTTAGCCTTAGGATAAGTTTCAGGGAAATATTCAAGCATAACAACTTATCATAAATGTGTCCAATACCGTGTCCCTGCAGCAGATACAGTTAGACATAATATGAACATAAGGCATAGTGATCGTGCATGTTTCCGTCTCGTTTTACTTAGCCTGCAATAGTTAGAAATATGCATAACCAACCATACAATTCACACAACCAACCAACCAAACTTAGACATATGCATAAGGGTGGCAGGCCCTACGCCTGCACCAAACTCTAATCTCAGCCCACCGGCCCTATCTATATGAAGGTCATGGTATTTCGCACCGTATTGGACTTGGCATCCTTATGTGTAAGTCTATGATCGCTCCAATACGGGTTGCTAGCCCAGTATATGAAGGATCCCGAACTTACTGATATCATAGCTTATCACAACATTGGTCGGTCGCAATCCGTCCTAATGATGTGCACCATAAATACCATACATAATTCCCTCCTAGGCCAAACGGTCCCGGTGCCCCGGTCGTAACCGTTCGAGGGAAGCCGCTGTAATGACCATTATTCGTATTACGTATTTTGGTATACGTGTACGTATTTAGACCCGTATTGCATGTCTCCTTATTTGGTTCGGCCCGACTTGACTTGGTTCGGCTTGGTTTTGCATGGTTCGGTTTTGCTTGATTTTATGTGAACCAAACTACTCCCACCTACCACCACCTTCTTTATTTATATCCCACCAAACATTTCTCTCTCCTCATTAACCATTCTTCTTCCCTACCATTACTTCTCCACTGTAGTGCCCCGTCCCTACATCGTGCCCCGTCTCCGTCCACGGGGTGCGCGAGAAAGGAACACTGTCGCTATCGATTCGGTCGGGACCGATAGGTCGGAATCGGCCGAGTCGATCGAACGGGAACGGTTGAATTAAGATCTATTCCACGTTATGGAATGGCTTCTTCGGAACCAAGTCCCATATTCAGCGGGTTGCGCCTCGAGGATTGGCTCTGCGGCTGAGTCGGGAGAGACCTCCCGTTGCTCTGGTTTTCATGCCGCACTTGAATTGGCTTTGGCTTTCGTTTTCGTGAATGCTTTCGATGGGTTTTCGTGATGCGTTTTCGAGCTCGCATTCATATCGAAATTTCTTGAAATACACAGTGTTCTAATCAGTTGCTTATGCGATTACAGGTGATCGTGTAGGCGACGACAGCGCAGCCAACCGGTCGCTCGCTTGAAGCAAGCCTAAGGCGAGTGGCTGACCTCCTTCGCCCCGTCCCTCTACTTCAAAACTCAATATGTGAAGTAAATAAAATGCTTGTCATAATAATGTGGAATCAATGAAATCGTGCCACGATTCTTCATGAAACACTTGCTATCAAACTGCCGGTTTTGGAAATGGAAAACGTGTTTTCTTATACAAATTCACTTAGCCTATGCAAAACAATGAATGAATCGATTAACGTTTATCGCAACGATACGACTAAGGAAGCAAAATCGACTAAGTCTAAAAGAAATTGATCATTGGACAACTTGTCGACAAGGTAAAGTTTCCTCGAACGGTTGCCTGGGCCAAGGGACCGATTCGGCCCGGGAGGAACGAGTGTAGCAGCGCCAACCCTTCATCGGCGCGAGTTATGCGGGCACTTTCGCACAGGGCTCGCTACCCGACGCGAAAGGGGCGTCGTCTAACCAAATGCTATAGTCCGCGATGGCTTGACATTGCCAGTGGCCTTCATACCCCTTCCACTGCTTAACAGGTGCACGGGACACGGGATGAACATGATAATTACTTAATGATATACAAGTTCATATGCTTGCCTCGAAAACATGTTAACATGCAAATCGAACAGGATGGTTAGAAAGATCATTGAAATAGCTAGCTAACATATTTACGAAACTTCTTAAATCAAATGCAGAGCTTGGATTTAATTAGCCATTCGCCAGTACATGTGTTTCGTGCTGATCCTCGCTCTTTGCAGGTCCCGCGAACCAGGAAGGACGCGCCAGCTAGCTCGGCGACGTTCGTGACTTTTGAAGCTTCGGACGTGCGTCGAAGACTTACTCTGCGACTCCGCTTTTGAAGGCTCTCGACAGTCCAAGGAAAATGACTCAGCGTCCCTCCCATCCAGGTCAATGGAGTACTTGTGAATATTGAGGGATGTGTGCAATGTATGGAACGGCTATCTCATCGGCACTCTTTTGTATTCGAGTCATGTTGTAGCCCGTGCGGCAAAGAGTCTTGTATCAGAGTCTGTAAAAAGATGTTCATTATCAATAAAGATCAAGTTTCCTTTAATTATTGTGTGTATCAATTTGTCTGCGTACTCTCTTAGATCTCGTGTCTCGGATTACCTTATGACTAGGCCTTGTGCGATCGCAAATTAGGTTCGCACGGCATCACGCCCGGGGGACGACTATCGATTCGACGGAATCGGGGCGTGACATAATGGTATCAGAGCACGGCTTTACATCCTTGGCCTCCAATGTCGAGTTTTAGTCTCCAACCGTTGACCTCGTGTCGATGAGAAGAGTTGTTCTATACGCTGAACCCAAGACATTTTCTGAAACTAACGAGAGTTGCCTTCCTTTTCCTGCAGTTACGGGAGCTCAGACGGAAGACGAGACGAGCGCTTCCAGCAGCTCGAGTGCTTCTAGGCCCGAGCATTCCGTTAACCCAACGGGAATGACGCCTACTGTAGCCGGACCTTCCGGCGACCCGATGCAACGTATGCTGCAGATGCTGGAAATGCAGCAACGTCAGAACGAGCTCTATCGTCAGCAAGCGGAGGCTCGTCAGACCCAATTTGAGAGTCGGTTCGAGGCTCAATTCAAGCTGCAACAACAGCAGCTGAATACCCTCCAACAGATCGTACAGTCGGTTGTCGGCAACAACAACAACTCAACGATGACACCTGCCGTGACCCAGCCTGCGGTTCGATCCAACGAAGCTGAACCAGAGGCGCCCGCGCTCTTACCTGCAGCACCGAGAAGTTCTAACTTCGACGTGTCGAAATTCACGAAAAGCTGTCGCACTTCCTTCAACGGCACAGAAGATCCATCCGTGGCGATCGACTGGTTGGAGGAGCTGGAAGACAAGTTCGAGCTTCTGGGTGTCGAGGACTCGAAGAAAGTCGCGTGTGCTCAACTTCTACTTCGAATGAACGCACACGATTGGTGGGCTGTGCAGAAGCGGGCTATTCGACGTGAAGACGAGCCGGCGGCGATCTCATGGGCGACATTCAGAAATGCGTTCGAGAACGAATATCTTTCTGCAGCCGTGCGACAGGAAAAAGAAAATGAGTTCATGCAGTTGACGCAAGGGAATATGACTGTACGACAATATGCGGCTAAATTCAACAAACTGGCCAAGTTCGCCGGGGACTATTTACCTACCACCGCAAGTCGAGCAAAACGATTTGTAGTGGGCCTGCGTTCCTCTATCCGTGCTCATGTCTCGGTGCCGGAATACAAAACTGTGGGCGAGGCACTCAACCATGCCATCCGTCTGGAGTCCGAGTATCCTCCTACTACTACCGGCGCTGTTAACTTTAATAACAAACGCCATAGTAATGCGGGAGGCAACAACGCGCATAAGCGTCAACATCGCGGCAACCAGACGAAGGAACGGATGGTTTGCAATTTCTGCCACAAGGACGGGCATCTGGACACCGACTGCCGACTTAAGAACAGAGTCTGTTTCGCATGCGGCAAGAGGGATCATCTCGTAAGGGACTGTCCGGAAGCTGCGTCGACCCAACGCCCGCCCCAACATCAACAAAACCGAGGCCAAGCACCTCGGGCTCCACCGACCGCACAACAGAATGGCCAAGACCGTCGCCCCAATGCTCAGGGCCGTGTCTACGCCATGACCCGAGATGAAGTGTTCGCATCTGACACAGTCGTGACAGGTATACTGCAATTCAATAATAAACCTGCTCGTGTATTGTTTGATTCAGGTGCTACGCATAGTTTCATATCGGCGGACTTTGCCGTCGAGCACAAATTTCCTCTGACCCCGCTCGGTCTCGAGCTCACTATTAACATCCCGTCGGGCATGCCACTAGCTGCGAGTTTAGTCTGCAGAGACGGAATCATCTGTATAGGTGGTCAAAAGGTCAGTCTCGATGCGATAGTTCTAAATATTAAGGACTACGATATCATTCTGGGGATGGATTGGCTCGGTCCGTGCAACGCAACCATAGACTGCGCTGAAAAGAAGGTCACATTCCGTATACCGGGAGTGCCCGAATTCTGCTACTCGTGTGGTGAGGCGTCGCCGACCTGCATGGTGATCTCTGCAATATCTGCTCGACGGATGCTGTATTCCGGGTGCGAAGGCTATCTAGCTTCCGTTCGAGACATGCGACAGGATGGTGCAAACGCGGGTCAGACCGACGTTGTGGCAGAATTCTCCGATGTGTTCCCGGACGAGCTGCCCGGCATGCCGCCCGATCGAGAGATTGAGTTCACTATCGATACCTTCCCCGACACTCGACCGATCTCGAAGACCCCGTACAGAATGGCCCCTGCAGAGCTTAAAGAACTCAAGGTACAGTTACAGGAATTGCTCGACAAGGGATTCATCCGACCCAGCGTCTCGCCATGGGGAGCGCCCGTACTGTTTGTCAAGAAGAAGGACGGCTCTATGCGTCTTTGTATCGACTACCGTGAGCTGAATAAAGCCACCGTCCGGAACAAATACCCCCTGCCCCGCATAGATGATCTGTTTGATCAACTCCAAGGTGCCACGGTATTCTCTAAAATTGATTTGCGTTCGGGTTACCATCAACTCAAGATCAAGCCGGACGATGTACCGAAGTCTGCCTTCCGTACTCGATACGGCCATTACGAGTTCCTGGTAATGCCGTTCGGCCTAACGAACGCCCCTGCTGCTTTTATGGATTTAATGAATCGGGTGTTCCGTCCATTCCTCGACAAGTTCGTAGTAGTCTTTATCGACGATATACTCGTCTACTCGAAGAATCGGCAGCAACACACTGAGCATCTGCGGACCGTGCTTCAGACCCTTCGAGAAAACCAACTATATGCGAAGCGAAGCAAATATGAATTTTGGCTTGGCAGCGTCTCATTCCTCGGACACATCATTTCTGCTGAAGGCATTGCGGTCGACCCAAAGAAAGTTGAAGCCGTTGTCGATTGGAAACGGCCAGCGTCTGTCGGCGAGATTCGAAGTTTCCTTGGCTTAGCGGGATACTACCGACGCTTCGTGAAAGACTTCACGAAGATCGCATCGCCTCTGACTCGCCTCACCCAGAAAGGAGTCGCATTCGAATGGTCGGACGACTGCGAAGCTGCTTTCCAAGAGTTGAAGCAACGGCTCGTCTCGGCCCCGATACTCGTACTTCCAGAAGGGGCGGAGGGTTTCCAGATATTCAGCGACGCATCCGGTCAGGGCTTGGGGTGTGTGCTGATGCAACGGAACAAGGTGATATCTTTTGCTTCCCGACAGCTAAAGCCGCACGAGAAAAATTATCCCACGTACGACCTGGAGTGAGCGACGATTGTGTTTGCGTTGAAATTGTGGCGCCACTATCTCTATGGTGTGGCGTACACGATCTATACCGATCACAAGAGCCTCAAGTATCTATTCAAGCAGAAGGAGCTGAACTTGCGGCAAAGGCGTTGGCTGGAACTAATCAAGGATTACGACTTGACTATCGACTACACGCCGGGAAAGGGAAATGTTGTGGCGGATGCTTTGAGTCGGAAGTATATTGCCTCGTTATCCATTGACCCCCGACTGCTACGCGACCTTGAAGAGATGGGCATCGAGCTCCGAGTCAGATTCCGGAACGTACAGTTGGCAAAGTTGCAGTTAGAGCCGAGCTTGCTGAATAAGATCAAGACCGCTCAGACGGACGATTCGTACCTGAAGAAAGTGCGAGAGCTAATTTCGACAGGCAGAACGACCGACTTTACGGAAGACGAAACCGGCGTGCTTCGATTGAAGGGTAGGCTATGCGTTCCGGACAATTCAGAACTCAGAAAGGAGATCCTGTCGGAGGCGCACTATGCGAAATATACCTTGCATCCAGGCAGTACCAAGATGTATAAGGACCTCCGCACGACCTTTTGGTGGCACGGAATGAAGAGAGATGTGGCGCTCTTCGTGTCGCAATGCATGGCCTGTCAGCAGGTGAAAGCTGAGCATCAGCGACCGGGCGGGGAGATGCAGAACCTCGCTATTCCCGAGTGGAAATGGGATCATGTCACTATGGATTTTATTGTTGGCCTGCCGAAGACACCACGGGGGAACGACGCCATCTGGGTCATCGTCGATCGATTAACCAAGTCAGCGCACTTTATCGCCATCAAAGTTACTTGGAGCGTTGATCACCTGGCGCAGATTTATCTCGACGAGATAGTTCGGCTGCACGGAGTTCCAGTATCCATCGTCTCTGATCGGGATTCACGATTCATGTCGCGATTCTGGAGTAGCCTTCAGTCGGCGCTGGGAACCAAGTTGCAGTTCAGCTCAGCTTACCATCCTCAGACCGACGGCCAAACGGAGCGCGTCAACCAGATTCTCGAAGACATGCTACGGCTCTGCGCAATTGACTTCAAATCAAGTTGGGACGTCCACCTACCGCTGGCGGAATTTGCATACAACAATAGCTACCAATCCAGCATCCAAATGACGCCGTATGAAGCTTTGTACGGCCGGAAGTGCAGATCGCCCATTTGCTGGGATGAAGTCGGGGAACGGCAGATACTCGGCCCGGAGCTGGTGGAACAGACTGTGGAAAAGGTCAAGCTCATTCGGGAAAGATTAAAGACCGCACAGAGTCGCCAGAAAAGCTATGCAGACATTCATCGTCGACCACTCGAGTTTCTAGCAGGCGATCACGTATTTCTCAAAGTGTCGCCCATACGGGGAGTTACTCGGTTCGGCGCGAAAGGAAAGTTGAGTCCGAGATTCGTCGGGCCGTTTGAAATACTTGAACGGGTCGCGCCAGTGGCCTACAAAATTGCCCTACTATCGGCGCTTGATGGTGTACACAACGTCTTCCACGTCTCTCAGTTGCGGAAGTACGTTCACGACCCTAGCCACGTGGTAGATTTTGGCCAGCTGGAGCTAAAGTCAGACTTATCCTACGTCGAAGAGCCAGTTCAAATCTTAGAACGCAAGGATAAGTTGCTGCGAAATCGAGCGATCCCTCTCGTTCGCGTCCTCTGGAAGAACCACTCGATCGAAGAGTCGACGTGGGAGCTTGAATCGGAGATGAAGGATAAATTCCCTTCATTGTTCTCGTAGAGGTAGGTTTCATCTTTAAGTTTCGAGGACGAAACTTTTTATTAGTTGGTTATGGTGTAGTGCCCCGTCCCTACATTGTGCCCCGTCTCCGTCCACGGGGTGCGCGAGAAAGGAACACTGTCGCTATCGATTCGGTCGGGACCGATAGGTCGGAATCGGCCGAGTCGATCGAACGGGAACGGTTGAATTAAGATCCATTCCACGTTATGGAATGGCTTCTTCGGAACCAAGTCCCATATTCAGCGGGTTGCGCCTCGAGGATTGGCTCTGCGGCTGAGTCGGGAGAGACCTTCCGTTGCTCTGGTTTTCATGCCGCACTTGAATTGGCTTTGGCTTTCGTTTTCGTGAAAGCTTTCGATGGGTTTTCGTGACGCATTTTCGAGCTCGCATTCATATCGAAATTTCTTGAAATACACAGTGTTCTAATCAGTTGCTTATGCGATTGCAGGTGATCGCGTAGGCGACGACAGCGCAGCCAACCGGTCGCTCGCTTAAAGCAAGCCTAAGGCGAGTGGCTGACCTCCTTCGCCCGTCCCTCTACTTCAAAACTCAATATGTGAAGTAAATAAAATGCTTGTCATAATAATGTGGAATCAATGAAATCGTGCCACGATTCTTCATGAAACACTTGCTATCAAACTGCCGGTTTTGGAAATGGAAAACGTGTTTTCTTATACAAATTCACTTAGCCTATGCAAAACAATGAATGAATCGATTAACGTTTATCGCAACGATACGACTAAGGAAGCAAAATCGACTAAGTCTAAAAGAAATTGGTCATTGGACAACTTGTCGACAAGGTGAAGTTTTCTCGAACGGTTGCCTGGGCCAAGGGACCGATTCGGCCCAGGAGGAACGAGTGTAGCAGCGCCAACCCTTCATCGGCACGAGTTATGCGGGCACTTTCGCACAGGGCTCGCTACCCGACGTGAAAGGGGCGTCGTCTAACCAAATGCTATAGTCCGCGATGGCTTGACATTGCCAGTGGCCTTCATACCCCTTCCACTGCTTAACAGGTGCACGGGACACGGGATGAACATGATAATTACTTAATGATATACAAGTTCATATGCTTGCCTCGAAAACATGTTAACATGCAAATCGAACAGGATGGTTAGAAAGATCATTGAAATAGCTAGCTAACATGTTTACGAAACTTCTTGAATCAAATGCAGAGCTTGGATTTAATTAGCCATTCGCCAGTACATGTGTTTCGTGCTGATCCTCGCTCTTTGCAGGTCCCGCGAACCAGGAAGGACGCACCAGCTAGCTCGACGACATTCGTGACTTTTGAAGCTTCGGCCGTGCGTCGAAGACTTACTCTGCGACTCCGCTTTTGAAGGCTCTCGACAGTCCAAGGAAAATGACTCAGCGTCCCTCCCATCCAGGTCAATGGAGTACTTGTGAATATTGAGGGATGTGTGCAATGTATGGAACGGCTATCTCATCGGCACTCTTTTGTATTCGAGTCATGTTGTAGCCCGCGCGGCAAAGAGTCTTGTATCAGAGTCTGTAAAAAGATGTTCATTATCAATAAAGATCAAGTTTCCTTTAATTATTGTGTGTATCAATTTGTCTGCGTACTCTCTTAGATCTCGTGTCTCGGATTACCTTATGACTAGGCCTTGTGCGATCGCAAATTAGGTTCGCACGGCATCACGCCCGGGGGACGACTATCGATTCGACGGAATCGGGGCGTGACATCCACCAACCTGAGAGTCGAAGGTTTAGGCAAGTGCACCTTGCTTCATGGAGGAATCCCATTTTTATTGTTCCATTGTCTTCCTCATGTGTTTCTAACCCACTTTAGTACTTAGCATTTTTTATTTCCATGGTAAAATTCTTGTAAATCTAGCTTTGTGGTATTTTCGATTTCCAGGAGTTTTGATCTATCAAACTTGCATATTTTTGCTAGTTGATGGTTCCATGTTGTAGAGAATTCTATTTTACCCAAATTTGACCTACGGGAGCCTGGATTTGGGTTCCTATTGTGGTTTGGAGGAGCATGGAGGCCATGGTATTTTTCATGGACATGTTCTCTGTGGAAACCATTAGTTGCACTCTGAGCCGCATGAGCATTAATAAATTGCATGGCCAATCAATTGCTGAGCCGCATGGCTAATGTTCATTGTTAGCCGCATGGCCCATTTGCATGCATTAGTATTTAAGTAATTGCATGCATTAGCATCGCTTACATATTTATGGCCGCATAGGCCATTCAGTTGATGCCGCATGGCCATTCACTAAATGAGTCGCATGGCCTTTGAAATGCTGGCATGCTTGTATATTTAAAGCATATATATTTTATGCGTATAATTGCATGCATTAATGGCATTAGCAAGCATTAATGGCATGGCAGGTGCTTGCTTGCAATTAATGGCATGCATTAATGGCATTAGCAAGCATATATATATATATATATATATATATATATATATATATATATATATATATATATATATATATATATATATATATATTATGCTGGCATGAGCTTGCTTGCCATAAATTGCATGGCTTTAGCATTAAAAATGCTTGGCCGCATGCTTGCATGCATGGCCCAACCAATTGTTATTAATTGCTTACGTAAATGCATCAGCATTTTTTTGCTTGCAAATGCAAGCTTAGCTGGCCGCATGGAATTCTTAAGCTGGCCGCATATGGTTACATATTTAATTTGCTTGCATGCAAGCCTCAGCTTGCATATATGAGCCGCATATGGCCATTCCAAGTTGCTGGCCGCATATGGGAACAGCAGTTGAGCCGCATGGCCATTTAGCAAAGGCTGGCCGCATGCATTGTAATCCATTGGCCGCATGGCTTTCATTTATTTGCATACAAATGCAAGCCTTTGCTTGCATGTAAGTGAATGCATGCTTTGTTGCATGCTTTATTTAGCAATTGATTACGTGGCTTGCTTGCATTATATTAATGCATGCTTTGTGGCATGCTTTATTTAGCCATTGATTACATGGCTTGCTTGTATGCATATTAATGCATGCTTTGTTGCATGCAAATGCCAATAGTGAGCCGCATATAGGAACATGGGAACAAAATCAGTCGCATGAAGTATTAATGCATTATATTAATGCATGCTTATATATTTAGCATTAGCCGCATGTTATATTTAATGCATTATATTGCATGCTTATATTTTTTGCTAGCCGCATGCAAGCATTTAATTGCTTAGCCGCATAAGCAAGTGACTGCTGGCCACATGAAATTTTTTTCGAGCCGCATGAGTCCCCCACAGCCCTTGTCCCTTCCAATATTTAATTCCTAAATGTGTGCTTGTGCCAAATTAATTGTTCCCTGACACGATGGTGACCTGTTGTGGTGCACTTTTGACATGACGTGATAGTGACCCGACGTGGCGCACTTCTGACAGTGGACATGACATGATATATATATATATATATATATATATATTTTGAAGGCTGTTGCGATGGCTAGCATGTCATGACAAGATTGGATGGCCTGGACACCGTGGATGATTGTGTTTGTACAATTGAACCGGTAATGTTTGCATCATGTCTAGGACATGAATCCCTGAGTACCACGGTCAGGGGTACCTACTGTAAATGGCTAAGGCTAATAACTAGAATAATTCAGTAGTCATAAGAGATTTTTTCAGCTACAGGCGATCCGGTTATCCCGGCCACCATTGTGGACTTGCTGCCTGCCGACGAGTAGGGCACAAGTCTAGATTCACTGATGTATGGAAAAGAATGAGGTACTGCTTAATGAACCCAAGTCGCCTGGATAAACTGGATTAGCTGCAGGGCTTGGGGCTGGAGGAACATCTCACTGCATGTTGCTAGTAACTAAGGCTTGTGATAACCCTAGAAAGCCGTAGTCACTGATTGGCCGGGAGCGATTGTATGGTGTAGTTTCAGTACTCGATTATTGCAGGCTTGATCGCATGATTGTCACTTTCAACAATAAAGATCATGGGCTAAGTTCTGTTCAGGCGAAGGGTTACAACCCCAGTCCTTGTTTGGTTTAAGGATTGTAACCTGGCTCCCGGAGCAGTTCTAAGTCCTCTCTAAGTTTATTGTCTTATTGCACCCCACGTCATGCTTGTAATGTTTTACCTTACCAACAGGATTTGGAGACGGAGTTCTATTCAGGTGAAGTGTTACAACCCCGGTCCTTGTTTGGTTTAAGGGTTGTGACCTGGCTACTTGAATGGTTCCCTTGTACTCTATTATGACTATTGATTATTCTTTTATTATTAAGCTCTTTTGTAACTACTTTTAATATTCATTTTTGATATGCTGGTTTTAGTTCTTAAGTGAAGCCTCCTTTGTGGCACTTGTTCTTTCTGGGATCTGACCCAGCTGGTTTTATATGGCTAGATTTCGGAGCAGCTTCAAAGGATCTACCGACATTCCAGCCCGATGGTGACCACCAGGCGTAACCAGGGCAACGAGTGGGTTTATTTTGCTCTCCCACTCTATTGTAAAATTCTTATTTTGAGGCATTTAGCCAGCGAGCACCTGTTAGCTCGTATTGCATACCTTATTACTGTCTGCCTACGGGCTGTAACATGATTGACAGATCCTAGGATTGAATATGTATGATTAAAACTCTTGCTAGTCCTCACATTTTGTAACGACTAGCTTCATGATCAACTGAATATGTAATATTTGGGATGCCTTACTATTGTATATTTGGTGATCTTACATCTTGTAACTTTACTTGCTTGCTTGAGATTGAGACAATTAGGCTTGTTATTGACCATAGAAGACTGATGGATTGTAGTTAACCCTCATATATCTAGATAGCCATGACCGTACAGTGAGGTGGATTCTATTTCATTATACGTAGCTGGCTGTGTATGCCATCGCTCTCCAGTATTCTGGTTCTGGGACGTTACATAGTTTAAGTGGTGGTCCATGCAGGTCTTGTAAATCAAGATATGGGAGGGTTTACCGAATAGATGTCTCAATCAGCACTCGTCCTTGATCTCTGCCCGAATCTTCTAATCCCTGAGATTCTCGACCTGATCACATGCTTGTATCGTTGATCTGTCTTGGTCCTTTCTTATTGTTCCCTATGTCGTCTTCTTCAGCGGCATTGTTCCTGGACCTGTCGATCAGTAAGGCGAAGCACCTCCCGTGGACCAGCATCAACAAGAAGATCAGGCCCAACACTCAGGAGCAGCCTCCCGGGTCATGCCTCCCGGAGATCCAGAACCCCCGGTGCAGCCAGCCCAGCCCGTAAGGCAGGATGATGGAGCCTTGGTTGGACTTATCAGGGAGTTGCTTGCATCGCAGGATCGTCGAGAAGATGCCTTGCAACAGGCAGTGGCAGATGCTCTGGACAGAGGTGGACATCATGGGAACAATGCAGCAAACAATTTCAAGCGCCTGAACCCTCCATTCTTCGATGGCAGCGAAGATGCTATCACTGCTGATGCGTGGCTTCAGGACACAGAGGTGATATTGGAGGCGACGAAGACCCCAGAAGATGAGAAGTTGGCCATAGTGCGCCTGCAGTTATTGGATCTAGCCCGCAGCTGGTGGGCGGCGCAGGTCGTTGGACTAGTGGCGTCTATTGCTTGGACAATATTCCGTGAGAGATTCCGGACCAAGTACTTCGATGCTGTGGCTCGGTACAATCTACAGACCAAGTTCACCAATTTGAAGCAGATGGGCCGGACGGTTGATGAGTATGCGGCCGAGTTTACCAGGCTTAGTCGGTTTGCTCCCACTTTGGTGGCGACCGAGTTCGATAGAGACCAGCAGTTTCAGCAGGGACTCCACCTAGAGATTTTGCTGGCGGTGGAGCAGTTTGAGCATCAGACTTTTGATACGGTATTGAGGACAACTAGGAGGCATGAGTATACCTTCCAGAGGATTGTGGACAGGACCGGAGGTCGAAAGCGATCTCACGGCCAGATGAACCAGTCGTCAGCCCCAGCCCCGGCAGCTAGGGCTTTGACCATTGGAGCTCCGAGAAGGACAGCTTCAGTTACGTCGGTTCAACAATCAACCCGACGTATCCTCAGAAGCAGAAGCAGTCTTCCTCCATGGGCTGCTCTTATTGTGGGAAGCCTGGACATGTTGTTTCAGAGTGTCGCAAGGCTCGAGAATTGTGTTTGCTTTGTGGAGCGCCGGGCCACAAGGTAGGGTCCTGTCCGTTCAGGACTGACTCATCACCAGCCAGGACCAGCTCATCAGTTAGGGGAGCAGCCCCATTACCAGTCCAGCAGCAGTTTTTATCCCCGAGGCCGTTGCCGACGCAGACCCAGGCTTTTCAGCAGCAAAGGCCTCAGCAGTATGCCCAGGCACAAGTTCAGAATAGGCAGAGAGGATTCCAGCAGAGAGGGCCGGCACCCAGAGGGCATGGTCAAGTACTGGCCTTGACCATGGAAGAAGAAGGAGTGGCGCCAGGTGAGGTAGTGGCAGGTACTATTCTTGTCAACACCTTTCCCGCTTCAGTGTTATTTGACTCTGGTGCATCGCATTCGTTTATGTCTGCATGATTCGCGACACGGATAGGACTGGAGCCCGAGTCATTATCAGTAAGGCTCAATATACTTACTGGTAACGGTCTTGTGGGAGTAGATAGAGTGTTTTCCTCGTGTCGGATCGTGGTTAGCGGTAGAAAGTTTCCCGCTAGGCTGATAGAATTTCCGATGGCCGATTATGATGTGGTCTTAGGGATGGATTGGTTGAGGGACCAGTATGCTAGGATAGACTGCCTCGTTCCAGAATGGAAATGGGAGCATATCACGATGGATTTCGTGTCAGGACTGCCTCGTTCCCAAGGAGGGAAGGATGCCATCTGGGTAATTATGGACCGACTAACCAAGTCAGCTCACTTTATCCCCTTCAAAGTTGGTTTATCCACTGAGAAGTTGGCAGCATTGTACATGCGGCACATCTACCGGATTCATGGCGTACCGGTAAGTATTGTTTCTGACCGAGACACTCATTTTACCTCACATTTTTGGAAGAGCTTGCATGACAGCTTGGGGACTCAGTTAAAGTTCAGCACGGCTTATCATCCCCAGACAGATGGGCAATCTGAGAGGACTATTCAGACACTTGAAGATATGCTGCGAGCTTGTGTCTTAGAATTTGGAGGATCGTGGGAAGACCATCTGCACTTGGTAGAGTTTTCTTACAATAACAGCTACCAAGCCAGTATTGGTATGACCCCGTTCGAAGCTCTTTATGGACGTCGTTGCCGTACACCATTGGCATGGGACGACGTTGGTGAAAGAGTACTGCTGGGTCTAGAAATGGTGACTGACGCAGCAGAGAAGGTGAAGTTTATCAGAGACAGGCTCAGGATTGCTCAAGACAGACAGAAGCACTGGGCAGACAGCAGTCGTCGACCACTAGCATTTGAAGAAGGAGATAAAGTCTTCGTGAAGATTTCTCCTACCAGAGGTACAATCAGATTTGGCAGAGCTGGAAAGCTGAGTCCCAGATACATTGGTCCGTTCGAAGTTCTGAGCCGGATTGGAGAAGTGGCATATAGGTTAGCTCTACCAGCTAATCTAGAGGGCGTGCACAACATCTTCCACGTCTCACAGCTCAGAGAATATGTACCTGATGAGAACCACGTCTTGGACCATTCAGAGTTGGAGATCGGACCGAGCCTCACTATACCAGAGAAGCCTGTAGCAATCTTGGACCGAGGCGAGAAGAAGACCAGAACCACAGTGACTCCTATAGTTCGGGTGATGTGGAGGCATGATTCCCCGGGCGAATCTACTTGGGAGCGAGAGGATGAGATGCGGGAGAAGTACCCGTACTTGTTTGAGACCTGAGGTAATTTTCTCAACCTAATTCTTAAAAATTTCGAGGACGAAATTTCTTAAGGAGGGAAGGTTGTGAAACCCATAATTTTAGTTTACAATTTTATATTTAAATTTAATTTTTTTAAAATAAATGCTAGAATAATATTATGTAAGAGTAAAAAAAAAATATATATATTCTTTTCAAAATAATTAAAACAAGGATTTTTGTATGTCAACCCAGACCCGAAAACCGAATTGAAACTAAAAACATTTTTTTCTTTTGTTTTAATTACAAATATTTATTTAACTAATTTGTATGAGAATGATTTTTTTCTTAGCCATAAAACAAAATCCATATTTTTATATAAATAGAAAATCATGTCTTGTAAACCAAAACCATAGGCCATTTGCTTGGCCCATTTAGTTTCAAACCCAATAAGGATCCAATAACCCATAAGCCCTAAGCCAACCCAATATTTTACAGCAATACTTGCTGTAACCATTGAATGGAAGGAATGAATAAATTCATTCATTAATATTTTAACTCTGGGACCTTTCCTTTCCTTCCCGACCCAACGGCCGACTCTTGGGTTTCCCGCCGCCGCCATTGTCGCCACCGACGGTGACCGGACGCCTTCTCGACTTCCTGCCTCCCTATATATAACCCCTCTCTTCATCTCTCTCCATCATTCTCATCTTGCCCCAAATCACCCGTGCCCTAAACCCATTTCTCGGCGAACCCGAACGGCGCCACCCGCCGTCGAGCCTCCCACCCGGCGTACGACTGCCGGTCGTTTTCCCCGCTGACCCGGGCGCTGTTCCGCCGCCCTCCAGCGCCCAATCAGGCCGACCCCGAGCGGATTTGGCCGCCGCCTCCTCTGTCCGGCGATTTCGCGGCCGACCGACGACCCGTGCGCCACTTCTTGGCCGCGCCCAGTCCCCGCTGTTCCCGTGCATCGCTGGTCGTTTTCCAGAGCCCCGATCTGCTGTCGTTTCCACTGTCCAGCTTTTTCCGTTTCCGTTCCCAAGCAAGTTCGGTTCCGAGTTCCATTTCGGGATTTTCGTTACACCTTCGTTTTGGGTACACTCTGAACTAATTTTATTTACTGTCCATGATGAAATCTGGTCCAACCGAATTCTTCGAGAATTCGGATTTTTTCGAAAATTCTTCGAAAATGTATTGCTGCTAGTTGGTTTTGTGAATAATTGGATTATTTAGGATAGAACAATGTTCTGTGAATTCTTGGGATTTCCGAAAATTCTTCGGAGACAGTTCTGTGTTTTCAATTCTCGGGTTTTCCGAGAAATTTTCGGGAATAAATTCTGAGATTTAGAAAGTTATGTTTATTTGGTTTTCTTGTTGGGTTTTCAAATTGGTTCTGTGAGTTTCAAGATGAACTGTTAGTTCTGTCGTTTTCCGATAAATTTCGGGATTTCCGATATTGTTTCGGGTTTTCCGATTTGGCTTCGGAAATTATTTCTGTGGATGGTTATATATGTATTTCAGATTTGGGAGTTATTTTGCAGGTAAACGGAGCATTTCCCAGTTTTTGGGTTAACCAAAAACAGAGGGAGTGCTGCCGAAATTTTTAGAAAATTATAAAAATGATTTTCAAATGATTTTCGGATAATATTATTTTTAATAATATTTTTGGGCGACGACCTTAACGGTCACTGGGCCCCAACGCAATGCAAACGCACCGGTTCGACCGGACGTTGAGGCAGAGCAGTTGAAAATGAAGTTTGGACCAGAGTCTGAGACTCGAAATCAATTTAATTTAATTTATTAGTTGTAGGATAATTTATAAAGACTAACCAAATGTTTTCTCTTATTTAAATTTATGTAAATGGTCTGTAAGGGCATAAGCCCATTCATTCCTGTTGGTGTGTAAAGTTTGTAATAGTTTAGTACTTTTTTTATTTATTTGTTTTCTAGTTTGTTGGTTGACGTAAAACACGTAAAACAATAAATAAATATTTATTTTATTATAGAAATTAAAATAATTTTCTCACAATAAATAACTAGGAAAATTACAAGTTTGTAATTCAACAAATTCACAACTTTCTCATTAAAAGAAAAACCTAAATTATATATATATATATATATATATATATATATATATTTACAAGTTTTGCGAAACAATCAGAAAAAAAAACAAATTTTCTCAAATAAATGTTAACATGATTTAGTTCCTTCGCAAATTGATTTATAGAAACTATCTCGATAAGCGTGTAATTTAGTAACAACATAAAACTGGACTAGGACCAATTCTAGAGATTGTAACTAGCACACTTAGAATGGTTCAATTTTCTGATGCTGAGTCAGGATTCTCAATTGTAGGATTTCAAGGACGGTACTAGTCTCCATCAACAATCCTTTTTCCAGTCATAATCCAAGGCAAGTACGGTTGTGGTTAATTACAGTTTAATTAATATTAGAATTTTGCATGTTAAATACACAATTGTTACACGTACTCTCTTCTAGAGTTACATATTGAATCATTGCATCGGGATAATGGGGAGTAGCGTAGTTATCTATGATCAAAGCCCAATAGTTAATGAATGTGCGAGCTTACCCCTCTTCACACGGGGTTAGGCCGGACCGTATCAATAGGATACAATTGAATCATCCTAAACCGATCATAGATACTGCATACTCAATCACATTGTTTACTTCATAAATGAAAATTGTTGTTTCGAAATTATTTAATATTGCAAGTTTCTAATCATTATGTAAATTGTTATTTTCATAATTGTACTTGCTCCTTTCCTGACTGGATACCCCACCCCCAATAGGTTCTATTGATGAATCCGAGCTTCTGATTAATACTTACTATGACCCGGAGCTGTACCCTGCTGTGCTCCCAGATGAGGTTCCTGGAGATGATGATGATACTTCTGCTTAGATGGAGTTTTAGCTTATCTTTATTTAAAAAAAATAAATAAATGTTATGTTAAAGTTGTGGTTTTATTTGAACTCTTTTATAATAGACAAGTTTAAATTATCGTTTAAATAGACGTTGTGGCAAATGTTAATTCCAAATGATGTTGTTGATTACCTGCATTATGGATTACAGCTTACTGCCGCCGTCTCATCAACGGCGCAGGCTGGGCATGATCCGAGTCGACCCAAGAAATTGGGATCGGGTCGTGACACTGCCATATTGGCAGAGTTGTTTTTAGCATTCCAGGCGAGCCGGAGTTTTTCTTTTTTCGAGGCAAAGTTGAACCTTCTCCTCCAGTATTGCGGATGGTCGTAGCAGCAGTGCAGTTATCCCGGATAGTCGAGAAATTTCCAGATATTTTCTCGGAAGAGCTTCCAGGAATGCCGCCAGAGCGAGAGATCGAGTTTACTATCGACTTGAATCCCGGGACAGCACCAGTGTCAGAGAGAGTCTACAGGATGGCGCCGTCAGAATTAGAGATATTATACAAGATGATTGAAGAACTCAGAACCAAGGAATTCATTCGTGCTAGTGGATCGCCTTGGGGAGCCCCGATGCTTCTTGTGAAAAAGAAGGATGGTACGTCCAGATTATGTGTTGACTATCGTACCTTGAACTCAGTAACAATCAAGAACAGATATCCTCTCCCCAGGATAGATGACTTGTTTGACCAACTCAGAGGAGCGGCAGTATTCTTGAAGATTGATTTGCGGTCAGGATACCACCCGATCAGAGTCAGAGAGCAGGATATCCCGAAGACAGCTTTCAGATCCAGATATGGATATTGGGAGTTCCTTGTTATGCCCTTTGGAGCGACCAATGCGCCGGCTGTATTTATGGACCTTATGAATCGTATCTTCATGCCTTATTTGGATCAGTTCGTGATTGTGTTCATAGACGATATTCTGGTCTACAACAAGAGTAAAGCGGAGCATGAGCAGCACCTCAGAGTTGTCCTCCAGATTCTCCGAGAGCACCAGTTGTATGCCAAGTTCAGTAAATGCGAGTTCTGGCTCGATCGTATTTCATACTTGGGTCATATCATCACCAGAGGGAGAGTAGAAGTGGATCTCCAGAAGATCGTGGCTATCGAAACATGGCCAATGCCCAGCACGGTTGCAGAAGTTCACAGTTTTCTTGGATTGGCCGGCTACTATCGGAGATTTGTTTCAGACTTTGTTCGGATTTCAGTGCCATTGACGCAGTTGACCTGTAAGGATGTGCCGTTTGCTTGGACCGCAGAATGTCAGAAATCTTTTGAGAAGCTGAAGCGAGGTTTGATGACGGCACCTGTTCTCACACTTCCATATGGGATCGGAGGATTTTTAGTGTACTGTGATACTTCAGGCAGAGGATTAGGATGTATTTTAATGTAGCATGGGAAGGTAATAGCTTATGCGTCACGTCAACTTCGTGATCATGAGAGGAATTAGCCAATCCATGACTTAGAGCTGGCAGCAGTAGTATTTGCACTTAAGTTGTGGAGACACTACTTGTAGGAGATAGGGTGGAGATTTTTACCGACCACAAGAGCCTGAAGTATGTTTTCACCCAGAAGGACCTTAATATGCGTCAGAGAAGATGGCTAGAGCTGCTTGTGGATTATGATGTCAACCTGCAGTATTATCCTGGGAAGGCCAACGTTGTTGCAGATGCATTGAGCAGGAGAGCCGGAGTTTATTTTCTGACAGCGCAACCAGAGTTGTTAGCAGATCTTCAGAAGATGGGTATAGAAGTTGTCCTTCCTACTAATGTGGCATTGATGGCCAGCATGCAAGTTCAGTCTAGTATAGTTGAGAGGATCAAGATAGCTCAGTCCTCCGATTCTAAGCTTCAGCGGCTTAGAGCAGAATGTGAAGCAGGACGACGACCAGAATTATGCATTCATGAAGACGGTACACTTCGATATGGTAAGCGTCTTTGTGTACCCAGTGGAGATATTAGACAGGAGGTGATGGCGGAAGCTCACAGTTCTCAGTATTCGATTCATCCCGGTAGCACGAAGATGTACCGCGATATCCGTCAGCACTTCTGGTGGAATGGCATGAAGAGGGAGATAGCTCGGTTTGTCTCTCGGTGTTTGGTTTGCCAACAAGTCAAGGCTGAACATCAGAGGCCAGCTGGACTTCTTCAGCCCTTGCCGATTCCAGAATGGAAGTGGGATCATATAACCATGGATTTCGTGACTGGATTACCTAGATCCCCAGCCGATAGAGATGCTATTTGGGTTATAGTTGACAGGCTCACGAAGGTGGCTCACTTTCTCTCCTTCAGAGTTTGTCAGTCGACGGCTCAGCTAGCAGAGATGTACCTCAGGCAGATAGTCAGACTTCACGGTGTACCAGTCAGTATCACCTCGGACCGGGATTTAAGATTTACGTCGTACTTTTGGCGTAGCTTGCAAGAGAGTTTGGGAACTCACCTCCAGTTCAGCTCAGCTTATCACCCGCAGACAGATGATCAGTCGGAACGCACGATCCAGACTCTTGAGGATATGTTGAGATCTTGTACACTCGACTTCGGTGGTTCATGGGAAGATCACCTGCACCTGGTGGAGTTCTCGTACAACAACAGTTTCCAATCTAGTATCCAGATGGCACCGTTCGAGGCACTGTATGGAAGAAAGTGCAGATCCCCACTAGCATGGGACGATGTTAGAGAGAGGCAGATGCTTGGTCCAGAGATAATCACTCAGACAGTTGAGGTGGTCAGGAGAGTCAGAGATCATCTTCGCGTTGCACAAGATCGTCAGCGCCATTGGACCGATTCTCATCGGCGACCCCTTAAATTTTCTGTCGGCGACCATGTATTCCTGAGGATCTCGCCTAACCGTGGCGTCATTCGTTTCGGCATACGGGGAAAGCTTAGTCCTAGGTATATAGGGCCGTTCGATATTCTGGAGCGAGTAGGAGATGTGTCATATCGTCTCGCTCTTCTACCGTCTCTGAGTGAGGTACATGACGTGTTCCATGTATCCCAACTACGACGGTATATCTCGGACCCGAGTCATATTCTGGATCATTCAAAATTGGTTGTTGGTACCAACCTTTCGTATGAGGAGAGGCCCGTATCCATATTGGACCAAAGAGAGAAGATACTCAAGAACAAGACTATCAAGTTAGTCCGTGTTGCTTGGGATCATCACTCCTTGGGTGAGTCAACGTAGGAGCGTGAGGATGATATCCGATCGCGGTATCCCGACCTGTTTGACTCGTGAGGTATAATATCTTTCTTATGCCTCATGCCTTCGATTTCTTGCTGGCATGAATAATTGCTTGATTGCTTGACTAGTATAGCTTGCCTGTGATTAGTATAGCTTGTCCTCGCACCTTTAGCCTCTTGATTAAATTCCGAGGACGAAATTCTTTTAAGGTGGGTAGAGTTGTAATGACTATTATTCGTATTACGTATTTTGGTATACGTGTACGTATTTAGACCCGTATTGCATGTCTCCTTGTTTGGTTCGGCCCGACTTGACTTGGTTCGGCTTGGTTTTGCATGGTTCGGTTTTGCTTGATTTTATGTGAACCAAACCACTCCCACCTACCACCACCTTCTTCATTTATATCCCACCAAATATTTCTCTCTCCTCATTAACCATTCTTCTTCCCTACCATTACTTCTCCACCAACCTGAGAGTGGAAGGTTTAGGCAAGTGCACCTTGCTTCATGGAGGAATCCCATTTTTATTGTTTCATTGTCTTCCTCATGTGTTTCTCATCCACTTTAGTACTTAGTATTTTTTCATTTCCATGGTTAAATTCTTGTAAATCTAGCTTTGTGGTATTTTTGATTTCCAGAAGTTTTGATCTATCAAACTTACATATTTTTGCTAGTTGATGGTTCCATGTTGTAGAGAATTTTATTTTACCCAAATTTGACCTACGGGAGCCTGGATTTGGGTTCCTATTGTGGTTTGGAGGAGCATGGAGGCCATGGTATTTTTCATGGACATGTTCTCTGTGGGAACCATTAGTTACACTCTGAGCCGCATGAGCATTAATAAATTGCATGGCCAATCAATTGCTGAGCCGCATGGCTACTGTTCATTGTTAGCCGCATGGCCCATTTACATGCATTAGTATTTAAATAATTGCATGCATCAGCATCGCTTACATATTTATGGCCGTATAGGCCATTCAGTTGAGGCCGCATGGCCATTCACTAAATGAGCCGCATGGCCTTTGAAATGCTGGCATGCTTGTATATTTAAAGCATATATATTTTATGCGTATAATTGCATACATTAATGGCATTAGCAAGCATTAATGTTATGACAGGTGCTTGCTTGCAATTAATGGCATGCATTAATGGCATTAGCAAGCATATATATATATTTTTTATGCTGACAGGAGCTTGCTTGCCATAAATTGCATGGCTTTAGCATTAAAAATGCTTGGCCGCATGCTTGCATGCATGGCCCAACCAATTGTTATTAATTGCTTACGTAAATGCATCAGCATTTTTTTGCTTGCAAATGCAAGCTTAGCTGGCCGCATGGAATTCTTAAGCTGGCCGCATATGGTTACATATTTAATTTGCTTGCATGCAAGCCTTAGCTTGCATATATGAGCCGCATATGGCCATTCCAAGTTGCTGGCCGCATATGGGAACAGCAGTTGAGCCGCATGGCCATTTAGCAAAGGCTGGCCGCATGCATTGTAATCCATTGGCCGCATGGCTTTCATTTATTTGCATACAAATGCAAGCCTTTGCTTGCATGTAAGTGAATGTATGCTTTGTTGCATGCTTTATTTAGCAATTGATTACGTGACTTGCTTGCATTATATTAATGCATGCTTTGTGGCATGCTTTATTTAGCCATTGATTACGTGGCTTGCTTGTATGCATATTAATGCATGCTTTGTTGCATGTAAATGCCAATAGTGAGCCGCATATGGAAACATGGGAACAAAATCAGCCGCATGAAGTATTAATGCATGCTTATATATTTAGCATTAGCCGCATGTTATATTTAATGCATTATATTGCATGCTTATATATTTTGCTAGCCGCATGCAAGCATTTAATTGCTTAGCCGCATAAACAAGTGACTGCTGGCCGCATGAAAATTTTTCGAGCCGCATGAGTCCCCCACAGCCCTTGTCCTTCCAATATTTAATTCCTAAATATGTGCTTGTGCCAAATTAATTGTTCCCTGACACGATGGTGACCCGTTGTGGTGTACTTTTGACATGACGTGATAGTGGCCCGACGTGGCGCACTTCTGACAGTGGACATGACATGATATATATATATATATATATATATATATATATATATATATATATATATATATATATTGAAGGCTGTTGCGACGGCTAGCATGTCATGACAAGATTGGATGGCCTGGACACCGTGGATGATTGTGTTTGTACAATTGAACCGGTAATGTTTGTATCATGTCTAGGACAGGGATCCCTGAGTACCACGGTCAGGGGTACCTACTGTAAATGGCTAAGACTAATAACTAGAATAATTCAGTAGTCATAAGAGATTTTCTCAGCTACAGGCGATCCCGTTATCCCGGCCACCATTGTGGACTTGCTGTCTGCCGACGAGTAGGGCACAAGTCTAGATTTGCTGATGTATGAAAAAGAACTAGGTACTGCTTAATGAACCCAAGTCGCCTGGATAACCTGGATTAGCTGCAGGGCTTGTGGCTGGAGGAACATCTCACTGCATGTTGCTAGTAACTAAGGCTTGTGATAACCCTAGAAAGCCGTAGTCACTGATTGGCCGGGAGCGATTGTATGGTGTAGTTTCGGTGCTCGATTATTGCAGGCTTGATCTCATGATTGTCACTTTCAACAATAAAGATCAGGGGCTAAGTTCTGTTCAGGCGAAGGGTTACAACCCCAGTCCTTATTTGGTTTAAGGGTTTTAACCTGGCTCCCGGAGCAGTTCTAAGTCCTCTCTTCGTTTATTGTCTTATTGCACCCCACGTCATGCTTGTATTATTTTACCTTACCAACAGGATTTGGAGACGGAGTTCTATTCAGGTGAAGGATTACAACCCCGGTCCTTGTTTGGTTTAAGGGTTGTGACCTGGCTACATGAATGGTTCCCTCGTACTCTATTATGACTGTTGATTATTCTTTTATTATCAAGCTCTTTTGTAACTACTTTTAATATTCATTTCTGATATGCTAGTTTTAGTTCTTAAGTGAAGCCTCCTTTGTGGCACTTGCTCTTTCTGGGATCTGACCCAGCTGGTTTTGTATGGCCAGATTTCGGAGCAGCTTCAGAGGATCTACCGACATTCCAGCCCGATGGTGACCACCAGGCGTAACCAGGACAACGAGTGGGTTTATTTTGCTCTTCTACTCTATTGTAAAAATTCTTATTTTAAGGCGTTTAGCCAGCGAGCACCTGTTAGCTCGTATTGCATACCTTATTACTGTCTGCCTACGGGCTGTAACATGATTGACAGATCCTAGGGTTGATCATGTATGATTAAAACTCTTGCTAGTCCTCACATTTTGTAACGACTAGCTTCATGATCAACTGAATATGTAATATTTGGGACGCCTTACTATTGTATATTTGGTGATCTTACATCTTGTAACTTTACTTGCTTGCTTGAGATTAAGACAATTAGGCTTGTTATTGACCATAGGAGACTGATGGATTGTAGTTAACCCTCATATATCTAGACAGCCGTGACCGTATAGTGAGGTGGATTCCATTTCATTATACGTAGCTGGCTATGTATGCCCCCGCTCTCCAGTATTCTGGTTCTGGGGCGTTACAACCGCAGCCGTGCACGGGCCATCCGAGTCCATTGACCATGCAATACGCGCCATAGCAAACAAGTCATATTATTCCAACCAATCTCACGTTCCATAAACATAATCCGTCATCACAACCTCAAGTTCCGTCGACATTATGCCCCAACACATCCGTATTGATGCACGACGTCCAACGGCTTAGACTTCTCGTACTTATACTCAATGCGTTCCATTCATAAGTTATTCACATAACAGCAGTTCCGTAATTACTTAGTCATTTCGTAGCTTCAGTGCACGCGGGCACGCTTAGTACCATAATCAATGTTCTAGACCTAGTGTTTAATGTTCTCGGAGTCGTGCACGTGATGCACATCTCGATATTGTCTTTCAATGTTCTACCATCACCGCCCTACCTCAACTCGTAGATTTGATGCACGTCGCTTCAATTGTTGTAACACCCAGTTTTCTAAAATGAGGGTAATTTTGAAATTTTGTAATTTTGATCATTATTTATGGCATTTAAATCATGATATGATTTTTGGTGATTTTAAATTATTTTAAAAAATATTAAAATTATGACTTGTGATTTTGATGTTTTGCTAGTGGAACCCTAGAGACTGTCTAACCTAGAGCCCAACCATGTGATTAGGATGTTCTATTTGTCATTTTGGCTTGAGGTTATTTTGGTCATTTTGAGAATTTTGGATTTATTTTGAATTATTGGAGTGATGGTTGTTATTTTTTACCTTTGCTAGTTGAGACTTTGGAGACTAACCTAGATGTTGACTTTAGCTATGGTGACTTGATTAGTATGGTGGGACCCTAGTCTAACTTAAGTAAATCCAAGTTGAGTTATTTTGAATCAAGTTTCATATAGAAAATAAATGATTTAGTGCATGGACTTTTGACTTAAGGATTGATTTCATTTATCATTGAAACTTGGCCCAAGTCCATTAGTCATAACCCTAACCCTAATTTCTCCCTTCATGGCCGGCCACATAGGGATCCCCTTATTTAATCTCTCTTCCTAGTTCTTGCCTCTTTTGTATCTCAACAACTTTTGAAAAGAAAGAGGTATTGGTCCTTCTTCCCCAATCCATAACTCTTTCATTTTAATTCATTTTTGACTCTAGTCTCTTGCATTAGAACCTAATCCCACTCTATTTTCTGTTCATGGAGAGAAATCTCAGATTTGGTACAATTTGGAGCTTTTGGCTTGTAAGAGGAATCTTCCTATTTGGGACTTTTTTTTGAGTTTGGTACTCTATAGGTAAACACCTCAAACTATCATTTAATCGTGATTTCTTTGCATGATAGCCTAGATCTAGGTGTCCCCTAGCTGTGGTGTGTGATTGGTGAAGTTTTGCATTGATTTCGTGTCCGTATCAGACACGTATCATATTCTATTTGCAAGTGTTTGTTAGAATGCCACAATAGAATTTATTTTGATAATTTTGAAATGTAATTGAATGATATTGCAGCCCTATATGTGTAGATCACAACCCAACTTGTCTGAATTGATTTTTGTGTCATTTTTGTGTCAAAAACTGACACGGACACGCAGTACGAGACCGTGTCTCGAGTGTCCTGCTGCCACACGTGTCGTGCTCACTGCACAGGCCACGTGGACCAACCAAACTTGGGGTGGAGGTAGGGGCAGTGACTGACAAGCCACTCGTCCAGTCCCACGACTCCTCGTGTCGTGTCGGACACGTATTTTGTCGTGCACTGGTTCGACACAATGACTATGCACGTGTAAAAACGTGTCTGATACGTGTGTCGTACTGCGTGTACACGTGGCCGTTGTGTCTCGTGTTGTGTCGTATGTGTAGGCCTACATGTGGGCTACACGTGGACACGAGCACGAGACGTGTCGTGCCCCGTGTCGTGTCCACGAGTGCGTGGACTTGCAGCACGACGCAGTCTGCTGTACGTGTTTAATTCTTGTGTTCTGTGAGCTTGGACACGTCATGTCCCACTTTGGGGACACGACACACACTGTAATGCATGTTCACACATACACGAATGTTTACCAACCCAATTTATTAGATATTAACGGAGTTTCGAATTCAAATTTTGTGTTTCCCCAATTAACTGATACTAGGTCCTGTCGTTTGATTCCTGAGTTTATTTATGTTAAAACTGATTTTTAGATGATTAAATTATAATGTTAGATCCTATTCTATGTCTGAGTCTTAAGTTCACATTGTATGGGATTTATGTTAGCTTGGTTTGGGGTTTTGTTGATTTGTGCTTCCCGAGCATGTGTCACTGATTTTGTATATACACACACATGTTCAAGACCCATGACAGAAATCTGTATATACACACACATTGAACTGTTGTAAACCTGGAAAACTGCTACACTGATTTATAATATGCACACACATGTTTACACACCCTACTGCTACACTCTAAACTGAGAACACCCTATAACTACTGCTGCTATACACACACACACACACATTGAGACACTCACACACACATTTAAACACACACACACACACACACATGTCTACTCAAAACCTGAGAACCATTTGATTTAACCCAGAGAAATATTGTTGAAACCTGAGAATGGTTTGTATTTAGCAAACCTGAGAATAATGATAAGTTAACCTAAGTTGAAAATGAATGGAGTATATACAATTCCTGAGAACTTGTTCTGAATAATATGATTTGGTTTGGTATATCATAAACTGAGTTTAAATGCAATTCAATTAGGCCTACATGCTGCCATGTACCCCTCTTGCCATGTGATACACACACGCTCATAAGACTCCCTTACCATGTTCTGTAAACCCTTTACTGTCTCATACATCCACACACACACACCTATATATATATATATATATATATATATATATATATATATATATATATATATATATATATATATATATGTCACCTTAATATATATATATATATATATATATATATATATATATATATTAAGGTGACATATATATATATATATATATATATATATATATATATATATTAAGGTGACATATACATATATATATATATATATATATATATATATATATATATATATATATATATATATATATATATATAAGGTGACATATATATATATATATATATATATATATATATATTTATATATATATATAAGGTGACATATACATACATATATATATATATATATATATATATATATATATATATATATATATATATATATATATATATATATATATATATATATATATATATTAAGGGTGACATATACATATATATATATATATATATATATATATATATATATATATATATATATATATATATATATATATCTATATATATATATAATATATATATATAAGGTGACATATATATATATATATATATATATATATATATATTATATATATATATATATATATATTATAGATATATATTTTTTATATATATAAAAATACCTTTATATAAATATATATATCTCTATAAAATATATATCTTTTTTATATATATAAAAAAATATATATTTTATATAATATATTATATATATATATATATATTATTATATATAATAATATATATATATATATCTATATATATAATATATATATATATATAATATATTATATATATATGTCATGATGTAGACTAACCCCCCCCCCCCCCCCCCCCCCCCCCCGTTTTCTGAGATTCTACCTCTACTACCTACACTTCACAAACCCTTAAACCTCTCATATGCCACACACACACAACATATATCTTGCCATGTACTGCCCTCACACACATTATGTGCACACACACATACACCCCCTTCCACCCTCTCTCTATGTATCTAAGTATGTATATACCTATGCTTGTATATATATATATATATATATATATATATATATATATATATATATATATATATATATATATATATATATATATATAATATATATATATACATATATAAATATATATAATATATATATATATATATATATATATATATACATATATAAATATATATATAATATATATATATATATATATATATTATATATATATATAAAATGTATGTCATGATGTAGACTAACCCACCCACATCCCCCTCCCCCCCCCCTCCCCCCCCCCCCCCCCCCCCCCCCCCCCCCCCCGTTTCCTGAGATACTACACTCTACTGCCTACACTTCACAAACCCTTAACCTCTCATATGCCACACACACACCAACATATATCATCTTGCCATGTACTGCCCTCACACACATATATGTGCACACACACACATACACCCCCTTCCACCCTCTCTCTATGTATCTAAGTATGTATATACCTATGCTTGTATGCATGTAAATAGAAATGTATGTATGTATCTATATATATATAGTGTAATGTACAATATAGAGTAATGTAATGTATATAAAGTATGCAAGAATAATAGTAGTTAATGATATGCAAAACTGAAATATACAATGCAATGCATGAATAAATTGATGAAATGCAAACATGTAGGTAATGATATACATGCATGTTATGTATTCATGTAGAAACATGTATGAATCAATATATGTATGTAGACAAGGTATGAAGTGTAATATGAATGCAAGCATACATTTGGTAGTTAGAGTTTGGGTTGAATTGTAATATATATATATATATATATATATATATATATATATATATATATATATATATATATATATATATATATATATATATATATATATATTATATATATATATATATATATATATATATATATATATATATTATGATGCCTTGCTTATGTCAATATTGGGTGCCTATACATGATAGCCTATATTTGATTTCCTATGTGTATGCCTATATATAGATACATATGTAACACTATGTATAACTCACCTCTCTCTCTCTCTCTCTCTCTATATATATATATATATATATATATATATATATATATATATATATATATATATATATATATATATATATATATATATATATATATATATATATATATATATATTTTTTTTTTTTGATACATATATATTTATATATATATATATATATATATATATATATATATATATATGTATCATGTGTATGATAACATGATGATTTGCCTATATATACAGGTATGTTGTATACATTGAGTGTACAAATGTATATATATATATATATGAATTGTGTGTTGATAACATGGTTTTGACCTTGTGTTGTGCGCTAGGTGTCACTCCCCGTTCCCAGAATGCGTATTTTTTTATACATGTACAACTCATATATATTTATTTAATATTTATCATGTATTATGTTGTATTTAAAATTCCTTTAATTTCATGTCAATTAATTATCTGCTCTTTAATTTTCATGTTAATTAATTATCTGCAATTTTATTTCCTGCAATTTATTCCTGTATTTTATTTTTTGCAATTTATTTTCTGCTTTAACCTCTCTGCTTTGCTTTCGGGTTGGCCTTGATGGATCCGAATGAACCCGACCCTATAACCCCCACCTACCACCCCTTCCAAATTTAAAGCCCCCATCTCCTTCTCTCTCCTCATAACTCTCATTCTTCACCATTACTTCTTCTTCTTCCTCTCATCACTTCTCCACCTACCAGCAGTAGCAGTAGGCAAGTACATCTTGCTTCTTGCTTCCACTTGGAGAACCATTTTTATGGTTCATTTGTCTTCCTCTCATGATCCTGAGAGAGTTTACTACTTAGCATTTTTGATTTCCGTGGCTTGTTTCTCCTAGATCTGAGTTGTTGTATTCGGTTGTCCATGGGTTTTTGATCTCCCAACTTGGCGTGTTTTCGGAGATAGATAGTTCATGTGGTAGAACTGCTCGTTAGTCACGCACACGTCTTTACGTGTCTGCGTGAATTTTCAGTCACGCACACGTCTTTACGTGTCTGCGTGAATTTTCAGTCACGCACACGTCATTACGTGTCTGCGTGAATTTTCAGTCACGCTCACGTTCTTACATGAGTGCGTGAATTTTTAGTCACGCACACGTTCTTACGTGCGTGCGTGAATTTTTAGTCACGCACACGTTCTTGCGTGTCAGCGTGACATTTTAGTTACGCACACATCCTTGCGTGCGAGCGTGGATTTCTTATCACTTTCCACGCTCACTTTTTCACGCTACTTTTCACGCTCACGCTGTGCGTGCCAACGTGAACCACTTTTCACGCTCACGTTGTTTATACGCTCACTCCTTCACACTAGACTTGTTGGCGTGACTTGTTGGCCTTAGCATAGACTTATTGGCGTGACTTTCTGACCTGGGTGTTTTTATTTGTTCTATAATTTATTCATTTAATGGTAGCATGATAGTTTTTCTATTATATCCTTACGCCTTTTGCATGAACTCGATAATCTTAGCATGTTAATATTGTTAATACATATGGTTGTGTAGAACGTGCCCTGTGTCTTGATTGGTTTATGGACGCCTAGTAAGACTGGAACATGACCTTGAGAGTTGTAGACTCGACCCCATTTAATGCTAAAATGACTTTCATGCCTTGTCACCATTGATGACGATGGTTATCTTGACTAAATTGATCATGCGTTCCTAGTTGGAACTAAGAGACTGGCCAGTCGTCTTATTGAATTGAATGAATGAGACACGTTCATGTTATGAACTATTGTAATCGACTGGCTGATCCCGAATATTGACATACATGCACATGCAGGCTTCAATCTATTTATTTATTTATTTACTTATTTATTTTACAAAAGAAGCATGTGTATTATGGTCAAGGCATGATTATTCCGTGGTTAGTTTGGATTGTTGTATTACGCTATGTAAGACCTGCAACCTAACCGCACTGGTATCGTTGTAGAGTTGTGCATATCGTACCCCGTACGAAAGTACTCATTTGAATGACCATGATCCACGGCATAGGATTTCACTCAATGTAGAGACTATTAAGTTAAATAAAATAAATGATGGCATGGAGAGAATGGATTCCCGAGTTCTTACATGGCAGCCCCCTTGGGACGAGTAGTACCCGACGGGCCGGCTGGTTCCCACAGGTACTGTAAATCTGCCACACGGGCAGGGAGCGTATCTGCTTATATTATTATTGTATATTGTATATTGATGACGGGCGTCCCGCTGGGACTCGTCTAATTCATGCATGGCGCAATTGATTGACTGGATAGACTAGCCTTGCTCGCATATGGTAAGAACGGAGGAATCCCTAATTGCATAATGCCAGGATAACTTGGGACTCACAATAGCAAGCCGTAGGAGTTGATTGGCCGTTCAAGATGATTTTGTTTGTGTACTTTACCTACTCTGTTGCCTAACTGAGATGATCAGAATATCAGAACATGACGGGCCAACTTCTGTCCTTGTTTGGTTGGGAGGTTGGTTCGAAGTGTTGTGATGTGATGTGAATCCTAGTGGAAAGCAGAGATCTAATTATTATATTCTTTTACTTACGGGTTTAATCCTTCATATCGTCCTTCCTTGTGGTACTTGCTATTAGAGGTCTAACCTCTCTGGTTTTGCATGGCCAGATTTAGAGCCGGTTCCCGAGGACTCAGCTTACTTCCACCTCCAAGATGGTCAATACTAGAGGAATGATCGCAGGAGGACTCGAGTGGGTCCCTTACTTCATCGCTCGTTTTGCTATTTACTTTATACTTAGCCGTTTGGCACCGACATGTTAGTCGGATTGTCTTGTACCTACTTTTACATAATTGTAATTAAGTCAGACTGCAGCTGATAACAATTGTGCATACTTGCTATATCGTCTGGCTATGTTTTGTAAAGCCAGATCTCAAGGACATTTTGATTCAAGCGTTTGGGACGCCTTACTGCTTTATCTTACATGTTCTCTATTTTTGCTTTTTGTTTGAATGATTGAGACAATAGATGTGAAGTGACCATAGTGAGACTTTCATGTAGTATGCACCCCCTCGTCTGGTTAGACAGCATTGATCGTATTATACGGTATTCTTCTACCCGTAATACGTAGCTGGCTGAGTCATTCCCCCGTTCTCCAGTATTCTGGTTCTGGGGCGTGACAAGGTTTTAGTGGTGGCCCATGCAGGTCTAATTTCAGACTTGTGGGGTGTTTTGATTTATAGGATGTCTCAATCACACGTATCCCTCCTTGATCTCATAATTCGTTATTCTCAACCCTTGCTTGACATTCCGGTATCCTTTGACTTTATTGATCCTTCATGTCCGGTTGTTTGATTGTTCTCTTGTTCCTTTTTTTAGGGGCACTTCGTCCGCATCGGTCAGAGCTGGACAGCAACAACAAGGACAACATGGGCAACATGACCATGTTGGTCAGCAACAAGGGCCAGTCTCACCTCAGGAGACTATTCAAGAAGAAGTGATAGTAGAACCGCAGTATCCGGAAGTTCCAACACCAACCATAGTTCTACCTACCCCTGTGGAAGTGGACACACCAGCCCTTCTGGAGATCATGAGAGGAATGATGGCTACTCAGCAACATCAGATGTTGGTCCAGCAGCGCATGCACACTCAGCTACAAGAGCAGAATGTGTTGCTCAACCAAGGATTGCAGACGGCTTTGGAAAGAGGAGTGAGGACTGATTCAGGAGCATCAGCCAGGTTTTGCAAGTACAACCCCCGTCGTTTCGAGGGCACGGAGGATGCCATCTCAGCAGATGCATGGCTTAAGGATATTGAGGCTATTCTGACAGCAGCTAAGGTACCGGCAGAAGAACGTGTGGATCTAGTAAAGTTGTTACTTCAGGATCTCGCACGTGATTGGTGGGAATCAGACGAAGTGGACATCAGACGTCCTGTGGCTTGGGACGATTTTACTGCAAGATTCAAGACCAAGTACTATGGAGTTGTGGCACGGTTTGAGCTACAACAGAAGTTTATCAGCCTCAGGCAGGCCGGCAAGACTGTAGATGCTTATGCAGCGGAGTTCTGCAGATTGAGTAGATTCGCCCCAGAGATGGTAGCAACAGAGAGCCAGAGGGCTATGAGGTTTCAGCAAGGGTTTCATCTTGAACTCTTGCAATTGATAGAGGGGCACAATTACCAAACTTTTGACGAAGTATTGACGGCAACTCGAAGGCACGAGATCACCATTCAGAGGCTTGCAACAAGGACTGGGGGTCAGAAGAGATCCCACAGTCAGATTGAAGAAGGAGGGGGAGCAGCACCCCGAACAATAGCACCATCCACTGGCATTCGTATCCACGATGTGGCGATACGAGGACCAGCACCACCACCCAGACAGCAGCAACAGCAACAGAGGAAGAACCAGCAACCCCCGACGGGCTGCACTTATTGTGGGAAGATGGGACACACTAGAGATGTGTGTCGGACATTGAATGGACTGTGTCTGATATGTGGAAATCCAGACCATCGGGTTACCACATGTCCCATGAATTCGAGGTCAGAAGGACCAGGGCAACAGTTTCCTGCTCTGCCAGCACAAGGGGCAGGCCAGTATCGAGGACCAGTGATGGCAGTAAGGCCGTTGGCACAGCGTCCGTTAATGCCGCAGGCTCAGATGTTTCGGCAGCAGGGGTCGCCGATGCAGCAACACCAGCATAGACCACCCCAGCATCATCAAGGAAGGGGCCAGCAGCAACATCAGGCTAGGCCGTAGCATGAGAACCAGCAAGGAGGTCGAGGGCAAGCATTCACTCTGTCCTTGGAGGAGGTATTGGCATCGGGAGATATTGTGGCAGGTAACATTCTCGTCGCCTCATATCCCGCAGTAGCATTGTTTGATTCAGGAGCATCCCATTCATTTATATCTGTACAATTTACGACACGACTAGGAGTGGAGTTCGAGGCATTGCCAGGGAGGTTGAATATACTCACTGGTAATGGGCTCGTAGGAGTTAGTTGAGTTATTTTAGCATGTAGCGTTGTAGTTTGCGGGCATTCCTTACCCGCCCGGTTGATAGAATTTCCTGTTGGAAATTTCGACATTATCTTAGGCATGGGCTGGCTGAAAGACAGTCATGCGACAATAGATTGTCGTAGAGGGAGTGTATCTTTTGATATTCCAGGCATGAAAAGATTCACCTTAGTCAGATCAGGGGCAACTCAGCAAGAGCAGGGAGTAATAACGGCAATGGAAGAAGTTCAGATTTCGAAGGTAGTTGAAGAGTTTCTAGACGTATTTCCTGAAGAACTTCCAGGTCTACCACTGGTCAGGGATATTGAGTTCAGTATAGAATTGGCACCAGGAACTAAACCGATATCAGATCGAGTTTACAGAATGGCGAATTCAGAGCAGGCCAAGGTATATCAGCACATAGAGGAACTGAAGGAGAAGAAGTTCATCCAAGCTAGCGTGTCACCATGGGCAGCACCAGTGGTACTTGTGGGGAAGAAGGATGGGTCATCCAGATTGTGCATTGACTACAAGAAGCTTAACGCGGCAACAGTGAAGAACAAGTACCCATTGCCCAGGATCGATGACTTATTTGATCAGTTGAGCAAAGCTAGAGTTTTCTCCAAGATAGATCTTCGTTCAGGGTATCATCAGGTGAGGGTTCGGAAGGAAGATATTCCCAAGACAGCCTTCAGGTCGAAGTATGGACATTATGAATTCTTAGTAATGTCGTTTGGTTTGACCAATGCTCCAGCAATATTCATGGATTTGATGAACCGCATCTTTATGCCATACTTAGACCAGTTTGTCGTTGTGTTTTTTGACGACATTCTCGTATACTCTGCTAGTGAAGAGGAGCATGAAGACCACCTCAGGAAAGTGTTGCAGGTTCTGAGAAAGAACCAGTTGTATGCCAAGCTCAGCAAGTGTGAGTTTTGGTCGGATCATATTTCATTTTTGGGTCACATCATATCAGGAGCTGGAGTAGCAGTAGATCCCAAGAAGGTAGAAGCAGTAGAAAGTTGGCCAGTACCCAAGACCGTAGCAGATGTGCGGAGCTTCTTGGGATTGGCAGGATATTACAGAAGGTTTGTGTCAGACTTTGTGAGGCTTTCAGCACCCATGACCCGCTTGACCCAGAAGGATGTACCATTCGTTTGGTCGGCAGAATGTCAGGCATCATTCGAGACTTTGAAGCAGAAGTTGATATCAGCACCTATTCTTACATTGCCAGTTGGACCCGGAGGTTTTACAGTATATTGTGATGCGTCAGGTAAAGGACTTGGATGTGTCCTTATGCAACATGGGAAGGTGATAGCGTATGCATCTAGGCAGCTTCGGGACCACGAGAAGAATTACCCAACTCATGATTTGGAGTTAGCGGCAGTAGTATTTGCTCTGAAGCTATGGAGGCATTACTTATATGGTGACCGAGTGGACATGTACACAGACCATAAAAGTCTGAAGTACATTTTTACTCAGAAGGAACTAAACATGAGGCAGAGAAGATGGCTGGAGTTGATCAAGGATTATGACGTGGAGCTTCAGTATCACCCAGGCAAGGCTAATGTAGTGGCAGACGCTCTTAGCAGAAGAGGCGGCACATTTATGTTAACAACACAGAGGCATATCTTAGAAGACCTTCAGGAGATGGGCATCGAAGTTATACTTCCTAGTGATGTAGGAGTTCTAACAAGTCTGCAAGTTCAATCTGACTTGGTAGGCAGGATCAAGGCAGCTCAGGCACAGGACCCAAGGATTCAGAAGCTTAGGGTAGAATGTGAGTCAGGACTCAGGAAGGAGATGAGGATTCATGAAGATGGTACACTTAGGTTTGGATCACGTCTATGTGTGCCTAGTGGAGATATCAGACAGGAGGTTATGGCAGAAGCTCACAGTTCTCAGTATTCTATTCACCCTGGAGGGACCAAGATGTACCAAGATATCAAGCAGCATTTCTGGTGGAACGGGATGAAGAGGGAGATAGCTAAATTTGTTTCCCGTTGCTTGGTATGTCAGCAAGTGAAGGCAGAACAGCAGAGGCCAGCTGGGCTATTGCAACCGCTTCCTATCCCGGAATGGAAATGGGAGCATATTATAATGAACTTTGTGACCGGTTTACCGAGATCACCAAGTGGTAAGGACGCTATTTGGGTAATAGTGGATCGACTTACGAAGGTAGCACATTTTCTTCCTTTCAGAGTAGGGCAATCTACAGAAAAGTTGGCAGAGCTATATATGCAACAGATAGTCAGGCAGCATGGAGTCCCTGTCAGCATTGTGTCGGATCGAGATACCCGCTTTACATCACATTTCTGGAAGAGCTTACATCATAGTCTGGGTACCAAGTTAAGATTTAGCATGGCTTACCATCCGCAGACGGATGGGCAATCAGAAAGAACGATTCAGACTTTAGAAGACATGTTACGAGCTTGCACTCTAGATTTTGGAGGGTCTTGGGAGAGTCACCTGCACTTGGTCGAGTTCTCATACAACCATAGTTATCAAGCCAGTATCCAGATGGCGCCATTCGAAGCACTATATGGTAAGAAGTGCAGGTCACCGCTTGCATGGAATGATATCGGAGAGAGGAAGATGTTAGGCCCGGAAATGATTGTTCAGACGGTTGAAGTGGTTAAGGGAATTAGAGAGCGACTTCGAGTTGCGCAGGACCGGCATCGTCATTGGGCGGACCAGCATCGTAGGCCGTTAGAGTTCTCTGTTGGGGACCACGTATTCTTGCGGATCTCACCTACTCGTGGCGTCATTAGATTTGGCGTTCGCGAGAAATTGAGTCTGCGGTACGTGGGCCCATTTGCTATCCTTGATCGGATAGACGATGTTGCTTATCGTTTATCCCTCCCACCTTCGTTACGAGAGGTGCATGACGTGTTTCATGTATCTCAATTATGTAGGTATGTATCGGACCCAAGCCATGTCCTCGATCATTCTGAGCTGGTTGTTGGTACCAACCTGTCTTACGAGGAACAGCCTGTGTCCATTTTGGACCGAAGAGAGAAGATACTCAAGAACCGAACAATTAGTCTTGTCCGTGTTGCTTGGGGTCATCACTCCTTGGGAGAGTCAACGTGGGAACGTGAGGATGATATCCGATCACGGTATCCATACCTGTTTGACTCGCAAGATATATCTCTTTCTGTATACCTTGATTGTCCTGATTCTTCATGCTTATCGCCTTATGGGTAGAGCTACTTGATATTGTAGATTGATGGATTTACATATATAGTACTTGCTTTTGACATGGTAAAATGATTGCTTGCTCACTAGAAATGCTTGTACTTGGATTAGTTTAGCTCCGATATTTCTATCCTGCTTGGATTTGAAATTTCGAGGACGGAATTTTTCTAAGGTGGGTAGAGATGTCACTCCCCGTTCCCAGAATGCGTATTTTTTTATACATGTATAACTCATATATATTTATTTAATATTTATCATATATTATCCTGTATTTAAAATTCTTTTAATTTCATGTCAATTAATTATCTGCTCTTTAATTTTCATGTTAATTAATTATCTGCAATTTTATTTCCTGCAATTTTATTCCTGTATTTTATTTCCTGTAATTTATTTTCTGCTTTAACCTCTCTGCTTTGCTTTCGGGTTGGCCTTGATGGATCCGAATGAACCCGACCCTATAACCCCCACCTACCACCCCTTCCATATTTAAAGCCTCCATCTCCTTCTCTCTCCTCATAACTCTCATTCTTCACCATTACTTCTTCTTCTTCCTCTCATCACTTCTCCACCTACCAGCAGTAGCAGTATGCAAGTACATCTTGCTTCTTGCTTCCACTTGGAGAACCATTTTTATGGTTCATTTGTCTTCCTCTCATGATCCTGAGAGAGTTTACTACTTAGCATTTTTGATTTCTGTGGCTTGTTTCTCCTAGATCTGAGTTATTGTATTCGGTTGTCCATGGGTTTTTGATCTCCCAACTTGGCATGTTTTCGGAGATAGATAGTTCATGTGGTAGAACTGCTCGTTAGTCACGCACACGTCTTTACGTGTCTGCGTGAATTTTCAGTCACGCACACGTCTTTACGTGTCTGCGTGAATTTTCAGTCACGCACACGTCTTTACGTGTCTGCGTGAATTTTCAGTCACGCTCACGTTCTTACATGAGTGCGTGAATTTTTAGTCACGCACACGTTCTTACGTGCGTGCGTGAATTTTTAGTCACGCACACGTTCTTGCGTGTCAGCGTGACATTTTAGTTACGCACACATCCTTGCGTGCGAGCGTGGATTTCTTATCACTTTCCACGCTCACTTTTTTATGCTACTTTTCACGCTCACGCTGTGCGTGCCAACGTGAACCACTTTTCACGCTCACGTTGTTTATACGCTCACTCCTTCACACTAGACTTGTTGGCGTGACTTGTTGGCCTTAGCATAGACTTGTTGGCGTGACTTTCTGACCTGGATGTTTTTATTTGTTCTATAATTTATTCATTTAATGGTAGCATGATAGTTTTTCTATTATATCCTTACGCCTTTTGTATGAACTCGATAATCTTAGCATGTTAATATTGTTAATACATATGGTTGTATAGAACGTGCCCTGTGTCTTGATTGGTTTATGGATGCCCAGTAAGACTGGAACATGACCTTGAGAGTTGTAGACTCGACCCCATTTAATGCTAAAATGACTTTCATGCCTTGTCACCATTGATGACGATGGTTATCTTGACTAAATTGATCATGCGTTCCTAGTTGGAACTAAGAGACTGGCCAGTCGTCTTATTGAATTGAATGAATGAGACACGTTCATGTTATGAACTATTGTAATCGACTGGCTGATCCCGAATATTGACATACATGCACATGCAGGCTTCAATCTATTTATTTATTTATTTACTTATTTATTTTACAAAAGAAGCATGTGTATTATGGTCAAGGCATGATTATTCCGTGGTTAGTTTGGATTGTTGTATTACGCTATGTAAGACCTGCAACCTAACCGCACTGGTATCATTGTAGAGTTGTGCATATCGTACCCCGTACGAAAGTACTCATTTGAATGACCATGATCCACGGCATGAGATTTCACTCAATGTAGAGACTATTAAGTTAAATAAAATAAATGATGGCATGGAGAGAATGGATTCCCGAGTTCTTACATGGCAGCCCCCTTGGGAAGAGTAGTACCCGACGGGCCGGCTGGTTCCCACAGGTACTGTAAATCTGCCACACGGGCAGGGAGCGATATCTGCTTATATTATTATTGTATATTGTATATTGATGACGGGCGTCCCGCTGGGACTCGTCTAATTCATGCATGGCGCAATTGATTGACTGGATAGACTAGCCTTGCTCGCATATGGTAAGAACTGAGGAATCCCTAATTGTATAATGCCAGGATAACTTGGGACTCACAATAGCAAGCCGTAGGAGTTGATTGGCCGTTCAAGATGATTTTGTTTGTGTACTGTACCTACTCTGTTGCCTAACTGAGATGATCAGAATATCAGGACATGATGGGCCAATTCTGTCCTTGTTTGGTTGGGAGGTTGGTTCGAAGTGTCGTGATGTGATGTGAATCCTAGTAGAAAGCAGAGATCTAATTATTATATTCTTTTACTTACGAGTTTAATCCTTCATATCGTCCTTCCTTGTGGTACTTGCTATTAGAGGTCTAACCTCTCTGGTTTTGCATGGCCAGATTTAGAGCCGGTTCCCGAGGACTCAGCTTACTTCCACCTCCAAGATGGTCAATACTAGAGGAATGATCGCAGGAGGACTCGAGTGGGTCCCTTACTTCACCGCTCGTTTTGCTATTTACTTTATACTTAGCCGTTTGGCACCGACATGTTAGTCGGATTGTCTTGTACCTACTTTTACATAATTGTAATTAAGTCAGACTGCAGCTAATAACAATTGTGCATACTTGCTATATCGTCTGGCTATGTTTTGTAAAGCCAGATCTCAAGGACATTTTGATTCAAGCGTTTGGGATGCCTTACTGCTTTATCTTACATGTTCTCTATTTTTGCTTCTTGTTTGAATGATTGAGACAATAGATGTGAAGTGACCATAGTGAGACTTTCATGTAGTATGCACCCCCTCGTCTGGTTAGACAGCATTGATCGTATTATACGGTATTCTTCTACCCGTAATACGTAGCTGGCTGAGTCATTCCCCCGCTCTCCAGTATTCTGGTTCCGGGGCGTGACACTAGGCTAGGCTTGGTTAGGCTTAGTGAGACTTGTTGAGCTAGGACTGGACCTAGTCGACCTAGTTTGACTAGTATAGTTGTCTGGAGTTGACCAAGGGTTGACTTTAGCCTAGATTGACCCAAACTTCATGTAGAATGCATTGTAATGTTCTATTTTACCATTTTGGACATGTTGTGACTTGTGTTGTTCTAAATAGGAGTCAAACACCTCTCCTCAGATAGTATATTTGTACCAAACTAGTCCAAACTGAGCCCAAGCCCAGGTAGTCATGTAGTGCATCCCAAGACGTCCTTGTAGACATGCATTGGGTAGTAGTATTTTAATTTAGTAACCTAGTAGATGATTTTCACAAAATATGGTTATATATATATATCATTAGTCCTTGATATTAAATAATGTTTTATCGGTAATTTAGTAAATAATTCCTTTAACAATATATATATATATATATATATATATATATATATATATATATATATATATATATATATATATATAAGTATAATTATAGTATATAACTATTAGGCTTATATACATAACAAAATAATTATATTTCATTTTTATGAGTTTTAGTAAATAAAAGTAAGGATGTTATATTGTAAATACTGATTTTACGTAGAATGTTTCATTGTTGATATTTGAATTTATGGCATAAGTACATATGTATCTACTTAAAATTGTATTGATGGAATATATATATATATATATATATATATATATATATATATATATATATATATATATATTTTAATATATATATATATATATATATATATATATATATATATATATATATATATATATATATATATCTATATATATACATATTTCTATATACAGGGAACTAAGCCCATGGGCCACCCGATCCTAAACTCCTAACAGCACATAGCAAGCCACCCCAACTGAACAGCCCAGACCCGGCCCAGCAAATTCTTCCCCCAGCTGAGCAGCTCAGCCGAGCAACCCCATACCCAATCCCAGCTGAGTCAGGCCAGGCCCACATAACTGAATACTCCCCAACCTGAGCGTTAAACAGAGCCGGCCCAAACCATCCCAGCAGTTGCAACAAAGCCCAACTCGAGGGGGGGATACCATTTAAACCGCTCAGGAACCCGATCCTGTATAAGTATCGAACAAAGAAGAGAAGAGTTCAAATTCTAAAAACCCTAACCCCGAACCAACGCCGACACCCCGACGACCCCTGGCCGGAGTCCACCGCGGGCGCACCCACGGCCGCGTGCCGCCATGCAAGCTGCCGGTGACGACAGAGCCGCACGCACATAGGAACAGAGCACAACAGAAATAGAGAAGTGGCAACGGACGCGCCAACTTCGAGTGTCACGACCCGCACCCGCTTTTCAGATACGAGACGTGACCAAGCCAGCCTACGCTGCAGAGTCGGCGGTAGAACGCTGTCAAGCCCGCAAGAAATAAATGCTCAAAATAAACTTTATTGCTCATTCACATTTCTAAAATTTATTACAACAGTTACAAGATTTACAACATTTATATTTGAAAGAAAATACAATGTCACAAAATAGAAAAGGCAACTAGTTCTACTATCTAGGTCGACCTCAGCATACCCATGCCTTCCCAGTGCTAAGAGTGATCGCGGCTAAACCTAAAAAATATTGGTTTTCAGTCAGGAATGGAACAAGCACACAAACCGACGGCAATGCAAAAACACAATAGAATTAACAAGACATGAAAATAGCATATGAGAGATGAAAACTAGAAAGTACGGATGACATGGTAAGTGGTGGAGAAGACAAGGAAAATAAATAAACTACAACTATCTATGTGATATGAAATATTCGTTTCGACATGTGAATGGCTAGGGGGTAAATCCGGCACCCTGCACGTGTCGTGTGCAGCTGCTATTATTCAAGAATAAACTCATGGGATAGTTCTGGGTAGTCCACATGTCTACTAAGATATTTCTCCTCCCGACTACTCCGTGTGACGAGCGTGTCAACAAGCAGGAAGACATATATATAAGCATGAAATAAAAATACTACTATAAATCGAAAGCAATCAGAAAGTGTACTTGCCTGAGGTCCTTAGCCGGTGAAACCAATAATACTATACCACTCAATGAGCCACAATCAGTCAACACATGCAGAAGTCTCCAGATGTTGAAATAAACAGTACCAACGCTTTCAGAATAGTCAAATTAGCTAGAATTGCCTGTCCTTAAGTCCAATTCTGGATACAGGGATAAAACGGTAATTTCGGGTCAAAACGGTATCCGCCGTTGGACCCGCCTTGCACCGAAAAGCGTGCCAAAGTCTATGGTCTCTATAGTCGTCAAACTATATGTCAACAGGTCCAGTTTTCCGATACGAATCCAACCGTATGTCCAAAGTTAGATTCCGGCGGACCGTGCACAAAATTGCCCGTTGAATCGGACCGTGGGGCCCGCAAAACGGCGATCCGATCAACTGTCTCAAAATTGGACCAAACTTGGTATACAGGACCAGAAAAATGATACGGTCCTGTTGGCACAAGTTTCGTCTCGATTTGACGAACGTGCACAAAGTAATTGAGAAATTTGCACAGAGGCCGATACGGTGAATTTCGACGGATACGCATCAAATTCGTCGCGCACACGCAACCAATTTGAATTTCGTCAAAGCCCACACGTCCACGAAACCGATACGCACCTTTTGATGCTTTCAGGTCGTGACCACATCGCCCGGATTGGCGGAACGCACGTCATATCGAAGGATTTTCTAGATTTTTACTATTTTTGAAAATAGTTTTTCCTGATATTTAAACTAATTTAACTTTCTGTTTAATCAACTAGAATTAAATCTACCAATAGGTTTTTAATCTCGTACATGTAGTCTACAAGTCAATTCCAATAGATTTTTGAATCGGTCTATGGATTGGCGAGAAATCGCCTTCCAAGTCGAGTGTTTGGACTGCTATACATCCTATTTTTGATCAAGTTTTGGTCGATCTTTGGATCGACTTTCTGGGAATTCTAGCAAGCGGCGATCAAAACTATTTGAAGTGAAATAATGTCGTATAGGTTAGGAACATACCTAAAAAGACAAATCGCAAAACCATTGATCGTGCGCGACGGAATGTCGCTGCGAACTTGCCCCCGCGCGGCCTGTGCTGCTGTCTTTGCTCTGTTCAGTCCGCCGGCGCGCGCGCGGGTCGGTGGCGACCCTGGCCGGCCGACGGTGGTGCGCAGGGTGGCTCGCACGCGCGCAGGAGAGGGGCCCGGCTGGGGCTTAGGGTTTTAGTTCTTGTGTGTTGTTCGCTAGATCTCGGTCGAGTTTATACTCTGTTGTTACACAGAACGGATGGGGGGGGTCGTGTCACGACCCGCACCCATTTTTTTTTTCCAGATACGAGATGTGTCCAAGCCAGCCTACGCCGCAGTGTCGGCGGTAGAACGCTGTATAGCCACAATGCTCAAAATCACAAGTAATGCTTATTCACAAAATTAATTTAATTTACAATGATCACAAGTTTTACATTTGCAGAAAATATAAACTCGTACAAATATTAGATTGTCTACAACTCATCTATCTAGCTAGTCTCTAGGCTTTTCGTCTGCAAGTACCCCCGTATCTTCCATGCTAAGTGAATCCACAGCTAACCTGAAAAATATTGGTTTCCAGTCAGGAATGGAACGAGTACAATTCACTGAATGCAGTTTCAATATATGAAAATGACTATATAACAGAGGTTAGCCTTTAGACATATGATTTATAAAAAGAAAATGAAGAAAGACAGAATAAAACTGAATACCAAGAACAGAAAATGAAATACAATAAAATACTCACCAACTGACCGACTGAAGTACCTTTGATATGTAATCGGTCTCAGGACAATTATACGACACGGTCTAAAGTTACACGGTCTACAGTTACACGGTCTACAGGAAATATTGCAAAAAAGAAATACTGTCTACAAAAAATAATAATCACGATCTACACGGTCTACACAGTATAAATGTAATAAAAATTATAGTCTACACGATCTACAAGATATAAATGCAATAATAATCATGGTCTACACGATCTACAAGATATAAGTGCAATAATAATCACGGTCTAAAGTCAGATCACACATCGTTGGTACTTCACCCTCCCGACACAACAAGGAACAAAATCAACATAAAACTGAAATCACATATCTATCGACTAAACACTGATGTATAGTAAAGATCAATACTAAAAACAAACAATAAACTGTACTCGTCTGTGGTCCTTTGCTGGTGAAACCGACAATCCGAACTACTCGGTGTGCCACAATAGTCAAAACTCGTACAACAGTCCCCGGAAGCTGAAATAAACATCACCAATGTTCTCAGAATAGTCAAATTAGCTAGGATAGCCTGTCCTTAAGTCCAATTCTGGACACAGGGGTAAAACGATAATTTCGGGTCAAAACGATATCCGCCGTTGGATCCGCTGTGCACCAAAAAGCGTGCCAGAGTCTATGGTCTCTAAAGTCGTCAAACTATATGTCTACGGATTCATTTTGATGATACGAACCCAATGGTATGTCCAATTTTGGATTCCTGTAGGCTGTGCACGAAATCGCCCGTTGAGTCGGACCGTAGGGCCCGCAAAACGACGATCCGATCAACTGTCTCAGAATTGGACCAAACTTGGCATACAGGACCAAAAAAATGATACGGTCCTGTTGGTACAAGTTTCATCTCGATCTGATGAACGTGCACAAAGTAATTGGAAAATTTGTACAGAGGTCGATACAGTAAATTTTGACGGATACACATCAAATTCGTCGCGCACACGCAACCAATTTGAATTCCGTCAAAGCCCACACGTCCACGAAGCCGTTACGCACCTTTCGATGCTTTCGGTTCGTGACCACGTCGCCCGGATTGGCGGGACGCACGTCGTGTCGAAGAGTTTTTTTAAGTTTTGGAAATAGATTTTTCACAATTTTGGGAGACGGATAATTTCGCAGATAAACTATGAAATCACAAACTACAAAAAGGGTTCTGGACTCCTATATGTTGTTAACAAATGTCTTCAGGTAGATTTTGGAAATCAAGCATGGTTTGGAAGATAATCAAGCGCAAATTAGGCTAATTCGACTGTTTTCCGTCCTGTTTTTGAACAAGTTTTTCGACAACTTTGGGCTCGATTTACGATGCATACGGGGAAACTTAAATCGAACTAATTAAAGGGATTAGGAGAGGGACATGTTGTGAACATACCAGATCGATCGATTCACGAAACGATCCACTAGAGGTGACGAAACATCGCCTCGAAGTCGTCCGAATCCTGCGCTCCCTGTTACTGTGCTGTCACCATTTGGCTCGGTTTCAGCCGCGTCCGGCGGTCGAGCGGCGGCGCATGGTCGCGTGTGGGTCGCCCAGGAAAGGAGGAAGGGTGGCGCTC